>OY720432.1:123394237-123742089 GCA_963082735.1 Pocota personata | reverse complement strand
CACCCAGCAGGCAGGCAGAACAGCAACGCTAAACAGTCGAGAAGGAATCAAACCGAACAAGATGGCGCCCTGACAAACCGTTGTTGACGCTCTATGCACCTCGAGGGGAAGAAGAATCTAATGCATGGCCCCGCCGCCGTCCTCCATCCATGGTCTCCTCTCTATAACTACCAACCGGGCGCCATTTAGGCAGCCTACCTTTTTTATCAGCTACTATGTGCAACATCATGCATGGCATGCGGCACGATAGGCGACCATAAGGCGGCACCCGGCAGGCAGCACAACTACGAGTATCCTGGAAACCACAGAAACAGTGACCGGATACGGCGCCATGCAGTGGAATCCGCTTACCCACCCAGCAGGCAGGCAGAACAGCAACGCTAAACAGTCGAGAAGGAATCAAACCGAACAAGATGGCGCCCTGACAAACCGTTGTTGACGCTCTATGCACCTCGAGGGGAAGAAGAATCTAATGCATGGCCCCGCCGCCCGTCCTCCATCCATGGTCTCCTCTCTATAACTACCAACCGGGCGCCATTTAGGCAGCCTACCTTTTTTATCAGCTACTATGTGCAACATCATGCATGGCATGCGGCACGATAGGCGACCATAAGCGGCACCCGGCAGGCAGCACAACTACGAGTATCCTGGAAACCACAGAAACAGTGACCGGATACGGCGCCATGCAGTGGAATCCGCTTACCACCCAGCAGGCAGGCAGAACAGCAACGCTAAACAGTCGAGAAGGAATCAAACCGAACAAGATGGCGCCCTGACAAACCGTTGTTGACGCTCTATGCACCTCGAGGGGAAGAAGAATCTAATGCATGGCCCCGCCGCCGTCCTCCATCCATGGTCTCCTCTCTATAACTACCAACCGGGCGCCATTTAGGCAGCCTACCTTTTTTATCAGCTACTATGTGCAACATCATGCATGGCATGCGGCACGATAGGCGACCATAAGGCGGCACCCGGCAGGCAGCACAACTACGAGTATCCTGGAAACCACAGAAACAGTGACCGGATACGGCGCCATGCAGTGGAATCCGCTTACCCACCCAGCAGGCAGGCAGAACAGCAACGCTAAACAGTCGAGAAGGAATCAAACCGAACAAGATGGCGCCCTGACAAACCGTTGTTGACGCTCTATGCACCTCGAGGGGAAGAAGAATCTAATGCATGGCCCCGCCGCCGTCCTCCATCCATGGTCTCCTCTCTATAACTACCAACCGGGCGCCATTTAGGCAGCCTACCTTTTTTATCAGCTACTATGTGCAACATCATGCATGGCATGCGGCACGATAGGCGACCATAAGGCGGCACCCGGCAGGCAGCACAACTACGAGTATCCTGGAAACCACAGAAACAGTGACCGGATACGGCGCCATGCAGTGGAATCCGCTTACCCACCCAGCAGGCAGGCAGAACAGCAACGCTAAACAGTCGAGAAGGAATCAAACCGAACAAGATGGCGCCCTGACAAACCGTTGTTGACGCTCTATGCACCTCGAGGGGAAGAAGAATCTAATGCATGGCCCCGCCGCCGTCCTCCATCCATGGTCTCCTCTCTATAACTACCAACCGGGCGCCATTTAGGCAGCCTACCTTTTTTATCAGCTACTATGTGCAACATCATGCATGGCATGCGGCACGATAGGCGACCATAAGGCGGCACCCGGCAGGCAGCACAACTACGAGTATCCTGGAAACCACAGAAACAGTGACCGGATACGGCGCCATGCAGTGGAATCCGCTTACCCACCCAGCAGGCAGGCAGAACAGCAACGCTAAACAGTCGAGAAGGAATCAAACCGAACAAGATGGCGCCCTGACAAACCGTTGTTGACGCTCTATGCACCTCGAGGGGAAGAAGAATCTAATGCATGGCCCCGCCGCCGTCCTCCATCCATGGTCTCCTCTCTATAACTACCAACCGGGCGCCATTTAGGCAGCCTACCTTTTTTATCAGCTACTATGTGCAACATCATGCATGGCATGCGGCACGATAGGCGACCATAAGGCGGCACCCGGCAGGCAGCACAACTACGAGTATCCTGGAAACCACAGAAACAGTGACCGGATACGGCGCCATGCAGTGGAATCCGCTTACCCACCCAGCAGGCAGGCAGAACAGCAACGCTAAACAGTCGAGAAGGAATCAAACCGAACAAGATGGCGCCCTGACAAACCGTTGTTGACGCTCTATGCACCTCGAGGGGAAGAAGAATCTAATGCATGGCCCCGCCGCCGTCCTCCATCCATGGTCTCCTCTCTATAACTACCAACCGGGCGCCATTTAGGCAGCCTACCTTTTTTATCAGCTACTATGTGCAACATCATGCATGGCATGCGGCACGATAGGCGACCATAAGGCGGCACCCGGCAGGCAGCACAACTACGAGTATCCTGGAAACCACAGAAACAGTGACCGGATACGGCGCCATGCAGTGGAATCCGCTTACCCACCCAGCAGGCAGGCAGAACAGCAACGCTAAACAGTCGAGAAGGAATCAAACCGAACAAGATGGCGCCCTGACAAACCGTTGTTGACGCTCTATGCACCTCGAGGGGAAGAAGAATCTAATGCATGGCCCCGCCGCCGTCCTCCATCCATGGTCTCCTCTCTATAACTACCAACCGGGCGCCATTTAGGCAGCCTACCTTTTTTTATCAGCTACTATGTGCAACATCATGCATGGCATGCGGCACGATAGGCGACCATAAGGCGGCACCCGGCAGGCAGCACAACTACGAGTATCCTGGAAACCACAGAAACAGTGACCGGATACGGCGCCATGCAGTGGAATCCGCTTACCCACCCAGCAGGCAGGCAGAACAGCAACGCTAAACAGTCGAGAAGGAATCAAACCGAACAAGATGGCGCCCTGACAAACCGTTGTTGACGCTCTATGCACCTCGAGGGGAAGAAGAATCTAATGCATGGCCCCGCCGCCGTCCTCCATCCATGGTCTCCTCTCTATAACTACCAACCGGGCGCCATTTAGGCAGCCTACCTTTTTTATCAGCTACTATGTGCAACATCATGCATGGCATGCGGCACGATAGGCGACCATAAGGCGGCACCCGGCAGGCAGCACAACTACGAGTATCCTGGAAACCACAGAAACAGTGACCGGATACGGCGCCATGCAGTGGAATCCGCTTACCCACCCAGCAGGCAGGCAGAACAGCAACGCTAAACAGTCGAGAAGGAATCAAACCGAACAAGATGGCGCCCTGACAAACCGTTGTTGACGCTCTATGCACCTCGAGGGGAAGAAGAATCTAATGCATGGCCCCGCCGCCGTCCTCCATCCATGGTCTCCTCTCTATAACTACCAACCGGGCGCCATTTAGGCAGCCTACCTTTTTTATCAGCTACTATGTGCAACATCATGCATGGCATGCGGCACGATAGGCGACCATAAGGCGGCACCCGGCAGGCAGCACAACTACGAGTATCCTGGAAACCACAGAAACAGTGACCGGATACGGCGCCATGCAGTGGAATCCGCTTACCCACCCAGCAGGCAGGCAGAACAGCAACGCTAAACAGTCGAGAAGGAATCAAACCGAACAAGATGGCGCCCTGACAAACCGTTGTTGACGCTCTATGCACCTCGAGGGGAAGAAGAATCTAATGCATGGCCCCGCCGCCGTCCTCCATCCATGGTCTCCTCTCTATAACTACCAACCGGGCGCCATTTAGGCAGCCTACCTTTTTTATCAGCTACTATGTGCAACATCATGCATGGCATGCGGCACGATAGGCGACCATAAGGCGGCACCCGGCAGGCAGCACAACTACGAGTATCCTGGAAACCACAGAAACAGTGACCGGATACGGCGCCATGCAGTGGAATCCGCTTACCCACCCAGCAGGCAGGCAGAACAGCAACGCTAAACAGTCGAGAAGGAATCAAACCGAACAAGATGGCGCCCTGACAAACCGTTGTTGACGCTCTATGCACCTCGAGGGGAAGAAGAATCTAATGCATGGCCCCGCCGCCGTCCTCCATCCATGGTCTCCTCTCTATAACTACCAACCGGGCGCCATTTAGGCAGCCTACCTTTTTTATCAGCTACTATGTGCAACATCATGCATGGCATGCGGCACGATAGGCGACCATAAGGCGGCACCCGGCAGGCAGCACAACTACGAGTATCCTGGAAACCACAGAAACAGTGACCGGATACGGCGCCATGCAGTGGAATCCGCTTACCCACCCAGCAGGCAGGCAGAACAGCAACGCTAAACAGTCGAGAAGGAATCAAACCGAACAAGATGGCGCCCTGACAAACCGTTGTTGACGCTCTATGCACCTCGAGGGGAAGAAGAATCTAATGCATGGCCCCGCCGCCGTCCTCCATCCATGGTCTCCTCTCTATAACTACCAACCGGGCGCCATTTAGGCAGCCTACCTTTTTTATCAGCTACTATGTGCAACATCATGCATGGCATGCGGCACGATAGGCGACCATAAGGCGGCACCCGGCAGGCAGCACAACTACGAGTATCCTGGAAACCACAGAAACAGTGACCGGATACGGCGCCATGCAGTGGAATCCGCTTACCCACCCAGCAGGCAGGCAGAACAGCAACGCTAAACAGTCGAGAAGGAATCAAACCGAACAAGATGGCGCCCTGACAAACCGTTGTTGACGCTCTATGCACCTCGAGGGGAAGAAGAATCTAATGCATGGCCCCGCCGCCGTCCTCCATCCATGGTCTCCTCTCTATAACTACCAACCGGGCGCCATTTAGGCAGCCTACCTTTTTTATCAGCTACTATGTGCAACATCATGCATGGCATGCGGCACGATAGGCGACCATAAGGCGGCACCCGGCAGGCAGCACAACTACGAGTATCCTGGAAACCACAGAAACAGTGACCGGATACGGCGCCATGCAGTGGAATCCGCTTACCCACCCAGCAGGCAGGCAGAACAGCAACGCTAAACAGTCGAGAAGGAATCAAACCGAACAAGATGGCGCCCTGACAAACCGTTGTTGACGCTCTATGCACCTCGAGGGGAAGAAGAATCTAATGCATGGCCCCGCCGCCGTCCTCCATCCATGGTCTCCTCTCTATAACTACCAACCGGGCGCCATTTAGGCAGCCTACCTTTTTTATCAGCTACTATGTGCAACATCATGCATGGCATGCGGCACGATAGGCGACCATAAGGCGGCACCCGGCAGGCAGCACAACTACGAGTATCCTGGAAACCACAGAAACAGTGACCGGATACGGCGCCATGCAGTGGAATCCGCTTACCCACCCAGCAGGCAGGCAGAACAGCAACGCTAAACAGTCGAGAAGGAATCAAACCGAACAAGATGGCGCCCTGACAAACCGTTGTTGACGCTCTATGCACCTCGAGGGGAAGAAGAATCTAATGCATGGCCCCGCCGCCGTCCTCCATCCATGGTCTCCTCTCTATAACTACCAACCGGGCGCCATTTAGGCAGCCTACCTTTTTTATCAGCTACTATGTGCAACATCATGCATGGCATGCGGCACGATAGGCGACCATAAGGCGGCACCCGGCAGGCAGCACAACTACGAGTATCCTGGAAACCACAGAAACAGTGACCGGATACGGCGCCATGCAGTGGAATCCGCTTACCCACCCAGCAGGCAGGCAGAACAGCAACGCTAAACAGTCGAGAAGGAATCAAACCGAACAAGATGGCGCCCTGACAAACCGTTGTTGACGCTCTATGCACCTCGAGGGGAAGAAGAATCTAATGCATGGCCCCGCCGCCGTCCTCCATCCATGGTCTCCTCTCTATAACTACCAACCGGGCGCCATTTAGGCAGCCTACCTTTTTTATCAGCTACTATGTGCAACATCATGCATGGCATGCGGCACGATAGGCGACCATAAGGCGGCACCCGGCAGGCAGCACAACTACGAGTATCCTGGAAACCACAGAAACAGTGACCGGATACGGCGCCATGCAGTGGAATCCGCTTACCCACCCAGCAGGCAGGCAGAACAGCAACGCTAAACAGTCGAGAAGGAATCAAACCGAACAAGATGGCGCCCTGACAAACCGTTGTTGACGCTCTATGCACCTCGAGGGGAAGAAGAATCTAATGCATGGCCCCGCCGCCGTCCTCCATCCATGGTCTCCTCTCTATAACTACCAACCGGGCGCCATTTAGGCAGCCTACCTTTTTTATCAGCTACTATGTGCAACATCATGCATGGCATGCGGCACGATAGGCGACCATAAGGCGGCACCCGGCAGGCAGCACAACTACGAGTATCCTGGAAACCACAGAAACAGTGACCGGATACGGCGCCATGCAGTGGAATCCGCTTACCCACCCAGCAGGCAGGCAGAACAGCAACGCTAAACAGTCGAGAAGGAATCAAACCGAACAAGATGGCGCCCTGACAAACCGTTGTTGACGCTCTATGCACCTCGAGGGGAAGAAGAATCTAATGCATGGCCCCGCCGCCGTCCTCCATCCATGGTCTCCTCTCTATAACTACCAACCGGGCGCCATTTAGGCAGCCTACCTTTTTTATCAGCTACTATGTGCAACATCATGCATGGCATGCGGCACGATAGGCGACCATAAGGCGGCACCCGGCAGGCAGCACAACTACGAGTATCCTGGAAACCACAGAAACAGTGACCGGATACGGCGCCATGCAGTGGAATCCGCTTACCCACCCAGCAGGCAGGCAGAACAGCAACGCTAAACAGTCGAGAAGGAATCAAACCGAACAAGATGGCGCCCTGACAAACCGTTGTTGACGCTCTATGCACCTCGAGGGGAAGAAGAATCTAATGCATGGCCCCGCCGCCGTCCTCCATCCATGGTCTCCTCTCTATAACTACCAACCGGGCGCCATTTAGGCAGCCTACCTTTTTTATCAGCTACTATGTGCAACATCATGCATGGCATGCGGCACGATAGGCGACCATAAGGCGGCACCCGGCAGGCAGCACAACTACGAGTATCCTGGAAACCACAGAAACAGTGACCGGATACGGCGCCATGCAGTGGAATCCGCTTACCCACCCAGCAGGCAGGCAGAACAGCAACGCTAAACAGTCGAGAAGGAATCAAACCGAACAAGATGGCGCCCTGACAAACCGTTGTTGACGCTCTATGCACCTCGAGGGGAAGAAGAATCTAATGCATGGCCCCGCCGCCGTCCTCCATCCATGGTCTCCTCTCTATAACTACCAACCGGGCGCCATTTAGGCAGCCTACCTTTTTTATCAGCTACTATGTGCAACATCATGCATGGCATGCGGCACGATAGGCGACCATAAGGCGGCACCCGGCAGGCAGCACAACTACGAGTATCCTGGAAACCACAGAAACAGTGACCGGATACGGCGCCATGCAGTGGAATCCGCTTACCCACCCAGCAGGCAGGCAGAACAGCAACGCTAAACAGTCGAGAAGGAATCAAACCGAACAAGATGGCGCCCTGACAAACCGTTGTTGACGCTCTATGCACCTCGAGGGGAAGAAGAATCTAATGCATGGCCCCGCCGCCGTCCTCCATCCATGGTCTCCTCTCTATAACTACCAACCGGGCGCCATTTAGGCAGCCTACCTTTTTTATCAGCTACTATGTGCAACATCATGCATGGCATGCGGCACGATAGGCGACCATAAGGCGGCACCCGGCAGGCAGCACAACTACGAGTATCCTGGAAACCACAGAAACAGTGACCGGATACGGCGCCATGCAGTGGAATCCGCTTACCCACCCAGCAGGCAGGCAGAACAGCAACGCTAAACAGTCGAGAAGGAATCAAACCGAACAAGATGGCGCCCTGACAAACCGTTGTTGACGCTCTATGCACCTCGAGGGGAAGAAGAATCTAATGCATGGCCCCGCCGCCGTCCTCCATCCATGGTCTCCTCTCTATAACTACCAACCGGGCGCCATTTAGGCAGCCTACCTTTTTTATCAGCTACTATGTGCAACATCATGCATGGCATGCGGCACGATAGGCGACCATAAGGCGGCACCCGGCAGGCAGCACAACTACGAGTATCCTGGAAACCACAGAAACAGTGACCGGATACGGCGCCATGCAGTGGAATCCGCTTACCCACCCAGCAGGCAGGCAGAACAGCAACGCTAAACAGTCGAGAAGGAATCAAACCGAACAAGATGGCGCCCTGACAAACCGTTGTTGACGCTCTATGCACCTCGAGGGGAAGAAGAATCTAATGCATGGCCCCGCCGCCGTCCTCCATCCATGGTCTCCTCTCTATAACTACCAACCGGGCGCCATTTAGGCAGCCTACCTTTTTTATCAGCTACTATGTGCAACATCATGCATGGCATGCGGCACGATAGGCGACCATAAGGCGGCACCCGGCAGGCAGCACAACTACGAGTATCCTGGAAACCACAGAAACAGTGACCGGATACGGCGCCATGCAGTGGAATCCGCTTACCCACCCAGCAGGCAGGCAGAACAGCAACGCTAAACAGTCGAGAAGGAATCAAACCGAACAAGATGGCGCCCTGACAAACCGTTGTTGACGCTCTATGCACCTCGAGGGGAAGAAGAATCTAATGCATGGCCCCGCCGCCGTCCTCCATCCATGGTCTCCTCTCTATAACTACCAACCGGGCGCCATTTAGGCAGCCTACCTTTTTTATCAGCTACTATGTGCAACATCATGCATGGCATGCGGCACGATAGGCGACCATAAGGCGGCACCCGGCAGGCAGCACAACTACGAGTATCCTGGAAACCACAGAAACAGTGACCGGATACGGCGCCATGCAGTGGAATCCGCTTACCCACCCAGCAGGCAGGCAGAACAGCAACGCTAAACAGTCGAGAAGGAATCAAACCGAACAAGATGGCGCCCTGACAAACCGTTGTTGACGCTCTATGCACCTCGAGGGGAAGAAGAATCTAATGCATGGCCCCGCCGCCGTCCTCCATCCATGGTCTCCTCTCTATAACTACCAACCGGGCGCCATTTAGGCAGCCTACCTTTTTTATCAGCTACTATGTGCAACATCATGCATGGCATGCGGCACGATAGGCGACCATAAGGCGGCACCCGGCAGGCAGCACAACTACGAGTATCCTGGAAACCACAGAAACAGTGACCGGATACGGCGCCATGCAGTGGAATCCGCTTACCCACCCAGCAGGCAGGCAGAACAGCAACGCTAAACAGTCGAGAAGGAATCAAACCGAACAAGATGGCGCCCTGACAAACCGTTGTTGACGCTCTATGCACCTCGAGGGGAAGAAGAATCTAATGCATGGCCCCGCCGCCGTCCTCCATCCATGGTCTCCTCTCTATAACTACCAACCGGGCGCCATTTAGGCAGCCTACCTTTTTTATCAGCTACTATGTGCAACATCATGCATGGCATGCGGCACGATAGGCGACCATAAGGCGGCACCCGGCAGGCAGCACAACTACGAGTATCCTGGAAACCACAGAAACAGTGACCGGATACGGCGCCATGCAGTGGAATCCGCTTACCCACCCAGCAGGCAGGCAGAACAGCAACGCTAAACAGTCGAGAAGGAATCAAACCGAACAAGATGGCGCCCTGACAAACCGTTGTTGACGCTCTATGCACCTCGAGGGGAAGAAGAATCTAATGCATGGCCCCGCCGCCGTCCTCCATCCATGGTCTCCTCTCTATAACTACCAACCGGGCGCCATTTAGGCAGCCTACCTTTTTTATCAGCTACTATGTGCAACATCATGCATGGCATGCGGCACGATAGGCGACCATAAGGCGGCACCCGGCAGGCAGCACAACTACGAGTATCCTGGAAACCACAGAAACAGTGACCGGATACGGCGCCATGCAGTGGAATCCGCTTACCCACCCAGCAGGCAGGCAGAACAGCAACGCTAAACAGTCGAGAAGGAATCAAACCGAACAAGATGGCGCCCTGACAAACCGTTGTTGACGCTCTATGCACCTCGAGGGGAAGAAGAATCTAATGCATGGCCCCGCCGCCGTCCTCCATCCATGGTCTCCTCTCTATAACTACCAACCGGGCGCCATTTAGGCAGCCTACCTTTTTTATCAGCTACTATGTGCAACATCATGCATGGCATGCGGCACGATAGGCGACCATAAGGCGGCACCCGGCAGGCAGCACAACTACGAGTATCCTGGAAACCACAGAAACAGTGACCGGATACGGCGCCATGCAGTGGAATCCGCTTACCCACCCAGCAGGCAGGCAGAACAGCAACGCTAAACAGTCGAGAAGGAATCAAACCGAACAAGATGGCGCCCTGACAAACCGTTGTTGACGCTCTATGCACCTCGAGGGGAAGAAGAATCTAATGCATGGCCCCGCCGCCGTCCTCCATCCATGGTCTCCTCTCTATAACTACCAACCGGGCGCCATTTAGGCAGCCTACCTTTTTTATCAGCTACTATGTGCAACATCATGCATGGCATGCGGCACGATAGGCGACCATAAGGCGGCACCCGGCAGGCAGCACAACTACGAGTATCCTGGAAACCACAGAAACAGTGACCGGATACGGCGCCATGCAGTGGAATCCGCTTACCCACCCAGCAGGCAGGCAGAACAGCAACGCTAAACAGTCGAGAAGGAATCAAACCGAACAAGATGGCGCCCTGACAAACCGTTGTTGACGCTCTATGCACCTCGAGGGGAAGAAGAATCTAATGCATGGCCCCGCCGCCGTCCTCCATCCATGGTCTCCTCTCTATAACTACCAACCGGGCGCCATTTAGGCAGCCTACCTTTTTTATCAGCTACTATGTGCAACATCATGCATGGCATGCGGCACGATAGGCGACCACAAGGCGGCACCCGGCAGGCAGCACAACTACGAGTATCCTGGAAACCACAGAAACAGTGACCGGATACGGCGCCATGCAGTGGAATCCGCTTACCCACCCAGCAGGCAGGCAGAACAGCAACGCTAAACAGTCGAGAAGGAATCAAACCGAACAAGATGGCGCCCTGACAAACCGTTGTTGACGCTCTATGCACCTCGAGGGGAAGAAGAATCTAATGCATGGCCCCGCCGCCGTCCTCCATCCATGGTCTCCTCTCTATAACTACCAACCGGGCGCCATTTAGGCAGCCTACCTTTTTTATCAGCTACTATGTGCAACATCATGCATGGCATGCGGCACGATAGGCGACCATAAGGCGGCACCCGGCAGGCAGCACAACTACGAGTATCCTGGAAACCACAGAAACAGTGACCGGATACGGCGCCATGCAGTGGAATCCGCTTACCCACCCAGCAGGCAGGCAGAACAGCAACGCTAAACAGTCGAGAAGGAATCAAACCGAACAAGATGGCGCCCTGACAAACCGTTGTTGACGCTCTATGCACCTCGAGGGGAAGAAGAATCTAATGCATGGCCCCGCCGCCGTCCTCCATCCATGGTCTCCTCTCTATAACTACCAACCGGGCGCCATTTAGGCAGCCTACCTTTTTTATCAGCTACTATGTGCAACATCATGCATGGCATGCGGCACGATAGGCGACCATAAGGCGGCACCCGGCAGGCAGCACAACTACGAGTATCCTGGAAACCACAGAAACAGTGACCGGATACGGCGCCATGCAGTGGAATCCGCTTACCCACCCAGCAGGCAGGCAGAACAGCAACGCTAAACAGTCGAGAAGGAATCAAACCGAACAAGATGGCGCCCTGACAAACCGTTGTTGACGCTCTATGCACCTCGAGGGGAAGAAGAATCTAATGCATGGCCCCGCCGCCGTCCTCCATCCATGGTCTCCTCTCTATAACTACCAACCGGGCGCCATTTAGGCAGCCTACCTTTTTTATCAGCTACTATGTGCAACATCATGCATGGCATGCGGCACGATAGGCGACCATAAGGCGGCACCCGGCAGGCAGCACAACTACGAGTATCCTGGAAACCACAGAAACAGTGACCGGATACGGCGCCATGCAGTGGAATCCGCTTACCCACCCAGCAGGCAGGCAGAACAGCAACGCTAAACAGTCGAGAAGGAATCAAACCGAACAAGATGGCGCCCTGACAAACCGTTGTTGACGCTCTATGCACCTCGAGGGGAAGAAGAATCTAATGCATGGCCCCGCCGCCGTCCTCCATCCATGGTCTCCTCTCTATAACTACCAACCGGGCGCCATTTAGGCAGCCTACCTTTTTTATCAGCTACTATGTGCAACATCATGCATGGCATGCGGCACGATAGGCGACCATAAGGCGGCACCCGGCAGGCAGCACAACTACGAGTATCCTGGAAACCACAGAAACAGTGACCGGATACGGCGCCATGCAGTGGAATCCGCTTACCCACCCAGCAGGCAGGCAGAACAGCAACGCTAAACAGTCGAGAAGGAATCAAACCGAACAAGATGGCGCCCTGACAAACCGTTGTTGACGCTCTATGCACCTCGAGGGGAAGAAGAATCTAATGCATGGCCCCGCCGCCGTCCTCCATCCATGGTCTCCTCTCTATAACTACCAACCGGGCGCCATTTAGGCAGCCTACCTTTTTTATCAGCTACTATGTGCAACATCATGCATGGCATGCGGCACGATAGGCGACCATAAGGCGGCACCCGGCAGGCAGCACAACTACGAGTATCCTGGAAACCACAGAAACAGTGACCGGATACGGCGCCATGCAGTGGAATCCGCTTACCCACCCAGCAGGCAGGCAGAACAGCAACGCTAAACAGTCGAGAAGGAATCAAACCGAACAAGATGGCGCCCTGACAAACCGTTGTTGACGCTCTATGCACCTCGAGGGGAAGAAGAATCTAATGCATGGCCCCGCCGCCGTCCTCCATCCATGGTCTCCTCTCTATAACTACCAACCGGGCGCCATTTAGGCAGCCTACCTTTTTTATCAGCTACTATGTGCAACATCATGCATGGCATGCGGCACGATAGGCGACCATAAGGCGGCACCCGGCAGGCAGCACAACTACGAGTATCCTGGAAACCACAGAAACAGTGACCGGATACGGCGCCATGCAGTGGAATCCGCTTACCCACCCAGCAGGCAGGCAGAACAGCAACGCTAAACAGTCGAGAAGGAATCAAACCGAACAAGATGGCGCCCTGACAAACCGTTGTTGACGCTCTATGCACCTCGAGGGGAAGAAGAATCTAATGCATGGCCCCGCCGCCGTCCTCCATCCATGGTCTCCTCTCTATAACTACCAACCGGGCGCCATTTAGGCAGCCTACCTTTTTTATCAGCTACTATGTGCAACATCATGCATGGCATGCGGCACGATAGGCGACCATAAGGCGGCACCCGGCAGGCAGCACAACTACGAGTATCCTGGAAACCACAGAAACAGTGACCGGATACGGCGCCATGCAGTGGAATCCGCTTACCCACCCAGCAGGCAGGCAGAACAGCAACGCTAAACAGTCGAGAAGGAATCAAACCGAACAAGATGGCGCCCTGACAAACCGTTGTTGACGCTCTATGCACCTCGAGGGGAAGAAGAATCTAATGCATGGCCCCGCCGCCGTCCTCCATCCATGGTCTCCTCTCTATAACTACCAACCGGGCGCCATTTAGGCAGCCTACCTTTTTTATCAGCTACTATGTGCAACATCATGCATGGCATGCGGCACGATAGGCGACCATAAGGCGGCACCCGGCAGGCAGCACAACTACGAGTATCCTGGAAACCACAGAAACAGTGACCGGATACGGCGCCATGCAGTGGAATCCGCTTACCCACCCAGCAGGCAGGCAGAACAGCAACGCTAAACAGTCGAGAAGGAATCAAACCGAACAAGATGGCGCCCTGACAAACCGTTGTTGACGCTCTATGCACCTCGAGGGGAAGAAGAATCTAATGCATGGCCCCGCCGCCGTCCTCCATCCATGGTCTCCTCTCTATAACTACCAACCGGGCGCCATTTAGGCAGCCTACCTTTTTTATCAGCTACTATGTGCAACATCATGCATGGCATGCGGCACGATAGGCGACCATAAGGCGGCACCCGGCAGGCAGCACAACTACGAGTATCCTGGAAACCACAGAAACAGTGACCGGATACGGCGCCATGCAGTGGAATCCGCTTACCCACCCAGCAGGCAGGCAGAACAGCAACGCTAAACAGTCGAGAAGGAATCAAACCGAACAAGATGGCGCCCTGACAAACCGTTGTTGACGCTCTATGCACCTCGAGGGGAAGAAGAATCTAATGCATGGCCCCGCCGCCGTCCTCCATCCATGGTCTCCTCTCTATAACTACCAACCGGGCGCCATTTAGGCAGCCTACCTTTTTTATCAGCTACTATGTGCAACATCATGCATGGCATGCGGCACGATAGGCGACCATAAGGCGGCACCCGGCAGGCAGCACAACTACGAGTATCCTGGAAACCACAGAAACAGTGACCGGATACGGCGCCATGCAGTGGAATCCGCTTACCCACCCAGCAGGCAGGCAGAACAGCAACGCTAAACAGTCGAGAAGGAATCAAACCGAACAAGATGGCGCCCTGACAAACCGTTGTTGACGCTCTATGCACCTCGAGGGGAAGAAGAATCTAATGCATGGCCCCGCCGCCGTCCTCCATCCATGGTCTCCTCTCTATAACTACCAACCGGGCGCCATTTAGGCAGCCTACCTTTTTTATCAGCTACTATGTGCAACATCATGCATGGCATGCGGCACGATAGGCGACCATAAGGCGGCACCCGGCAGGCAGCACAACTACGAGTATCCTGGAAACCACAGAAACAGTGACCGGATACGGCGCCATGCAGTGGAATCCGCTTACCCACCCAGCAGGCAGGCAGAACAGCAACGCTAAACAGTCGAGAAGGAATCAAACCGAACAAGATGGCGCCCTGACAAACCGTTGTTGACGCTCTATGCACCTCGAGGGGAAGAAGAATCTAATGCATGGCCCCGCCGCCGTCCTCCATCCATGGTCTCCTCTCTATAACTACCAACCGGGCGCCATTTAGGCAGCCTACCTTTTTTATCAGCTACTATGTGCAACATCATGCATGGCATGCGGCACGATAGGCGACCATAAGGCGGCACCCGGCAGGCAGCACAACTACGAGTATCCTGGAAACCACAGAAACAGTGACCGGATACGGCGCCATGCAGTGGAATCCGCTTACCCACCCAGCAGGCAGGCAGAACAGCAACGCTAAACAGTCGAGAAGGAATCAAACCGAACAAGATGGCGCCCTGACAAACCGTTGTTGACGCTCTATGCACCTCGAGGGGAAGAAGAATCTAATGCATGGCCCCGCCGCCGTCCTCCATCCATGGTCTCCTCTCTATAACTACCAACCGGGCGCCATTTAGGCAGCCTACCTTTTTTATCAGCTACTATGTGCAACATCATGCATGGCATGCGGCACGATAGGCGACCATAAGGCGGCACCCGGCAGGCAGCACAACTACGAGTATCCTGGAAACCACAGAAACAGTGACCGGATACGGCGCCATGCAGTGGAATCCGCTTACCCACCCAGCAGGCAGGCAGAACAGCAACGCTAAACAGTCGAGAAGGAATCAAACCGAACAAGATGGCGCCCTGACAAACCGTTGTTCACGCTCTATGCACCTCGAGGGGAAGAAGAATCTAATGCATGGCCCCGCCGCCGTCCTCCATCCATGGTCTCCTCTCTATAACTACCAACCGGGCGCCATTTAGGCAGCCTACCTTTTTTATCAGCTACTATGTGCAACATCATGCATGGCATGCGGCACGATAGGCGACCATAAGGCGGCACCCGGCAGGCAGCACAACTACGAGTATCCTGGAAACCACAGAAACAGTGACCGGATACGGCGCCATGCAGTGGAATCCGCTTACCCACCCAGCAGGCAGGCAGAACAGCAACGCTAAACAGTCGAGAAGGAATCAAACCGAACAAGATGGCGCCCTGACAAACCGTTGTTGACGCTCTATGCACCTCGAGGGGAAGAAGAATCTAATGCATGGCCCCGCCGCCGTCCTCCATCCATGGTCTCCTCTCTATAACTACCAACCGGGCGCCATTTAGGCAGCCTACCTTTTTTATCAGCTACTATGTGCAACATCATGCATGGCATGCGGCACGATAGGCGACCATAAGGCGGCACCCGGCAGGCAGCACAACTACGAGTATCCTGGAAACCACAGAAACAGTGACCGGATACGGCGCCATGCAGTGGAATCCGCTTACCCACCCAGCAGGCAGGCAGAACAGCAACGCTAAACAGTCGAGAAGGAATCAAACCGAACAAGATGGCGCCCTGACAAACCGTTGTTGACGCTCTATGCACCTCGAGGGGAAGAAGAATCTAATGCATGGCCCCGCCGCCGTCCTCCATCCATGGTCTCCTCTCTATAACTACCAACCGGGCGCCATTTAGGCAGCCTACCTTTTTTATCAGCTACTATGTGCAACATCATGCATGGCATGCGGCACGATAGGCGACCATAAGGCGGCACCCGGCAGGCAGCACAACTACGAGTATCCTGGAAACCACAGAAACAGTGACCGGATACGGCGCCATGCAGTGGAATCCGCTTACCCACCCAGCAGGCAGGCAGAACAGCAACGCTAAACAGTCGAGAAGGAATCAAACCGAACAAGATGGCGCCCTGACAAACCGTTGTTGACGCTCTATGCACCTCGAGGGGAAGAAGAATCTAATGCATGGCCCCGCCGCCGTCCTCCATCCATGGTCTCCTCTCTATAACTACCAACCGGGCGCCATTTAGGCAGCCTACCTTTTTTATCAGCTACTATGTGCAACATCATGCATGGCATGCGGCACGATAGGCGACCATAAGGCGGCACCCGGCAGGCAGCACAACTACGAGTATCCTGGAAACCACAGAAACAGTGACCGGATACGGCGCCATGCAGTGGAATCCGCTTACCCACCCAGCAGGCAGGCAGAACAGCAACGCTAAACAGTCGAGAAGGAATCAAACCGAACAAGATGGCGCCCTGACAAACCGTTGTTGACGCTCTATGCACCTCGAGGGGAAGAAGAATCTAATGCATGGCCCCGCCGCCGTCCTCCATCCATGGTCTCCTCTCTATAACTACCAACCGGGCGCCATTTAGGCAGCCTACCTTTTTTATCAGCTACTATGTGCAACATCATGCATGGCATGCGGCACGATAGGCGACCATAAGGCGGCACCCGGCAGGCAGCACAACTACGAGTATCCTGGAAACCACAGAAACAGTGACCGGATACGGCGCCATGCAGTGGAATCCGCTTACCCACCCAGCAGGCAGGCAGAACAGCAACGCTAAACAGTCGAGAAGGAATCAAACCGAACAAGATGGCGCCCTGACAAACCGTTGTTGACGCTCTATGCACCTCGAGGGGAAGAAGAATCTAATGCATGGCCCCGCCGCCGTCCTCCATCCATGGTCTCCTCTCTATAACTACCAACCGGGCGCCATTTAGGCAGCCTACCTTTTTTATCAGCTACTATGTGCAACATCATGCATGGCATGCGGCACGATAGGCGACCATAAGGCGGCACCCGGCAGGCAGCACAACTACGAGTATCCTGGAAACCACAGAAACAGTGACCGGATACGGCGCCATGCAGTGGAATCCGCTTACCCACCCAGCAGGCAGGCAGAACAGCAACGCTAAACAGTCGAGAAGGAATCAAACCGAACAAGATGGCGCCCTGACAAACCGTTGTTGACGCTCTATGCACCTCGAGGGGAAGAAGAATCTAATGCATGGCCCCGCCGCCGTCCTCCATCCATGGTCTCCTCTCTATAACTACCAACCGGGCGCCATTTAGGCAGCCTACCTTTTTTATCAGCTACTATGTGCAACATCATGCATGGCATGCGGCACGATAGGCGACCATAAGGCGGCACCCGGCAGGCAGCACAACTACGAGTATCCTGGAAACCACAGAAACAGTGACCGGATACGGCGCCATGCAGTGGAATCCGCTTACCCACCCAGCAGGCAGGCAGAACAGCAACGCTAAACAGTCGAGAAGGAATCAAACCGAACAAGATGGCGCCCTGACAAACCGTTGTTGACGCTCTATGCACCTCGAGGGGAAGAAGAATCTAATGCATGGCCCCGCCGCCGTCCTCCATCCATGGTCTCCTCTCTATAACTACCAACCGGGCGCCATTTAGGCAGCCTACCTTTTTTATCAGCTACTATGTGCAACATCATGCATGGCATGCGGCACGATAGGCGACCATAAGGCGGCACCCGGCAGGCAGCACAACTACGAGTATCCTGGAAACCACAGAAACAGTGACCGGATACGGCGCCATGCAGTGGAATCCGCTTACCCACCCAGCAGGCAGGCAGAACAGCAACGCTAAACAGTCGAGAAGGAATCAAACCGAACAAGATGGCGCCCTGACAAACCGTTGTTGACGCTCTATGCACCTCGAGGGGAAGAAGAATCTAATGCATGGCCCCGCCGCCGTCCTCCATCCATGGTCTCCTCTCTATAACTACCAACCGGGCGCCATTTAGGCAGCCTACCTTTTTTATCAGCTACTATGTGCAACATCATGCATGGCATGCGGCACGATAGGCGACCATAAGGCGGCACCCGGCAGGCAGCACAACTACGAGTATCCTGGAAACCACAGAAACAGTGACCGGATACGGCGCCATGCAGTGGAATCCGCTTACCCACCCAGCAGGCAGGCAGAACAGCAACGCTAAACAGTCGAGAAGGAATCAAACCGAACAAGATGGCGCCCTGACAAACCGTTGTTGACGCTCTATGCACCTCGAGGGGAAGAAGAATCTAATGCATGGCCCCGCCGCCGTCCTCCATCCATGGTCTCCTCTCTATAACTACCAACCGGGCGCCATTTAGGCAGCCTACCTTTTTTATCAGCTACTATGTGCAACATCATGCATGGCATGCGGCACGATAGGCGACCATAAGGCGGCACCCGGCAGGCAGCACAACTACGAGTATCCTGGAAACCACAGAAACAGTGACCGGATACGGCGCCATGCAGTGGAATCCGCTTACCCACCCAGCAGGCAGGCAGAACAGCAACGCTAAACAGTCGAGAAGGAATCAAACCGAACAAGATGGCGCCCTGACAAACCGTTGTTGACGCTCTATGCACCTCGAGGGGAAGAAGAATCTAATGCATGGCCCCGCCGCCGTCCTCCATCCATGGTCTCCTCTCTATAACTACCAACCGGGCGCCATTTAGGCAGCCTACCTTTTTTATCAGCTACTATGTGCAACATCATGCATGGCATGCGGCACGATAGGCGACCATAAGGCGGCACCCGGCAGGCAGCACAACTACGAGTATCCTGGAAACCACAGAAACAGTGACCGGATACGGCGCCATGCAGTGGAATCCGCTTACCCACCCAGCAGGCAGGCAGAACAGCAACGCTAAACAGTCGAGAAGGAATCAAACCGAACAAGATGGCGCCCTGACAAACCGTTGTTGACGCTCTATGCACCTCGAGGGGAAGAAGAATCTAATGCATGGCCCCGCCGCCGTCCTCCATCCATGGTCTCCTCTCTATAACTACCAACCGGGCGCCATTTAGGCAGCCTACCTTTTTGATCAGCTACTATGTGCAACATCATGCATGGCATGCGGCACGATAGGCGACCATAAGGCGGCACCCGGCAGGCAGCACAACTACGAGTATCCTGGAAACCACAGAAACAGTGACCGGATACGGCGCCATGCAGTGGAATCCGCTTACCCACCCAGCAGGCAGGCAGAACAGCAACGCTAAACAGTCGAGAAGGAATCAAACCGAACAAGATGGCGCCCTGACAAACCGTTGTTGACGCTCTATGCACCTCGAGGGGAAGAAGAATCTAATGCATGGCCCCGCCGCCGTCCTCCATCCATGGTCTCCTCTCTATAACTACCAACCGGGCGCCATTTAGGCAGCCTACCTTTTTTATCAGCTACTATGTGCAACATCATGCATGGCATGCGGCACGATAGGCGACCATAAGGCGGCACCCGGCAGGCAGCACAACTACGAGTATCCTGGAAACCACAGAAACAGTGACCGGATACGGCGCCATGCAGTGGAATCCGCTTACCCACCCAGCAGGCAGGCAGAACAGCAACGCTAAACAGTCGAGAAGGAATCAAACCGAACAAGATGGCGCCCTGACAAACCGTTGTTGACGCTCTATGCACCTCGAGGGGAAGAAGAATCTAATGCATGGCCCCGCCGCCGTCCTCCATCCATGGTCTCCTCTCTATAACTACCAACCGGGCGCCATTTAGGCAGCCTACCTTTTTTATCAGCTACTATGTGCAACATCATGCATGGCATGCGGCACGATAGGCGACCATAAGGCGGCACCCGGCAGGCAGCACAACTACGAGTATCCTGGAAACCACAGAAACAGTGACCGGATACGGCGCCATGCAGTGGAATCCGCTTACCCACCCAGCAGGCAGGCAGAACAGCAACGCTAAACAGTCGAGAAGGAATCAAACCGAACAAGATGGCGCCCTGACAAACCGTTGTTGACGCTCTATGCACCTCGAGGGGAAGAAGAATCTAATGCATGGCCCCGCCGCCGTCCTCCATCCATGGTCTCCTCTCTATAACTACCAACCGGGCGCCATTTAGGCAGCCTACCTTTTTTATCAGCTACTATGTGCAACATCATGCATGGCATGCGGCACGATAGGCGACCATAAGGCGGCACCCGGCAGGCAGCACAACTACGAGTATCCTGGAAACCACAGAAACAGTGACCGGATACGGCGCCATGCAGTGGAATCCGCTTACCCACCCAGCAGGCAGGCAGAACAGCAACGCTAAACAGTCGAGAAGGAATCAAACCGAACAAGATGGCGCCCTGACAAACCGTTGTTGACGCTCTATGCACCTCGAGGGGAAGAAGAATCTAATGCATGGCCCCGCCGCCGTCCTCCATCCATGGTCTCCTCTCTATAACTACCAACCGGGCGCCATTTAGGCAGCCTACCTTTTTTATCAGCTACTATGTGCAACATCATGCATGGCATGCGGCACGATAGGCGACCATAAGGCGGCACCCGGCAGGCAGCACAACTACGAGTATCCTGGAAACCACAGAAACAGTGACCGGATACGGCGCCATGCAGTGGAATCCGCTTACCCACCCAGCAGGCAGGCAGAACAGCAACGCTAAACAGTCGAGAAGGAATCAAACCGAACAAGATGGCGCCCTGACAAACCGTTGTTGACGCTCTATGCACCTCGAGGGGAAGAAGAATCTAATGCATGGCCCCGCCGCCGTCCTCCATCCATGGTCTCCTCTCTATAACTACCAACCGGGCGCCATTTAGGCAGCCTACCTTTTTTATCAGCTACTATGTGCAACATCATGCATGGCATGCGGCACGATAGGCGACCATAAGGCGGCACCCGGCAGGCAGCACAACTACGAGTATCCTGGAAACCACAGAAACAGTGACCGGATACGGCGCCATGCAGTGGAATCCGCTTACCCACCCAGCAGGCAGGCAGAACAGCAACGCTAAACAGTCGAGAAGGAATCAAACCGAACAAGATGGCGCCCTGACAAACCGTTGTTGACGCTCTATGCACCTCGAGGGGAAGAAGAATCTAATGCATGGCCCCGCCGCCGTCCTCCATCCATGGTCTCCTCTCTATAACTACCAACCGGGCGCCATTTAGGCAGCCTACCTTTTTTATCAGCTACTATGTGCAACATCATGCATGGCATGCGGCACGATAGGCGACCATAAGGCGGCACCCGGCAGGCAGCACAACTACGAGTATCCTGGAAACCACAGAAACAGTGACCGGATACGGCGCCATGCAGTGGAATCCGCTTACCCACCCAGCAGGCAGGCAGAACAGCAACGCTAAACAGTCGAGAAGGAATCAAACCGAACAAGATGGCGCCCTGACAAACCGTTGTTGACGCTCTATGCACCTCGAGGGGAAGAAGAATCTAATGCATGGCCCCGCCGCCGTCCTCCATCCATGGTCTCCTCTCTATAACTACCAACCGGGCGCCACGCCATTTAGGCAGCCTACCTTTTTTATCAGCTACTATGTGCAACATCATGCATGGCATGCGGCACGATAGGCGACCATAAGGCGGCACCCGGCAGGCAGCACAACTACGAGTATCCTGGAAACCACAGAAACAGTGACCGGATACGGCGCCATGCAGTGGAATCCGCTTACCCACCCAGCAGGCAGGCAGAACAGCAACGCTAAACAGTCGAGAAGGAATCAAACCGAACAAGATGGCGCCCTGACAAACCGTTGTTGACGCTCTATGCACCTCGAGGGGAAGAAGAATCTAATGCATGGCCCCGCCGCCGTCCTCCATCCATGGTCTCCTCTCTATAACTACCAACCGGGCGCCATTTAGGCAGCCTACCTTTTTTATCAGCTACTATGTGCAACATCATGCATGGCATGCGGCACGATAGGCGACCATAAGGCGGCACCCGGCAGGCAGCACAACTACGAGTATCCTGGAAACCACAGAAACAGTGACCGGATACGGCGCCATGCAGTGGAATCCGCTTACCCACCCAGCAGGCAGGCAGAACAGCAACGCTAAACAGTCGAGAAGGAATCAAACCGAACAAGATGGCGCCCTGACAAACCGTTGTTGACGCTCTATGCACCTCGAGGGGAAGAAGAATCTAATGCATGGCCCCGCCGCCGTCCTCCATCCATGGTCTCCTCTCTATAACTACCAACCGGGCGCCATTTAGGCAGCCTACCTTTTTTATCAGCTACTATGTGCAACATCATGCATGGCATGCGGCACGATAGGCGACCATAAGGCGGCACCCGGCAGGCAGCACAACTACGAGTATCCTGGAAACCACAGAAACAGTGACCGGATACGGCGCCATGCAGTGGAATCCGCTTACCCACCCAGCAGGCAGGCAGAACAGCAACGCTAAACAGTCGAGAAGGAATCAAACCGAACAAGATGGCGCCCTGACAAACCGTTGTTGACGCTCTATGCACCTCGAGGGGAAGAAGAATCTAATGCATGGCCCCGCCGCCGTCCTCCATCCATGGTCTCCTCTCTATAACTACCAACCGGGCGCCATTTAGGCAGCCTACCTTTTTTATCAGCTACTATGTGCAACATCATGCATGGCATGCGGCACGATAGGCGACCATAAGGCGGCACCCGGCAGGCAGCACAACTACGAGTATCCTGGAAACCACAGAAACAGTGACCGGATACGGCGCCATGCAGTGGAATCCGCTTACCCACCCAGCAGGCAGGCAGAACAGCAACGCTAAACAGTCGAGAAGGAATCAAACCGAACAAGATGGCGCCCTGACAAACCGTTGTTGACGCTCTATGCACCTCGAGGGGAAGAAGAATCTAATGCATGGCCCCGCCGCCGTCCTCCATCCATGGTCTCCTCTCTATAACTACCAACCGGGCGCCATTTAGGCAGCCTACCTTTTTTATCAGCTACTATGTGCAACATCATGCATGGCATGCGGCACGATAGGCGACCATAAGGCGGCACCCGGCAGGCAGCACAACTACGAGTATCCTGGAAACCACAGAAACAGTGACCGGATACGGCGCCATGCAGTGGAATCCGCTTACCCACCCAGCAGGCAGGCAGAACAGCAACGCTAAACAGTCGAGAAGGAATCAAACCGAACAAGATGGCGCCCTGACAAACCGTTGTTGACGCTCTATGCACCTCGAGGGGAAGAAGAATCTAATGCATGGCCCCGCCGCCGTCCTCCATCCATGGTCTCCTCTCTATAACTACCAACCGGGCGCCATTTAGGCAGCCTACCTTTTTTATCAGCTACTATGTGCAACATCATGCATGGCATGCGGCACGATAGGCGACCATAAGGCGGCACCCGGCAGGCAGCACAACTACGAGTATCCTGGAAACCACAGAAACAGTGACCGGATACGGCGCCATGCAGTGGAATCCGCTTACCCACCCAGCAGGCAGGCAGAACAGCAACGCTAAACAGTCGAGAAGGAATCAAACCGAACAAGATGGCGCCCTGACAAACCGTTGTTGACGCTCTATGCACCTCGAGGGGAAGAAGAATCTAATGCATGGCCCCGCCGCCGTCCTCCATCCATGGTCTCCTCTCTATAACTACCAACCGGGCGCCATTTAGGCAGCCTACCTTTTTTATCAGCTACTATGTGCAACATCATGCATGGCATGCGGCACGATAGGCGACCATAAGGCGGCACCCGGCAGGCAGCACAACTACGAGTATCCTGGAAACCACAGAAACAGTGACCGGATACGGCGCCATGCAGTGGAATCCGCTTACCCACCCAGCAGGCAGGCAGAACAGCAACAGCGGCGGCAAACGAAACGCGTGCACAATGAAACAAATTCCATTCATCTCAATCCAACCACAACATCATAGCCAACATAGTAAACACACAAAGCAACCAAAGTTATTTAAGCAGCCGCAATACCCATTTCAAACAAAACAACAACCGCTGAAAATACTCCCTCTAGTAATCCATTTAAGCAACAGCGGCGGCAAACGAAACGCATGCACAATGAAACAAATTCCATTCATCTCAATCCAACCACGCCATCATACGCCATCATAGTAAACACACAAAGCAATCAAAGTTATTTAAGCAGCCGCAATACACATTTCAAACAAAACAACAACCGCTGAAAATGCTCCCTCTAAAAATCCATTTAAGCAAATTGCAAACCTTATGTCAAAACACACCAAAAACAACACCGAACCACTTTTCTCCCTAGTCCATAGACACAAATAATAAAAACCCGATCCAAATCACTCAACCAGATTCAAAAGATCCTCTGCGCTGTACTAGGGCCAACCATCGATGTAACCTCTGTATCACTACCGACCGCCAAAACGTCTCCTCCTACCAGGTAATATACACAACAATGGAAATGATCAACGAGACTATAACAATCCCACACTTAATAGATCCTCAAGAAATAACAGATGCAATTCAAGAAGTGGAAACAAATTTAAGGCAAATATCAATCAATTGCATATCCGAGTCCAAATGCATGCACAATGAAAAAAATTCCGTTCATCTCAATCCAACCACAGCATCATACGCCAACATAGTAAACACACAAAGCAATCAAACAGTTATTTAAGCAGCCGCAATACCCATTTCAAACAAAACAGCAACCGCTGAAAATGCTCCCTCTAATAATCCATTTAAGCAAATTGCAAACCTTATGTCAAAACACACCAAAAACAACACCGAACCACTTTTCTCCCTAGTCCATAGACACAAAAATTAAAAAAAACCGAACAAATCACTCAACCAGATTCAAAAGATCCTCTGCGCTGTACTAGGGCCAACCATCGATGTAACCTCTGTATCACTACCGACCGCCAAAATGTCACCTCCTACCAGGTAATATACACAACAATGGAAATGATCAACGAGGCTATAACAATTCTACACTTAATACATCTTCAATAAATGGAAACAAATTTAAGGCAAATATCAATCAATAACATATCGGAGTCCAAACGCATGCACAATGAAAAAAATTCCGTTCATCTCAATCCAACCACAGCATCATACGCCAACATAGTAAACACACAAAGCAGTCAAACAGTTATTCAAGCAGCCACAATACACATTTCAAACAAAATAACAACCGCTGAAAATGCTCCCTCTAATAATCCATTTAAGCAAATTGCAAACCTTATGTCAAAACACACCAAAAACAACACCGAACCACTTTTCTCCCTATTCCATAAACACAAATAATAAAAACCCGATCAAATCATTCAACTAGATTCAAAGATCCTCTGCACTGTACTAGGGCCAACCATCGATGTAACCTCTGTATCGCTACCGACCGCCAAAACGTCTCCTCCTACCAGGTAATATACACAACAATGGAAATGATCAACGAGACTATAACAATCCCACACTTAATAGATCCTCAAGAAATAACAGATGCAATTCAAGAAGTGGAAACAAATTTAAGGCAAATATCAATCAATTGCATATCCGAGTCCAAATGCATGCACAATGAAAAAAATTCCGTTCATCTCAATCCAACCACAGCATCATACGCCAACATAGTAAACACACAAAGCAATCAAACAGTTATTTAAGCAGCCGCAATACACATTTCAAACAAAATAACAACCGCTGAAAATGCTCCTTCTAATAATCCACTTAAGCAAATTGCAAACCTTATGTCAAAACACACCAAAAACAACACCGAACCACTTTTCTCCCTAGTCCATAGACACAAAAATTAAAAAAAACCGAACAAATCACTCAACCAGATTCAAAAGATCCTCTGCGCTGTACTAGGGCCAACCATCGATGTAACCTCTGTATCACTACCGACCGCCAAAATGTCACCTCCTACCAGGTAATATACACAACAATGGAAATGATCAACGAGGCTATAACAATTCTACACTTAATACATCTTCAATAAATGGAAACAAATTTAAGGCAAATATCAATCAATAACATATCGGAGTCCAAACGCATGCACAATGAAAAAAATTCCGTTCATCTCAATCCAACCACAGCATCATACGCCAACATAGTAAACACACAAAGCAATCAAACAGTTATTTAAGCAGCCGCAATACCCATTTCAAACAAAACAGCAACCGCTGAAAATGCTCCCTCTAATAATCCATTTAAGCAAATTGCAAACCTTATGTCAAAACACACCAAAAACAACACCGAACCACTTTTCTCCCTAGTCCATAGACACAAAAATTAAAAAAAACCGAACAAATCACTCAACCAGATTCAAAAGATCCTCTGCGCTGTACTAGGGCCAACCATCGATGTAACCTCTGTATCACTACCGACCGCCAAAATGTCACCTCCTACCAGGTAATATACACAACAATGGAAATGATCAACGAGGCTATAACAATTCTACACTTAATACATCTTCAATAAATGGAAACAAATTTAAGGCAAATATCAATCAATTGCATATCCGAGTCCAAACGCATGCACAATGAAAAAAATTCCGTTCATCTCAATCCAACCGCAGCATCATACGCCAACATAGTAAACACACAAAGCAATCAAACAGTTATTTAAGCAGCCGCAATACCCATTTCAAACAAAACAGCAACCGCTGAAAATGCTCCCTCTAATAATCCATTTAAGCAAATTGCAAACCTTATGTCAAAACACACCAAAAACAAAACCGAACCACTTTTCTCCCTATTCCATAAACACAAATAATAAAAACCCGATCAAATCATTCAACCAGATTCAAAGATCCTCTGCACTGTACTAGGGCCAACCATCGATGTAACCTCTGTATCACTACCGACCGCCAAAACGTCTCCTCCTACCAGGTAATATACACAACAATGGAAATGATCAACGAGACTATAACAATCCCACACTTAATAGATCCTCAAGAAATAACAGATGCAATTCAAGAAGTGGAAACAAATTTAAGGCAAATATCAATCAATTGCATATCCGAGTCCAAATGCATGCACAATGAAAAAAATTCCGTTCATCTCAATCCAACCACAGCATCATACGCCAACATAGTAAACACACAAAGCAATCAAACAGTTATTTAAGCAGCCGCAATACCCATTTCAAACAAAACAGCAACCGCTGAAAATGCTCCCTCTAATAATCCATTTAAGCAAATTGCAAACCTTATGTCAAAACACACCAAAAACAACACCGAACCACTTTTCTCCCTATTCCATAAACACAAATAATAAAAACCCGATCAAATCATTCAACTAGATTCAAAGATCCTCTGCACTGTACTAGGGCCAACCATCGATGTAACCTCTGTATCGCTACCGACCGCCAAAACGTCTCCTCCTACCAGGTAATATACACAACAATGGAAATGATCAACGAGACTATAACAATCCCACACTTAATAGATCCTCAAGAAATAACAGATGCAATTCAAGAAGTGGAAACAAATTTAAGGCAAATATCAATCAATTGCATATCCGAGTCCAAATGCATGCACAATGAAAAAAATTCCGTTCATCTCAATCCAACCACAGCATCATACGCCAACATAGTAAACACACAAAGCAATCAAACAGTTATTTAAGCAGCCGCAATACCCATTTCAAACAAAACAGCAACCGCTGAAAATGCTCCCTCTAATAATCCATTTAAGCAAATTGCAAACCTTATGTCAAAACACACCAAAAACAACACCGAACCACTTTTCTCCCTAGTCCATAGACACAAAAATTAAAAAAAACCGAACAAATCACTCAACCAGATTCAAAAGATCCTCTGCGCTGTACTAGGGCCAACCATCGATGTAACCTCTGTATCACTACCGACCGCCAAAATGTCACCTCCTACCAGGTAATATACACAACAATGGAAATGATCAACGAGGCTATAACAATTCTACACTTAATACATCTTCAATAAATGGAAACAAATTTAAGGCAAATATCAATCAATAACATATCGGAGTCCAAACGCATGCACAATGAAAAAAATTCCGTTCATCTCAATCCAACCACAGCATCATACGCCAACATAGTAAACACACAAAGCAATCAAACAGTTATTTAAGCAGCCGCAATACCCATTTCAAACAAAACAGCAACCGCTGAAAATGCTCCCTCTAATAATCCATTTAAGCAAATTGCAAACCTTATGTCAAAACACACCAAAAACAACACCGAACCACTTTTCTCCCTAGTCCATAGACACAAAAATTAAAAAAAACCGAACAAATCACTCAACCAGATTCAAAAGATCCTCTGCGCTGTACTAGGGCCAACCATCGATGTAACCTCTGTATCACTACCGACCGCCAAAATGTCACCTCCTACCAGGTAATATACACAACAATGGAAATGATCAACGAGGCTATAACAATTCTACACTTAATACATCTTCAATAAATGGAAACAAATTTAAGGCAAATATCAATCAATTGCATATCCGAGTCCAAACGCATGCACAATGAAAAAAATTCCGTTCATCTCAATCCAACCGCAGCATCATACGCCAACATAGTAAACACACAAAGCAATCAAACAGTTATTTAAGCAGCCGCAATACCCATTTCAAACAAAACAGCAACCGCTGAAAATGCTCCCTCTAATAATCCATTTAAGCAAATTGCAAACCTTATGTCAAAACACACCAAAAACAAAACCGAACCACTTTTCTCCCTATTCCATAAACACAAATAATAAAAACCCGATCAAATCATTCAACCAGATTCAAAGATCCTCTGCACTGTACTAGGGCCAACCATCGATGTAACCTCTGTATCACTACCGACCGCCAAAACGTCTCCTCCTACCAGGTAATATACACAACAATGGAAATGATCAACGAGACTATAACAATCCCACACTTAATAGATCCTCAAGAAATAACAGATGCAATTCAAGAAGTGGAAACAAATTTAAGGCAAATATCAATCAATTGCATATCCGAGTCCAAATGCATGCACAATGAAAAAAATTCCGTTCATCTCAATCCAACCACAGCATCATACGCCAACATAGTAAACACACAAAGCAATTAAACAGTTATTTAAGCAGCCGCAATACCCATTTCAAACAAAACAGCAACCGCTGAAAATGCTCCCTCTAATAATCTATTTAAGCAAATTGCAAACCTTATGTCAAAACACACCAAAAACAAAACCGAACCACTTGTCTCCCTATTCCATAAACACAAATAATAAAAACCCGATCAAATCACTCAACCAGATTCAAAAGATCCTCAAGAAATGAAAACAAATCTAAGGCAAATATCAATCAATAGCATATCCTAGCCCAAACGCATGCACAATGAAAAAAATTCCGTTCATCTCAATCCAACCACACCATCATACGCCAACATAGTAAACACACAAAGCAGTCAAACAGTTATTCAAGCAGTCAAACAGTTATTCAAGCAGCCGCAATACACATTTCAAACAAAATAACAACCGCTGAAAATGCTCCTTCTAATAATCCACTTAAGCAAATTGCAAACCTTATGTCAAAACACACCAAAAACAACACCGAACCACTTTTCTCCCTATTCTATAAACACAAAAATTAAAAAAAACCGAACAAATCACTCAACCAGATTCAAAAGATCCTCTGCGCTGTACTAGGGCCAACCATCGATGTAACCTCTGTATCACTACCGACCGCCAAAATGTCACCTCCTACCAGGTAATATACACAACAATGGAAATGATCAACGAGGCTATAACAATTCTACACTTAATACATCTTCAATAAATGGAAACAAATTTAAGGCAAATATCAATCAATAACATATCGGAGTCCAAACGCATGCACAATGAAAAAAATTCCGTTCATCTCAATCCAACCACAGCATCATACGCCAACATAGTAAACACACAAAGCAATCAAACAGTTATTTAAGCAGCCGCAATACCCATTTCAAACAAAACAGCAACCGCTGAAAATGCTCCCTCTAATAATCCATTTAAGCAAATTACAAACCTTATGTCAAAACACACCAAAAACAACACCGAACCACTTTTCTCCCTAGTCCATAGACACAAAAATTAAAAAAAACCGAACAAATCACTCAACCAGATTCAAAAGATCCTCTGCGCTGTACTAGGGCCAACCATCGATGTAACCTCTGTATCACTACCGACCGCCAAAATGTCACCTCCTACCAGGTAATATACACAACAATGGAAATGATCAACGAGGCTATAACAATTCTACACTTAATACATCTTCAATAAATGGAAACAAATTTAAGGCAAATATCAATCAATAACATATCGGAGTCCAAACGCATGCACAATGAAAAAAATTCCGTTCATCTCAATCCAACCACAGCATCATACGCCAACATAGTAAACACACAAAGCAGTCAAACAGTTATTCAAGCAGCCACAATACACATTTCAAACAAAATAACAACCGCTGAAAATGCTCCCTCTAATAATCCATTTAAGCAAATTGCAAACCTTATGTCAAAACACACCAAAAACAACACCGAACCACTTTTCTCCCTATTCCATAAACACAAATAATAAAAACCCGATCAAATCATTCAACTAGATTCAAAGATCCTCTGCACTGTACTAGGGCCAACCATCGATGTAACCTCTGTATCGCTACCGACCGCCAAAACGTCTCCTCCTACCAGGTAATATACACAACAATGGAAATGATCAACGAGACTATAACAATCCCACACTTAATAGATCCTCAAGAAATAACAGATGCAATTCAAGAAGTGGAAACAAATTTAAGGCAAATATCAATCAATTGCATATCCGAGTCCAAATGCATGCACAATGAAAAAAATTCCGTTCATCTCAATCCAACCACAGCATCATACGCCAACATAGTAAACACACAAAGCAATCAAACAGTTATTTAAGCAGCCGCAATACCCATTTTAAACAAAACAGCAACCGCTGAAAATGCTCCCTCTAATAATCCATTTAAGCAAATTGCAAACCTTATGTCAAAACACACCAAAAACAACACCGAACCACTTTTCTCCCTAGTCCATAGACACAAAAATTAAAAAAAACCGAACAAATCACTCAACCAGATTCAAAAGATCCTCTGCGCTGTACTAGGGCCAACCATCGATGTAACCTCTGTATCACTACCGACCGCCAAAATGTCACCTCCTACCAGGTAATATACACAACAATGGAAATGATCAACGAGGCTATAACAATTCTACACTTAATACATCTTCAATAAATGGAAACAAATTTAAGGCAAATATCAATCAATAACATATCGGAGTCCAAACGCATGCACAATGAAAAAAATTCCGTTCATCTCAATCCAACCACAGCATCATACGCCAACATAGTAAACACACAAAGCAATCAAACAGTTATTTAAGCAGCCGCAATACCCATTTCAAACAAAACAGCAACCGCTGAAAATGCTCCCTCTAATAATCCATTTAAGCAAATTGCAAACCTTATGTCAAAACACACCAAAAACAAAACCGAACCACTTTTCTCCCTATTCCATAAACACAAATAATAAAAACCCGATCAAATCATTCAACCAGATTCAAAGATCCTCTGCACTGTACTAGGGCCAACCATCGATGTAACCTCTGTATCACTACCGACCGCCAAAACGTCTCCTCCTACCAGGTAATATACACAACAATGGAAATGATCAACGAGACTATAACAATCCCACACTTAATAGATCCTCAAGAAATAACAGATGCAATTCAAGAAGTGGAAACAAATTTAAGGCAAATATCAATCAATTGCATATCCGAGTCCAAATGCATGCACAATGAAAAAAATTCCGTTCATCTCAATCCAACCACAGCATCATACGCCAACATAGTAAACACACAAAGCAATCAAACAGTTATTTAAGCAGCCGCAATACCCATTTCAAACAAAACAGCAACCGCTGAAAATGCTCCCTCTAATAATCCATTTAAGCAAATTGCAAACCTTATGTCAAAACACACCAAAAACAACACCGAACCACTTTTCTCCCTAGTCCATAGACACAAAAATTAAAAAAAACCGAACAAATCACTCAACCAGATTCAAAAGATCCTCTGCGCTGTACTAGGGCCAACCATCGATGTAACCTCTGTATCACTACCGACCGCCAAAATGTCACCTCCTACCAGGTAATATACACAACAATGGAAATGATCAACGAGGCTATAACAATTCTACACTTAATACATCTTCAATAAATGGAAACAAATTTAAGGCAAATATCAATCAATTGCATATCCGAGTCCAAACGCATGCACAATGAAAAAAATTCCGTTCATCTCAATCCAACCGCAGCATCATACGCCAACATAGTAAACACACAAAGCAATCAAACAGTTATTTAAGCAGCCGCAATACCCATTTCAAACAAAACAGCAACCGCTGAAAATGCTCCCTCTAATAATCCATTTAAGCAAATTGCAAACCTTATGTCAAAACACACCAAAAACAAAACCGAACCACTTTTCTCCCTATTCCATAAACACAAATAATAAAAACCCGATCAAATCATTCAACCAGATTCAAAGATCCTCTGCACTGTACTAGGGCCAACCATCGATGTAACCTCTGTATCACTACCGACCGCCAAAACGTCTCCTCCTACCAGGTAATATACACAACAATGGAAATGATCAACGAGACTATAACAATCCCACACTTAATAGATCCTCAAGAAATAACAGATGCAATTCAAGAAGTGGAAACAAATTTAAGGCAAATATCAATCAATTGCATATCCGAGTCCAAATGCATGCACAATGAAAAAAATTCCGTTCATCTCAATCCAACCACAGCATCATACGCCAACATAGTAAACACACAAAGCAATTAAACAGTTATTTAAGCAGCCGCAATACCCATTTCAAACAAAACAGCAACCGCTGAAAATGCTCCCTCTAATAATCTATTTAAGCAAATTGCAAACCTTATGTCAAAACACACCAAAAACAAAACCGAACCACTTGTCTCCCTATTCCATAAACACAAATAATAAAAACCCGATCAAATCACTCAACCAGATTCAAAAGATCCTCAAGAAATGAAAACAAATCTAAGGCAAATATCAATCAATAGCATATCCTAGCCCAAACGCATGCACAATGAAAAAAATTCCGTTCATCTCAATCCAACCACACCATCATACGCCAACATAGTAAACACACAAAGCAGTCAAACAGTTATTCAAGCAGCCGCAATACACATTTCAAACAAAATAACAACCGCTGAAAATGCTCCTTCTAATAATCCACTTAAGCAAATTGCAAACCTTATGTCAAAACACACCAAAAACAACACCGAACCACTTTTCTCCCTATTCTATAAACACAAAAATTAAAAAAAACCGAACAAATCACTCAACCAGATTCAAAAGATCCTCTGCGCTGTACTAGGGCCAACCATCGATGTAACCTCTGTATCACTACCGACCGCCAAAATGTCACCTCCTACCAGGTAATATACACAACAATGGAAATGATCAACGAGGCTATAACAATTCTACACTTAATACATCTTCAATAAATGGAAACAAATTTAAGGCAAATATCAATCAATTGCATATCCGAGTCCAAACGCATGCACAATGAAAAAAATTCCGTTCATCTCAATCCAACCGCAGCATCATACGCCAACATAGTAAACACACAAAGCAATCAAACAGTTATTTAAGCAGCCGCAATACCCATTTCAAACAAAACAGCAACCGCTGAAAATGCTCCCTCTAATAATCCATTTAAGCAAATTGCAAACCTTATGTCAAAACACACCAAAAACAAAACCGAACCACTTTTCTCCCTATTCCATAAACACAAATAATAAAAACCCGATCAAATCATTCAACCAGATTCAAAGATCCTCTGCACTGTACTAGGGCCAACCATCGATGTAACCTCTGTATCACTACCGACCGCCAAAACGTCTCCTCCTACCAGGTAATATACACAACAATGGAAATGATCAACGAGACTATAACAATCCCACACTTAATAGATCCTCAAGAAATAACAGATGCAATTCAAGAAGTGGAAACAAATTTAAGGCAAATATCAATCAATTGCATATCCGAGTCCAAATGCATGCACAATGAAAAAAATTCCGTTCATCTCAATCCAACCACAGCATCATACGCCAACATAGTAAACACACAAAGCAATTAAACAGTTATTTAAGCAGCCGCAATACCCATTTCAAACAAAACAGCAACCGCTGAAAATGCTCCCTCTAATAATCTATTTAAGCAAATTGCAAACCTTATGTCAAAACACACCAAAAACAAAACCGAACCACTTGTCTCCCTATTCCATAAACACAAATAATAAAAACCCGATCAAATCACTCAACCAGATTCAAAAGATCCTCAAGAAATGAAAACAAATCTAAGGCAAATATCAATCAATAGCATATCCTAGCCCAAACGCATGCACAATGAAAAAAATTCCGTTCATCTCAATCCAACCACACTATCATAGGCCAACATAATAAACACACAAAGCAATCAAACAGTTATTCAAGCAGCCGCAATACTCATTTCAAACAAAGTAAGAATCGCTGAAAATGCTCTTACCAATAATCCATTTAAGCAAATTGCAAACCCTATGTCAAAGCACACCAAAAACAACACTGAATCACTTTTCTCCTTATTCCACAAACAAAAATAATGTAATAATCTTATCAACTGACTCACCCAGATCCAGACTAGAGCACTGTACTAGAGCCAACCGTCCACGTGTCCACCATCTCCTCTGTCTGTATCACTACTAAACGCCAAATTGGCCTATGGATATTCTTGCCATCGATGACTCCGCCTACCAGCACCCAGCCATCACTGGGATAAATTATCTTTCTCTCTTTCACTTCTTCTTTGCCGTGTACACACAAATTGCACTGTTGGAGTGGTGAGACCATGGCCACATCCAGTCAGTTGTTTATTTGTTTGTGCATTGGATTGTGCACTAATACACACGAACCTAATCTGTTGATATTTATTATTGTGGGGGGTGATTAAGCAATTGACACTCCCATACTACTCGTATTTCGCCATAGTATTTACACATCATAGGACCAATGACACATAAACATATACGACGATGTGTTCATTGGCTATAACTATTATTGTGGTGGGTGATCAAGCAACTGGCACTCCGATACTACGTTGTATTTCGGCATAGCATTTATACATCATAGTACCAATGCCATATAACTTATACCATGTGTTCATTGTGTTGTTGGGCAACAGGCACCCAAATTGGTGTTACAAAGCAGATAATACTCTCTCTATGTGCTTACTCACACAGCAATTTGCGCAGACAATTCTTCTCTTTTCCAACATTTATTATTATAATGTATTACACCTCACCTTCTTCCACTGCTAGATGGCAATTGAGGCACACCACCCCATATTAAGGAAATAAGGCGAAGAATTATGAAATTTGCCCGTGTCATCTGGAAATTTGCGGAGAGCAATAAAAAAAATCATTTAGTGATCCAATTTGTGGTCCCTGTAAATTGTTGTGTGAGTAGGCACTTTCACTCAGCTCTTGCAGGGAAATGCATGAGAGGCTGAATGAATTAACGAATTAGCGGAATTCCCAGTGAGTGAAATTGTACCTATGTACCAACCTGGTGTACAGCTGAGAAGTTTTGAACTTTTTAAATGAATTGGTTGCTTATTCAGATTTCCGACAAAAAAAATGATCTGTCAAGCATTAAATTGCGGAAACGAAAGGAAAATGTGAGACATTAAATTGTCAGGCATTAAATTGCAAATAAGAGTGTAATTATTATGTTGCAGAATAAACATATTGAAATGAGTGGTACAGGGATATCACCATTTCTCTGCGATGTTATCGAGAAAGTATTGATTCGGTCGGAGTGGGAAAAGTGGCTTCAAGTATTTACTCCATATCTCGGGGGCACTATGTCAACCAAAGGATGTTGGATAGAAAGCAGATGTCTTCGAAGTTCTTGTGGGCAAGTTGAATAACTATTTCTCTCCCACAAGAAATTCCACGCTTGAGAGGCACTTATTTTGTTCGGTGAAACTAGAACAAGGGGAGGGTTTGAATAAAATTATATTAAAAATGCGAAATTAGGCAGCAAAGTGTCAATTTGAGGATACAAGGGAACAGATATTAGACACAAACTTGAAGGATAAGCTAATAGATACGTGGGCGTCTAGAGACCTGAAAAAGCGAGTTACGTTAGCAGAGATCATCGGAATGTATCATGTGTATGAAGAAATTAACAACAAGTTGGAGGCCATGATGCTGCAGAGTACCTCCATGGAGATAAACCGTGAAGTTTCTAAGGGTGAGAATAGGTTCAAAGGGGAATGAAATGATGTTGCTCCCGTAGACATTTAGAGAATAGTCAAATTTGCCTGCCAAAAATGCTAAATGTAACAAGTGCAGTTTTATCGGATAAAAAACGTAAATGATTTTTCAACCATAGAATCCAAGTTAGTATCTAGTTATCTCAAGAATAAGGAAATTAATGAAACCCACGGGATTTACTCAAATATCATCAAAATATGCAATGCGTAAAGCAATTAATAAGAGTAACAATATGTTTTGATTATGTACATACATTTAGAGAAAGCAATTGTATTGTATTGATAGGGAAATTCCAACGGTCGTTGACGTCCTAACTGCACACTGCTCGGTGGGCAATTATGTAGCACGACTAGGTCTTCCATACAATGACTATTGTAGAAGCTGTAAGCATGAGGAAGAAATAGGGTCTATTCGTGATCTATTGTGTGTCTGTCCTGCAGTGGCCCGTAGAAGAAGCATAACTCTTGGTAGAAACTTCTTTCAAGCCTGGATGATCTGCGTAATACCGAGCTTAAAAAAATTCTCAGATTCAGTTATGTGGTCTAACGATCTAAAATTTAAGGTTTCCAGGGTTTTCAAACAAATTGGACACACTGGACTCTATGTTGTCTAAGTGAGACTTTGACATCTGTCATCAAGGACACCCATTTATATAACCTATCCTATTGAATTAGAAAATTTAAAATTCCGAAAGCCGTGATTGAAAAAATGGCGACTTTGCAGTACCTATATGATACAATTGAAAAACGATAACAACAACTAATGGAGCACCTGGTTAATATCAAATTGGTTTCTAATGTAGTTTATTATTGCACTATAATACGAGGGTGCGTAGAAAAATCGACGGCCTATCATAGAAATAGTTTTAATTCTAAAATTGTACTTCCTCCCTTTTATTTCCCGACATTCTAAAAGTGACTCTATAAAGTTTCATTCTTGTGGTGCATTTAGTTTGGTTCATGCAAGCGCTTAAGTGGGGCAAAGCAATTTTGAATAAATGGAAAAAATCTAACATCGTATTGTTATAAATTAGCTGTTTAAAAATGCGAATGAAGATATGGTGACAACTGTAAAGGAATGGAATGGAAAACAACATTTAAGAAATGGTTGGCCGAATTCAAACATGGACGAGATAGCGTTGAAGACGGACCCGCGCTGTGGAAAACCATAAATTTCAACTACTCGTCTAAACGGACCCAAAACATTATTCAAAATTTAAGAAAAAATGTTTTTTTCTTAAATTGGTGCAATGGCTTTAAGAATCAGATGGAAAAAGTGTATTGAGCTTAAAAGAGATTTCGTTGAAAAATAAAAGTAATTTGCAAAATTCCGAGTTTGTTTTCTTGGACAGGCCATATAATTTAAAAACCGGCGCAAATTAAAAACTGTCCGGGACGCGTCCAATCTTAGCCGGGACGGATGGTCATGTATGTATGTAATGTTTTGTTCATTTCAGATATTATACTGTGAAAATGTGCAGGTCGGAATTTGTATAAAATTTTAATTTTCACAAATGTGTCAGTCAACAACTTTTTTCACTCTTAAACCAGTCTTCGAAAATACTCGCCATGTAAATATTTGCATTGCGCTTTGAAACATCAATAATAGAAACTTCTATTATAATCTCATGAAATCTATTTTTAATGAAAAATTAGACTAAGTCTTTATTGATAATACCATTGACGTCAAGAAATATCTGAGCATTTTGGAAACTCATTTGCTTAGTAGCACCAATAGTTTTGGTTTCAATGATGAAAGCAGAAAACCAAAATTAAAATGTTGTCAAGACAACGACCCAAAGCACAAAAAGCTTAAGGTCATAACGTGGCTGCTCTACATCTGCAGCAAAATGCTAAGTACACCAGCCCAGAACTGAAATCCTATAAAAAATGTATGGGTACATTTAAAGTAAAAAGTGCCAAAAAAGAACCCCAAAAATCTAAACACACTTAATCAATATATTAACGAAGAATGGGCTACTATTTCCATCTACTATGATCTTAAACAAAGGAGGAAGGTTTATTTGGAACAAAAATTACTTACATTTCATACATTCATAACGATGAACGCTGATGAGTTTTTTGTTGGTGTCCGAAGAAATTGTATATTGCGACCGAATTATGTATCGCTAATTTTAAATATACAAATTATTTTTCTTTACACATAGCTTTTTAACTAGCTTTCACTTCTAACATTTTTCACTAAATAGCTTTTCTTTATTTAATTATCGCACCAAAGCTTTTATTTTTAACTTTTTTTAATTTCACCATATGCGCACATATTTAAACAAATGATATAACATTTAAACTCCGGGATTTAACACTAGATTTTTCCAAAAATTCCGACGTACGACACCAAATTCGGACTTACAAAAACAAATATTTAATATTTCTTTAAAAAAATTATGGACAATGAGGCGAACACACCAAATTAATTAAATTAATTTCACATTCAACTCCGAGATTTAACATTTTATTTCAACGAATTCCGACGTATGACAACAAAAAAATATTTAACAATTCTTTAAAAAAAATTATGGACAATGAAGGCGGGCGGAACACAACAAATTAATTTCACATTCAACATTTTAACTCCGGGATTTAACATTTTATTTCAACGAATTCCGACATATGACAACAAAAAAATATTTAACAATTCTTTAAAAAAAATTATGGACAATGAAGGCGGACGGAACACTCCGACCGCACCAAATTCCGACGTACGACTGTGAAACGGCACCAAATATACACGCTTTTATAGTCTTTCAGGCAATAAAAAAAAAGTTGGTGCATCGTAATATGTACAAGTAGGTAGTTATGTATGCGTCGCTTAATTGCTTTTTATACCTACTTGAACAAAAGAATGCAAAAAGGGTCAGTTTTGTTGTTGGTACGCCAGATTCTTTTTGTGTGGCTGTTTTCTTGGGTTTTTTTTTTTTATTTTTTTATGGTCGAATTTTGGATTATGGAGATATCCAGATATTGCGCTTTGGATTCCGAGATATAGATACGCATGATGTAGTTGAAAAAATAAGTCCGAAAACAAACAAGAACATTTAAAAAGATTGCGGTACTTTGGAGCCAGCTTACGAGTGACGGAACGAACATCAAAGGAATGCAAAAAGGGTCAGTTTTGTTGTGCATGCCAGATGTTATTTGTTTGGCTGTTTTTTTGGATTTATTATTTTATGGCCGAATTTCGGATTATAGAGGACATTTTTCTGCGTGTTGTAATATCCAGAAATTGCGCTTTGGTTTCCGAGATATAGATTTGTATGATGTAGTTAAAAAAATAAGCCAGAAAACAAACAAGAACATTTAAAAAGATTGCGGTACTTTGGAGCCAGCTTACGAGTGACGGATTGAATATCAAAGGAATGCAAAAAGGGTCAGTTTTGTTGTGCATGCCAGATGTTATTTGTTTGGCTGTTTTTTTGGATTTATTATTTTATGGCCGAATTTCGGATTATAGAGGACATTTTTCTGCGTATTGTGATATCCAGAAATTGCGGTTTGGTTTCCGAGATACGATGTAGTTAAAAAAAATAAGCCAGAAAACAAATAAGAACATTTAAAAAGATTGCGGTACTTTGGAGCCAGCTTACGAGTGACGGATTGAATATCAAAGAAATGCAAAAAGGGTCAGTTTTGTTGTGCATGCCAGATGTTATTTGTTTGGCTGTTTTCTTGGGTTTTTTTATGGCCGAATTTCAGATTATAGAGGACATTTTTCTGCGTATTGTGATATCCAGAAATTGCGCTTTGGTTTCTGAGATACGATGTAGTTAAAAAAATAAGCCAGAAAACAAACAAGAACATTTAAAAAGATTGCGGTACTTTGGAGCCAGCTTACGAGTGACGGATTGAATATCAAAGGAATGCAAAAAGGGTCAGTTTTGTTGTGCATGCCAGATGTTATTTGTTTGGCTGTTTTTTTGGATTTATTATTTTATGGCCGAATTTCGGATTATAGAGGACATTTTTCTGCGTATTGTGATATCCAGAAATTGCGCTTTGGTTTCCGAGATACGATGTAGTTAAAAAAATAAGCCAGAAAACAAACAAGAACATTTAAAAAGATTGCGGTACTTTGGAGCCAGCTTACGAGTGACGGATTGAATATCAAAGGAATGCAAAAAGGGTCAGTTTTGTTGTGCATGCCAGATGTTATTTGTTTGGCTGTTTTTTTGGATTTATTATTTTATGGCCGAATTTCGGATTATAGAGGACATTTTTCTGCGTATTTTGATATCCAGAAATTGCGCTTTGGTTTCCGAGGTATAGATACGTATGATGTAGTTAAAAAAATAATCCAGAAAACAAACAAGAACATTTAAAAAGATTGCGGTACTTTAGAGCCAGCTTACGAGTGACGGATTGAATATCAAAGGAATGCAAAAGGGTCAGTTTTATTGTGCATTCTTTGTTCTTTGTTTGGCTGTTTTTTGGATTTATTATTTTATGGCCGAATTTCGGATTATAGAGAACAATTTTCTGCGTATTGTGATATTCAGAGATTGCGCTTTGGTTTCCGAGATATAGATATGTATGATTTCTTTTTTTTTTATTATTTAGTAGTAGTTTGACAGAATGTTTAATACATTTGCTATTTTTTAGAGTTTTAGAAATTAATTCTTTACAACTATAATTCTTTACGTGTGTATATAATGAAGGTTAAGACTAGGTACAGGATTTATTTAAATAATTAAGGGAAAGCACTACTAACAAAAATCCTTATATTATTCTTAATACTAAACAACACTTAAAACTAAATAACAAAGTGATCACGGAGATAAATATATAATGTATAACGAGCTCATCCTTTATTGCTGCAAACATGTGTATTATTATGAAACAAACATTTGGTTATTTGTATTTATTTAGTAGTGAATTCGATAATATATTTGCAAATAAATAAATAAATAAAGAAATAGTAAATAAATAAATAAGTAAATAAATAATTGAATGAATAAATAAATAATTTAATAGTGAATAAATAAATAGGTAAATAAACAATCAAATAAATAAATAATTAAATAAATAAATAAGTAAAAAAAATAAAATAAATAAATAAATAATTAAATGAACAAGTAAATAAATAAATAAATAAATAAATAAGTAAATAAACAAACACGTTAATAAATAAGTATATATACATATAACTATAATACAAGTTGTTGGGTGAGCTCATTATCTGAATATCTACATTTCTCCAAGAAGTTAGTTTTAAGTCTGTTTATAGTTACAGAAATAAAATTGACATCTGCTCTATTATGTAACCTTCTAGTTGAAAAGTGCCAAGGCAGATTCAGCATCATTTTTAGTATTTTATTTTCGCAAATTTGCAGTTTACTTATGTGTGTCTTGACACAATCGCACTAGACTGGTGGACCATATGAGAGTATGGCCAGGAAAATGGTTTTAAAAATAATGATCTTGTTATCAATACTGAGAGTAGATCGTCTGTTAATTAATGGATATAATATTTTAATAATTAAATTTATTTTGTGTATTGTTTTGGACACATGTGTATTAAAATTTCGTTTGCTGTCTAGAATTAAGCCTAGATATTTCCATTCATTGCTCCAATCGATCTCCTCAGAGTATAGTATAAGTTTTCTTTTGGAAAAAATGTTTCTTTTCTGCGGCGAGTAAAAAATACTGCTTGAGATTTATTTGGGTTTACTTTAATTTCCCATCTATGGAAATATTTCTCGATTTTATGCAAAGAGTTTTGCAAGTACAGCAGTATGTCACCGGGTAGAATACTCGATGAGTAGATGGCAGTGTCATCGCCAAACATGGCTAAATGCGTGTTTGGAAATAGATTTGGGATGTCAGCCATAAATATGTTAAATAGAATGGGACCTAAAACTGAGCCCTGAAGTACCCCAAATAGAACATCCTGTAGTGCATTGGTGTACAAGAGCCTACCGTTCGTCTCCCGCAGTGCAATTAATTTGAATGTACCTCTATGAACCACCGAAGGGCACTTGTTTGTGTGTCCGTTCAGAAGTATGCACGCCACACTCTATCACTACAGACTGCCGTCCGTCAACGATAACGCAAACCATTTACGTACCTACCATCGACCGTAGGTGACTCTGCTAAAGAAGCAATACACACGATCGAATGTTCGCTCCGCACAGCCACGGACCATCGCATTATGCACTGCACATTGTTTCACTACCAACCGCCAAAATGGCCTACCGATATTCTTGCCAGGAATCTAATGCATGGCCCCGCCGTCCATCACCCATACGACAGACCCATTGCACTGTACTAGGGCCGATCATTGATGTCTCCTTTGTATCTCTATCGACCGCCAAAATGGCCTACCGATATTATTGTCTTTAATCTAATGCATGGCCCGACGCCATCATACGCAGCATAGATTGTCTGCACTGTACAACTGTCGCCATTGAAGTAATTCATCGATGGCCCCGCCTACTACGAAATACGCATTATAGAGTTCCAACATTTGTTATCATAATGTGTCACACCTTTCCTTCCTCCTTAACTGTCAGAAGGCAACTAAAGCAATTCAAAAAAAAAATATTGAGGAAATAAGGGAGGAGTTGTGAAATTAGCTCGTGTCGATGGGTTTGAGAAGGGTGGCCGTGGTGTAGTGGTAACATAATCGCTTGTCACGCTGCAGATTCACGGTTCAAATCCTGATGTCAAGAATCATCTATTTATTTCACATGAAATAAATAAAAAAGTCGATCAATTGCGAAGCTCATGTCAACTCTACTGCGAAGGCATAACACTGGCAGTGGAGTGGTCATATGGTTGGGAATGCAACTTGACCGTAATGATAACATCAGGAGGATTGAAAAAAATACTGTGAATCATAAGCAACGACAATAACAACAAATATGCTCCCCAGTTATTTGGACGCCACCCTTGGAGTTTACTGAAAACTTAATACCATCTAAGTTTCAAATCCACTACACCAATCTTTCTTTCTCTCTTACTTCCTACAAACGACCGTGCCCTGAAACAGTTTAAGGGTATTCATGTCCCCTTTTTCGCGCGCAAATTATAATATATATATATATATATATATATATATATATATATATATATATATATATATATATATATATATATATATATATATATATATATATATATATATATATATATATATATATATATATATATATATATATATATATATTATAATTTGCGCGCGAAAAAGGGGACATGAATACCCTTAAACTGTTTCATATATATATATATACACCATATCTTAACCCGCCTTCATCCGATTTGGACACTATATCGGACGAAACTAAAAACTTCTTCGAAATTCGTTAGTTGGTTCTTGAGTTGAGCGTATGAGAAAAAATGATTCGAAAATGTTTTAAGCACCTCCTCATATCTTACTCTTTCTCCAATTGATTTCGATACATTTCAAGTAAAACAAGAAAAGGTATCAGGCTAAGCCTACGTGTCAAATTTCATCGAAATACGTTCAGGAGTTCTCGAGTCAGTTGGCATACATGGATCATTTAAAGAAACCCCGTCCCCCACATTATTACATATTACGAGATTACATTGTTATATATTATATATTACGAGACGAGGAACATGGCAAACGTTTTTCAGATAACGATATCCACGACATGACGGCAAAAAAATGTTGCCAGCTGAAAAGCAAAAATCCATGCTTTTAAGAAGCACAACTATCTTCGTTTTCATAGACATTTGTCAAAAAACGAAGAAAATTTAAATAGTCTGCCAATTTGTCCCGAGCAATTTCTGTTTTAATTGGTTGGTATATAGTTCTTCGCGATGTCATGGTTTCTTACCATAAAATAAATCACCACATCAAGCTGTCTAATTGTTCTCGTTCATTTAGGCCTGAAAATAAATAATATTTTCTAATATTTTCACATTCTTTTATTTTCATTAGATCATTTTCCAAACAAACCCTTAACAACTTGCTGTGAGGTATCGTATAACAGATACCATTATCGTAAAGATAACCATAGCTGTACCTGAAATCGTAACACTTAATGGTAATTTTGTCTTTACGATACCTTGGTAACGAGAATTGTTGAACATAATAAAGCCCCAAAATGCCTTAATTGGTTCTCGAGCGAGCCGTGTGAGGACACACATACAGTTAAAATAACGTTCCGGTATACTAACCGCGCGAGGACAGACTCACGCTCGTTTTTTTTTATTTAATTCATGAGTTGATAATATGTAACCATACCTACATTTATTTATAATGATGTGTATGTAGTGAGTTTTCGCGTACTGTAAAACGCAGAGGATTAATCGTCCGAAGCAAAATTATACCTGCTCCATATCTAGCAGCAGCCCACAAGGTAAAGAGAGTGGAATTCGTTCGTAACAACATGGATCGTAATTGGAAAACCGTAAGTAACATTGTTTCCATTTCCTCTTTTTTTTCAATTTGAAATGTCTTGATCTAATACAATATTTTTTTTTAAAGATTATTTTTAGTGACGAAAAGAAGTTTAATCTTGATGGACCAGGCGGCTTTAATGGATATTGGCACGATTTACGGAAGGAACCAAGGTTGTTTTCGAAGATTAACTTCGGCGGTGGAAGATGTATGGTATGGGGGGCTTTCGCGGCAAGGTTTCACTTGCCTTTACCTCCACAAAAATGGATAGTGCAGCCAGCTACTCCAAGAGGACTTGATACCATATTTAAGGCGATATCGTCGATTTAATCATGTTTTTCAACAAGATTTGGAATTGTCTCAAGCCCAAAACATCAGATTGATGAAGTGGCTGGCACGTTCTCCGGATTGTAATCCGATAGAAAATCTTTGGGGAATAATTACTCGCCAAGTTTATGCCCATAATCGGCAATTCGCGAACGTTGCCGAGCTCCGAGCATCAATAATGGATGCACGGAACTCCTTGGAGGATTCCATACTAAGAAAACTAGTTGAGAGTATGCCCAATGGAATTTTTAGTATCATTGAAAAAAGGGTTAATAAAATCCCATACCAATATCTGTAAAAACAATTAGCTAAAATAAAAAAAAATTGAAAAAAATGTGATGCGGCTATACTTTTGCAAGCTAGTCAAAAGAGTTTTTTATTGCTGGAAATCCCAAAAGAAAATATACGGGATTTTTTTTGCTCTAATTACTTGTTAATTGGTGCCATAAAATAGAAAAAATAATAAAGGGCCTGTATCCGTTTAGAGTTTCTTCGGTTATACTTTTGCAAAGCACTGTATGTTTTTAATTCCGTTTTATTTTCTTCATCAATCTCCAGATCTGTATCGAAGTGTGCCGGTGTCAGCCTATCCACGGGAATGTTTTGCGTTCATCCTTCTGTGCGAATTTTGAACAGGCTATCGGTAATCCTCTCGTAAAACTCACCAGGAATACGAAGGCTGGCAGCATATAGCATCTCAGCTATAGATGCTTCTTCTTCTGTCTTTTTGGTAGGAAGTTATCAGTTCAAGCAAAACGGTTGGAAGTGCATCAATCCGTTTGTTCGGTTGGTAACGCATGAGGGCTGCTTTAAGTGGCCTATGCCAGTGCTCTACGATTCTGTTGGATCCCAGGGTGGTATGGTGATGTTCTTACTCCGCTAGTGCCCCACAGGTTAGTGAGAGACCTAATCAGTGCTGATTCGAATTGAGTTCCTTGGTCAGTAGTGAGGATTCTAGAGGAACCAAAGCGTGCGGTGCGATCTAGTTGGTGTAAAACGCTGATGCTACCGTGTCTGCATACATGCCTTTGAGGGGAATGGCTTCTGGCCACCTGGTGTATCGATCTATCATAGGGAGGCAGTATCTGTAGCCTTCGCATATGGGAAGTACTATGAAGTCGATATGGACGTGTTGAAATCGTTCATCCGGTACAAGTATTGAATTAGGCTGTACACGATTGTGTTGGTGGATCTTTGATCGTTGGCATGGTATGCACGTGCGATACCACTGCAATGCGTCTTTCCTGATGCTCGTCCAGATGTATTTTTGACGAAGTTGGTGACTTGTTGATCTTCCACCAGGACGAGATAACCCATGAACAGAGTCGAAGGCTTTACGGCATAGAGGTTGTGGTATGTAAGGTCTGATCATATCGGTTGAAATGTCGCAGTAAATCTTGCAATGGCAAATGTTTATAGTTTGAGTGATGTGTCGTCGGTTAAAATTGTTTGAAGTTCGGTATCTTGTTGTTGTAGTGTCTGAAATTCTCGATGGTCTATTTTAAGTGGCATTGTTATCTGTTCTGGAGAGATACACTATATACATTGTGTACTGGGATATAAAGTCTAATTGAGGTAGTCGTCTTTGCGATGTTTTATCCGATCTTTGCTGGAATGCTTAAATGAGTGGCTTATGGTCGGTTTGAATGATGAAGTGACGACCAACAAGAAGATGCTTGAAGAATTTGACCGCAAGATACATCATCTTGCAACATATGTACAGTATCAATTTCAAGCTGAAGAAAGTGATAGTCTACAGGAGACTGAAAAAAAAAACTTGGCGGAAAGAGGAAATGGTTATGAATTGAAGGGAAGGAAGGGAAAAAGGAACTGTGGGTAGATCGGTGCGGGCGTATGCCTTACTGGTCACAGCTTTGCTCGTCGGAGGGTAGGTTCTTACCTAGAAAAAAAAAAAACGGTACCTAAGACTACCATGGGAGGAACTGGTGTTCGTCCTCCTAGCGCGTCTACACCCACCCTGCCATGTGCCAGCGTCCATTGATTTTAGTCTGGCACCCTAAAAGGAAATAGTACTCTCCTTTACTTACCGTGCGGACCAACCAACCTTGCCATCGAAATGAGACGCACGGTTTAATCCGTAAACTAGCATAACATGCTTTACCTTATTATCTTAAAAAAAGGGAATCAAACATTTGTTGTTGTACAAAATATTTTCTTTTTCAAGCATATATGTATCTTTTGTCTTTGATCTTACGTTTTTCTATGTGAATAGGAAAAATAGGAAAGATTACCGTTATAATTTGTCTTATTATATATATATATGCTACTATTATTACTAGTATTATTATCTGCGGGCGCGGATAATATCTTCGGGACTAGAGTAGTTTAAAAAAAGATGAGAGATCTCCCACGTGTATTATTAGACTGGTCATATATTAATAGTATGTAATTTAAAAGAAACAAAATAATAATAGTCTTCCATTAAAATTAACCAACTAATAATAATATTCAATCCAACATAACCCAAATAATAATATTCAATTAAAAAAAAAATCCCAAACAATAATATTGAATGAAAAATAATCGAACTAATATTCATAAAAAAAAATAAACAAAAGGATAATATTAAAGACGAAGATAAGCACAGAAAACCAAAAAAACTGCTATAACTAGGAAACCCTGTTGTTTTCCATTCAATCAAAAAAGTACCCAAACTAATAGAAAAAATGTAATGCGCCTATACTTTTGCAAGCTAGACAAAACAGTTTTTTATTGCTGGAAATCCCAAAAGAAAATATCCGGGATTTTTTTTGCTCTAATTACTTTTTAATTGGTGCCATAAAATAGAAAAAATAATAAAGGGCCTGTATCCGTTTAGAGTTTCTTCGGTTATACTTTTGCAAAGCACTGTATGTTTTTAATTGCGTTTTATTTTCTTCATCAATCTCCAGATCTGTATCGAAGTGCGCCGGTTTTAGCCTATCCACGGGAATGTTTTGCGTTCCTCCTTCTGTGCGAATTTTGCAAAGCACTGTATGTTTTTAATTCCGTTTTATTTTCTTCATCAATCTCCAGATCTGTATCGAAGTGTGCCGGTTTCAGCCTTTCCACGGGAATGTTTTGCGTTCATCGTTCTGTGCGAATTTTAATCAGGCTATCGGTAATCCTCTCGTAAAACTCACCAGGAATACGAAGGCTGGCAGCATATAGCATATCAGCTACCGATGCTTCTTCTTCTGTCTTTTTGGTAGGAAGTTATCAGTTCAAGCAAAACGGTTGGAAGTGCATCAATCCGTTTGTTCGGTTGGTAACGCATGAGGGCTGCTTTAAGTGGCCTATGCCAGTGCTCCACGATTCTGTTGGATCCAGGGTGGTATGGTGATGTTCTTACTCCGCTAGTGCCCCACATGTTAGCGAGAGACCTAAACAGTGCTGATTCGAATTGAGTTCCTTGGTCAGTAGTGAGGATTCTAGAGGAACCAAAGCGTGCGGTGCGATCCAGTTGGTGTAAAACGCTGATGCTACCGTGTCTGCATACATGTCTTTGATGGGTATGGCTTCTGGCCACCTGGTGTATGGATCTATCATATGGGAAGTACTATGAGGTCAATATGGACGTGTTGAAATCGTTCATCCGGTACAAGTATTGAATTAGGCTGTACACGATTGTGTTGGTGGATCTTTGATCGTTGGCATGGTATGCACGTGCGATACCACTGCAATGCGTCTTTCCTGATGCTCGTCCAGATGTATTTTTGACGAAGTTGGTGACTTGTTGATCTTCCACCAGGACGAGATAACCCATGAACAGAGTCGAAGGCTTTACGGCATAGAGGTTGTGGTATGTAAGGTCTGATCACATCGGTTGAAATGTCGCAGTAAATCTTGCAATGGCAAATGTTTGTAGTTTGAGTGATGTGTCGTCGGTTAAAATTGTTTGAAGTTCGGTATCTTGTTGTTGTAGTGTCTGAAATTCTCGATGGTCTGTTTTAAGTGGCATTGTTATCTGTTCTGGGAGAGATACACTATATACATTGTGTACTGGGATATGAAGTCTAATTGAGGTAGTCGTCTTTGAGATGTTTTATCCGATCTTTGCTGGAATGCATAAATGAGTGGCTTATGGTCGGTTTGAATGATGAAGTGACGACCGACAAGAAGATGCTTGAAGAATTTGACCGCAAGATACATCGCTAATAGCTTCCGATCATACATATGTACAGTATCAATTTCAAGCTGAAGAAAGTTTTCAGGAAAAAAGTTCTATTGGTTGGAAACTGTTGTTTTTAATTTGCTCCAGCTTTTGGTCCAACTGCAAAATTCGAAGCGTCGGTTGTCAAGACTAGTAGTGCTTCGGGATCTATATGGTTCAGCATGGTTGCTTTGCTAATGCTCGCTTTACACCGCGGGATTGCTTCCTCAGTCTCCGATGTCCATGGAATTTGTCGGTTGTCATTTTTTTTGTTGAGGTTTTGAGATAACCGTTTAGAGAAGCTTTGATGTGAGCGCAGTTAGGAATGTAACGACGGTAATAATTTACTATTCCTAAGAAGCCACGAAGTTCCATGATGGTTGAGAGGTTTCTGGTATTGTTGGATGACTTGTAACCTGTCGTCTGATGGTTTGCTGCCGGAATCGTTGGTGGTGTGGCCTAGGAAGTGTAATGGAGGTGGTTGAGTTTGGTTGGGGGAGGGAGTTATAGTCTACAGGAGACTGAAAAGAAAAACTTGGCGGAAAGAGGAAATGGGTATGAATTGAAGGGAAGGAAGGGAAAAGGAACTTTGGGTAGATCGGTGCGGGCGCATGCCTTACTGGTCACAGCTTTGCTCGTCGGAGGGTAGGTTCTTACCTAGAAAAAAAAACCGGTACCTAACACTACCATGGGAGGAACTGGTGTTCGTCCTTCTAGCGCGACTACACCCACCCTGCCATGTGCCAGCGCCCATTGATTTTAGTTTGGCACCCTAAAAGGAAATGGTACTCTCCTTTACTTACCGTGCGGACCAACCAACCTTGCCATCGAAATGAGACGCACGGTTTAATCCGTAAACTAGCATAACATGCTTTACTTTATTATCTTAAAAAAAAGGGAATCAAACACATTTGTTGCTGTACAAAATATTTTCTTTTTTTCAAGCATATATGTATCTTTTGTCTTTGATCTTACGTTTTTCTATGTGAATAGGAAAAATAGGAAAAGATTACCGTTACAATTTGTCTTATTATATATATACAGTGGTGGTCATTGAAATAGAGCCACCTCTCTGCTCCTAGGAAAAGCCAATATTTTCCGAATTTCGCTTTAGTTTATGATGTCGTTATCTATCGGAGAGAATCCTTATATTGTTCGCAAGGGCTTGCACAAGAAATTGCTGTTAGACTATCTTTCAATTATCAAAACAAATTAATTTTCAAGTCGAAGTGTGTGTTTTCCCTGGTCAGAATAATAGAGGCAGTAGTGATTTAACATCTTTTCTTAGCGCGGAGTGTTTTAAAAAAATATCATATCGAGTTATTTCAAAAGGTAGCTATAAAATTTACTTCAGCAATTTAAACTTGCTTTAATTGCATAAACATTTTTAGTAGCTATGGGTCAAGGAATTCATTGCACTTGTACTGAGCGAGTATAGATCCTGCCCTTGCGAAATGAAGGCAAATCGCAACGGAAAATTACTGAAATGATGGGACGATTGAAGAAGATGGTGGAAAATGTTTTGAAAGCAAAGGAAAATGTAGAAAATCGAGGGGCAAAACGAAAAACTTCACACAAAATCTATCGAAGAATTGTTCGTGCCGTGAAGTCAGACCCTTTTAAGTCTTCGCATAATATTAAAATGGAAGTAACCTTCGAATAAGTGAACGAACAATTCGACGAAGATTGCAGGAGTCAAATCTTCATGGGAAAATTGCGAGAAAGGTTCCACTCTAAAGTAAATGGCATATAAAGGCACGTTTGCAGTTTGCAAATGACCACCTCCAATGGACAGGCACAGAAGGAATTAAAAAATTGATAAATATTTTATGGGCTGACGAAAGAAAGATTAGCCTAATTGGGTCTTATGGCAAAAAGAGTGCGAGACATCCTCCAAATGAAGAATTCCAGCCCAAATACACACAAAAATGTGTAAAACATGAAGGTGGCAATGTTAAACTTTGGGCATCATTTTCCTGGTATGGGCTTGGTCCAATATATTAAATTAAGCAAAACATGGATCAACACGAATATGTCAATATCCTTGAGAATGTGATGCTGCCTTATACTGAGGATAACATGCCTTTGACATGAACATTTCAGCAGGATAATGATCCAAAGCATACATCGAGAGAGGCAAAAAAGTTCTTTGAGGATCACAACTTTGCAGTTCTGTCTTGGCCAGCTTAATCACCGGACTTAAATCCGATAGAAAACTTATGGAAGGAACTCAAGACATACGTAAGCAAGCATCACGTTAAAAACACACAAGAATTGTGGGAAGTTGTGCAAAAAGAATGGTCGTCCATATGCATAGAACGGTGTCAATCGTTAGTTGACTCCATGCACAGACGTTGTGAAGCTGTGTTCAAAAGCAAAGGTTTAGCAACCAAGTACTAATGCAGGTCGTTCAGTTAAATTTTAGTCTGAATATTATTCTTTACGAAGTTCAATTTACTGGCAAAAAAGTTGGCTGGCTCTATTTCATTGACCAAGAGTTTATTCATAATTTTTTCTTTGCTTATTTTTGGACCATTTTTATTCCTCTACGAGTTAATGTTTTTTTAGGAATTAATAAACTATATTATGTTTAAGATTTACTCAAATAGTTTTTTTTTTCATTCAGTCTCCTAAACAATTGCTTTTATATAATGTTATGGGTAACATATAATGGCTCTATTTCAATGACCACCACTGTATATATGCTATTATTATTACGAGTATTATTATCTGCGGGCGCGGATAATATCTTCGGGACTAGAGTAGTTTAAACAAAGATGAGAGATCTCCCACGCGTATTATTAGACTGGTCATATATTAATAGTATGTAATTTAAAAGAAACAAAATAATAATAGTCTTCCATTAAAATTAACCAACTAATAATAATATTCAATCCAACATAACCCAAATAATAATATTCAATTAAAAAAAAAATCCCAAACAATAATATTGAATGAAAAATAATCGAACTAATAATATTCAATAAAAAAAAATAAACAAAAGGATAATATTAAAGACGAAGATAAGCACAGAAAACCAAAAAAAACTGCTATAACTAGGGAAACCCTGTTGTTTTCCATTCAATCAAAAAAGTTCCACTCTAAAGTAAATGGCATATAAAGGCACGTTTGCAGTTTGCAAATGACCACCTCCAATGGACAGGCACAGAAGGAATTAAAAAATTGATAAATATTTTATGGGCTGACGAAAGAAAGATTAGCCTAATTGGGTCTTATGGCAAAAAGAGTGCGAGACATCCTCCAAATGAAGAATTCCAGCCCAAATACACACAAAAATGTGTAAAACATGAAGGTGGCAATGTTAAACTTTGGGCATCATTTTCCTGGTATGGGCTTGGTCCAATATATTAAATTAAGCAAAACATGGATCAACACGAATATGTCAATATCCTTGAGAATGTGATGCTGCCTTATACTGAGGATAACATGCCTTTGACATGAACATTTCAGCAGGATAATGATCCAAAGCATACATCGAGAGAGGCAAAAAAGTTCTTTGAGGATCACAACTTTGCAGTTCTGTCTTGGCCAGCTTAATCACCGGACTTAAATCCGATAGAAAACTTATGGAAGGAACTCAAGACATACGTAAGCAAGCATCACGTTAAAAACACACAAGAATTGTGGGAAGTTGTGCAAAAAGAATGGTCGTCCATATGCATAGAACGGTGTCAATCGTTAGTTGACTCCATGCACAGACGTTGTGAAGCTGTGTTCAAAAGCAAAGGTTTAGCAACCAAGTACTAATGCAGGTCGTTCAGTTAAATTTTAGTCTGAATATTATTCTTTACGAAGTTCAATTTACTGGCAAAAAAGTTGGCTGGCTCTATTTCATTGACCAAGAGTTTATTCATAATTTTTTCTTTGCTTATTTTTGGACCATTTTTATTCCTCTACGAGTTAATGTTTTTTTAGGAATTAATAAACTATATTATGTTTAAGATTTACTCAAATAGTTTTTTTTTTCATTCAGTCTCCTAAACAATTGCTTTTATATAATGTTATGGGTAACATAGAATGGCTCTATTTCAATGACCACCACTGTATATATGCTATTATTATTACGAGTATTATTATCTGCGGGCGCGGATAATATCTTCGGGACTAGAGTAGTTTAAACAAAGATGAGAGATCTCCCACGCGTATTATTAGACTGGTCATATATTAATAGTATGTAATTTAAAAGAAACAAAATAATAATAGTCTTCCATTAAAATTAACCAACTAATAATAATATTCAATCCAACATAACCCAAATAATAATATTCAATTAAAAAAAAATCCCAAACAGTAATATTGAATGAAAAATAATCGAACTAATATTCAATAAAAAAAAATAAACAAAAGGATAATATTAAAGACGAAGATAAGCACAGAAAACCAAAAAAACTGCTATAACTAGGGAAACCCTGTTGTTTTCCATTCAATCAAAAAAGTACCCAATCTAATAATAATAGTAATTATAAGGATAAACAATAAAAAAACGAAAAATTGGGGCAACCAAGATAATCATATTCGCGTAAGCTAGAGTATGTGTAACATTTTGTTTTCTTTGAGAGCTATAGTAAAGTTGTTTACTTATTAGAAGAGATTTTTCCTTTATTTATCATAGTATAAGTGCTTATATAATCTACATCTACAGAATCTTTGCCTGGGTTTGCTTGAGTTTCTCCTCACGTGGGTTGCCATTCCCAGATATCAGAGCGCTGGCTTAGTCACCGAGATGACACGTGGGTATTCACTATCACACTGTACCTATATATGGTGTTCAATTGTTAGGGGGTGTATTCAATTAGTCTTTACACTCGAATTGGATGTCTATCGGGCACGAACGAATGACATAAACCAATTCATTAACTGGCAGAGATTTCACGATCAACGGGGTAGTGAATAATTTTTTTTTCTTTTTTTAGAGCTGATAAATATACAACCCCCGGAGGCATTTTAAGCCCTTCGCACACAGTTTCGAGTGAATTAAGCGGAACACAACTCAGCGATTAGTGTTGTTGAAATAAAAAAAAAAACTAAGTTGTTGTTGTACACTTTGCTCTTAATAATTAGCTTAGTCTCCGATGCTGAGGTTTTAGAAGAATAACTAAACAAGTCGTGTAAGCAGAACAGTGGGTTTGTCTTATTTTCGTGTAAATTAAGTGGGAGAATCACCTGCGGACACCCGCGTGACAACAGATGAAATGCGAGACCAACTATCTTTGGTCTTATTAGACATTTTCGTTTTTTTTTTCTTTTTGGGTCGAGCCACCGACTGCGAGCACTGCTCCGGATCGATTATCTGGAATTTTAGGTTCCCCTTTTTGTGTAAAGGGGCACCGACACTATTCCCCGATTCCACCCTTTTTTTATGCACTAGTATGTTGTTGATAATATGAGTTGCGTCACCGGCCGCGAGCACTGCTCCTCGTTGACTGACTGCCGCATCTTTGGCCTTCGTCTGTCATCCCAGTTTAGTACACTGTCCAAAAACCGGTATTAGCTCTCTCTCCAATTTTTCCCACTGACCAGCTATGTATCCCAAATAGGCGAGAGTTTCGCTTGCGGATCTCTCTCTGATCAGGGGTAAGGAACGGCGGTCTACTGGTCCCTCTCGGGCCCGCCGCGGTATTCTCTTCTCCAGAGACCACAGCATCAGGTTTGGAACACAATCGACCATGGGTCGGATGTTTTTGCGGATCTATCGTCCGATCTCCTTTAGGTATTATGCTGTATGGATTATTGAGACCTACACCTGTCAGTTCAACTGGGGAAGACAGCCAAAAGCAGTAGTATGGAATCTGACCATTACAGAAGGTAACTTCTGGTTTCCCAAAGACATACTTGTTGGTATTGATGGAAAGACCGTATTCTTTAAGACGATGTAGTACTTTGCGAATATATTCTGTGTTGCTGTTCTGAGTCTGAAAAGATTAAGATGTCGTCTATGTAACAAAACACGAATTCCAACCAGCGAAGAACGGTGTCCATGTGTCTTTGGAAAGTCTGTGTGGCGTTTCTGCCACCCACCAGTTTTTTCTGCACAAGATGAATTGGACTCGATCATGTACTGCTAGACCGCAGACAGATGCCCTTTTCTACCAGATCGTTGAACACTGCTTTGGCCTGCTTGAGCTTTTCGCCTGCAAGTCGCTGATACCGTTCGTTCCAATAATCCATCCATGGTGAGCAAGTAGATCAGCTCCAATTATCGCTGTTTTGATATCAGCTATGATGAAAGGCTATTTGATTACGCGCCGTAGACCGAAGTTGAGGGTCAGTACCTTTCTCCGTACGTGTGTATAGAAGAGTTGTTTGCTTCATAAAGATTTGGATGCGTTGGGGATGTCTTGCAGTTTGATGGGCGAAGTAAAACGGATATTGCAGAACCTTAATCGATTTGTTGATGGGGGTCCTTGTCCAAAACCTGTAGGCGGTATTCCTGGTTGTTTTGGTCGCTATTGTTTACTACCTGAGATGACAACAACGATTTCAGTTTAACTTTTTATAGCCACACGGTTTCGTACAGCATGGCTTAGGATCCGTTGCTGGTGTTGACGATTTAGCAGAGGAGCCTGCTCTTGATCTGGAACTGGACCTGTGTTTATTTGACCTGTTGTGAACAGTCGTTAGCTCCTTAACCAGCTTGGTAAGGTGTGACGGGGTGGTTTCGATCGTGCGTAGGCGTCGATGTACGTCATTCGAGGAGTCTTCTTCCTGTGTGGCAGTGGAACAAACGACTGACGATGATCCAGTCTGTGATTTCGGCTAAAGCGTTGAGATTAATCCCGAGATTCGCTCACAAAATTCCTCGAACATTGCTATACATGCGAGTCATCCAACTGGGTGTAAGCATTTGGTCTGCCACGTTTTCGCTTGCCAGGTTGCGCAATTCCCTGAGAAGGCTGTCCCCAGTTCCAGGCCAGTCATGAGCTTGTTAATTTGTCGCTCTTTCGATTCGGACAACCTAGAAATTAATTGGAGTTTGAAAGTGGAATACTTATCTCTTTCCGGTGGTAATTGAACCAGGTCGGAAACTTCGTTGAAAATCTCTGGATCCTGCATGGCGATGATAAGGTTTAACCTGTTGTTGTCTGAGATGATCCTGTGGTTATGGATTTGGTCTTTCACTTGGACAAACTACAGTGCTCGATTGACTTTCCAGAATGGGGGCATTCTCACGTTTTTCAAAGCTGCGATCTCCTGCCCGTCGATGTCTCCAAACAACTGAGGTGTAGGAACACTTTGATTGGATGTGTTTTCGAATTCCGACGATTGTTGTCCAGTAGTAGAATCGTCCGTGGGTGTTCCCTCACCCATTTTATGTGGCATTTTGCACAACTTGAAGACAGTCGAATATGCGTAGTCAGGAAATTCGATTTTGTTTCTTCGTCGTCGGGGTCACCAGTTGTGGCGCTGTCGCAAACGTTCAATTAAAAACGACAAACAGACGGAAATAAGTAACTTATCAATGATTCACACGTACAGAACATGCTATACAGAGTTTTGGAGAAATGATCAAAATGTGTATAATTATTAGGAGACATGCAATTGTGTGCAGACTATAACTCCTTTGTAAATATGTACAATTAAGTACAAGTAATTATATAATATTTTGGCGCAAACAACCTAATGTAGGACCTAGTCTACCTTCTCATGGCCACTCGTGCTATGCCGTTTCCGAATGGCAATTTTCTCGATTGAGAGAAGCTTCTCATGACAATTTTTACTCTCGAATGTTTGTCAGACGTTCGCGAAAGGTGAGAGAACTTTCCTAAAAAAGTATTATTCATTTGTGTCAGCAAAGCTACATTTGCAGTAAATCACTAGCAGCGTTTGTTTTATGTAGTTGGTGCTTGTTTGTTCGTTTTGATATTTCTGTGTGGTTTACATAAATGTATGTAGAGACTTTAAGTGTGGGAGGTACATACATATATCACCGATAAGTTTGGGTTGAGATTTTGTAATCGTTGTCGGTTTTGTAAGCCGAAGTTTCCCAGAACACCACATATAAAAACAAATTCAGAATAAAAACTTCGATACCCTATAATATATATTATATAGAAACTCCCAAATCAAAGTAATGCTACATATGTATATCCATAGAAACAATTTTATAAATAGATGTGTATAAACAATTTATTACTTCATTAGTATATGTATGTATGTTTATTATTAAATGGATCTATTTTTTTATAATTTATTTTTAAACAAAAATTTATTTAATTAACATACTCGTATGGTAGTTAATAGCTAACAACATTTTTTTTTTATTGTATTTGGAATAACAACGGTTAAATATGCACTTGTTTCTGTTTTTCACTAAGTATAATATTAATCAAATTATGATTAAAAGTTTTTATTAGACATTTGTCTGATGTTCTTGATGGTGGCATTATAATAAGATTATATGGTTTGGATTTACGTTTGCACTGCTTCTACATAGTTAGCAGGATATAGGCCAACTTTTCCATTTTTTCTTCCTTTACACCATCCTTGTTCATCCTCGTCCTCTAGTTTTTCAAATACATCGCCTAGTATTTAATTTCAAAATGTAAATGCAGTAATAGTGTAATCGATTCTAGAATTATGTACCTTGTTTAAAAGTTAGTTCGTCACTTTCAGCTCCTTCGTAATCATATAAGGCCTTTACTGGAACACCCGGTTCACCGTTATCAACCAATACGTTTTCAACATCTGCATCGCCTTCGTCCCATTCTTCTTCTTCAAATGGATTTGCTTCTGATTTCCCATTGCTATTCAAAGAAAAAGGATTTATAAATTCATGTTAGACATGTATGTACATAAATACATTTCCATATATGTATTTATTTATCAGAGCTCGTGCTTCGTATCATTTGCCTATATGTATTTTTAATCTTACGCCGTCAACACCATAAAGTTTCTGCATAATGTACTTGTATACGTATTATTGTACTGATGTATGATAAATGCAACCCAATCACATTTGCGATTAATACTCTAAACTAAAGCTACATAAATACATTTATAATAAATATTTATTTATCAGAGCTCGTGCTTCGTATCACCTGCCTATATGTATTTTTAATCTTTAAGCCGTCAACACCTTAAAATTTCTGCATAATGTACTTGTATACGTATTATTGAACTGAAGTATGATAAATGCAACCCAATCACATTTGCGATTAATACTCTAAACTGGTTCAGTGTAAATCACAAACTACAACTATAAAAATAAAAATAGACCATCACCAAAGTAGTATCTGACTTGCAAAACAAAAATTATAAAGTTTCGAAGCGTCAAGCAATGCCTCGGAAATAGAATAATACTTCATTGGTGACCGTCGCCTATTGAATAAGGACTACGATAGTATTTTGTAGAGTAAGACAAATCTCCATCATTCAGTGCTACGCGCCGACAAAAACCGCGAGTGAAGATGATAAAGACAACTTTTATAGTCAGCTGTGCGTCGCCCATAACTCAACACTGGTGATTTCATCATCGAAATGACAATGAACAACATACTGATGACTTCTGCAGTGTCAACTGACTTGTCATTCGAAGCACTCTGTACGAGTTCAAAAACTGGCACAAGATTAGTTGGGTCTCAAAAACCGCGAGTGAAGATGATAAAGACAACTTTTATAGTCAGCTGTGCGTCGCCCATAACTCAACACTGGTGATTTCATCATCGAAATGACAATGAACAACATACTGATGATTTCTGCAGTGTCAACTGACTTGTCATTCGAAGCACTCTGTACGAGTTCAAAAACTGGCACAAGATTAGTTGGGTCTCAAATGATACGCGGTGAACATCCAACCAGATTTATCAGCCGGTGCTTGAAAAGTTGTCTCATAAACGTCCGTAACAAGCATTGGGTCGACATTGGAATGCCATGTGATCACCGCCGTATGCTAGCTTTCATTCGCCTCAGTACTCCATCCGTTTGAAACAATCGAACAAATATGATTGACATACCTAGGTTTTATACCAACAGGCAGACAGAAGATCCAGTAGAGGCAATCAATTTAAAGACCATCTTGCCGAAGGTGCCGAAGAAATCAGAAGTTGAGTACAGCCGAGCATAGATGAGCCCACGACTGCTGTGAATACAATTTTTGTAACTGGTGCAAACAATTGTGTTGGACTAAGGCAAAAACACTACAGCACATGGGTATCTGCGAACACCTGGAAACGAATCGAAGAACGTATTTCACTTAAAGCTCGAAACCCAGTACCGCATGAAGAGGAAAGATATACAGTGAAGTGTAAGACATGACAAGCGAAATCGCATAGACGGCCTTGCTTCGTAAGCTGAGGAAGCACCAAATAGATGACAGTAGGACTATGTACAGAGTCACGAAGAAGTTAATAGGAGGTCAGAACTTCAAACTCCAACCAGTAAATATGACAAAGACCTGAGGTTGGCTGCATCTAGTGTATCCTTGCTAAGATGATCTTAAATATTTTGGAACAAGCGAAAATAAATTAAGTTCCACTTATAGTGCAAGATCAACTTACTTATGATGGATATTTACTTAAAATTATAAAACGAAGCGAAGAAGAAACTGAAGACCAACCAATCGAAGAGCTTACTCATTTCCCAAAGACAACCGTCAGGGCGGATTAAATTATGATATGTTTCAACACTTGCTTGGACTAGCAAAAAGAACATCATATTCCACTTCTTGACATAATTGCCCTATATAGACACTTTTTCCAAACATTAAATATAGAAAAGTAACATATTTGGGCTATTCACAAATGAGGGCATTTTGCTGTAGTGTGAAATGGGAGCATATTTTTCTAGAGAGTAATCGCGTATTTTAAAGTCAAATAAACTGTTAACTCTCCTCAAATTAAAAAAAAAAATATGTGAAAAAAATAAATAAAGAATGTATAAAACTGATACTTTTCCCCGGATTCAGGCGGCAGCGGAAGAATTCTATAGATGGAGTCAATGGTGGCGTCAACATTTCCAATTAGGACGAACTATTTAGTGCTCACCTTATATGGGTTACTTCAACATTTTTTTTTTATAATTTGCGCGCGCCAAAGAATATGAATACCCTTATATTTTTTCAAGGTATGGACGTTTAGGAAAATGAGGAAGAGGAACAGAGGAGAAGCCTGTGCACGTTGGCTTTAAATGTTTGAAGGTTGTAGTGATGGGGAAATGCAGAGCCTTGTAGGTCATTCCGTATTCGTGTAGTTCGGCTTATAAACGAATCCCTATATTTGAGAGTACTACCAAAGTTGGGCTTAAGGATGAACTGATGTCTATTCGAAGCATGACGTGTATTGCGGGTGAAATTTTGAAAGGGAGGAATGCAACTGGCTATTTCGCTAGAGCATTTTTTATAAAAAAAAGCGATAAAATAGGGAAAGTGATAAAAACGAGACATTTCGGCGGTGTTCAAGTGAATGAATGGAGTTCACAATGTGTCTATCACCTATAAGGTTTAACGTGCGATTCTGTACCCTGTCTAGTATTTGCAGAATTGTTTTGGGTGCACCAGACCAGATATGGGCGTTATAATCCAGCTTTGACGGGGTAAAATATGTGTTGCACCGTTCAAGGAATCCTAGACATCTTTGGAGTTCAGATTAAAAAGGGTTTTCAAGACTGAGTCAGGGTTTTGAATCCTAGACTTCTTTGGAGTTCAGTTCAAAAAGGGTTTTCAAGACTCAGTCAGGGTTTTGAAAAAGATATAGTGGCGGATGAACCCTTAATTGACCAACGGCAGCGTACACATTCGCGAAGTGGATTGTTGACATCGGATTATCCGACCAAGATTGGAGTTTTACGTCGGGGAAACTGTCCTACCATATAGTTACGAAGCAGCCACAAGCCTCGCATATGGATGATTTCACTGTTGACGACCATAGTAAACGAAATATTCGGTTGTGGATATGTAGTCAGAGCAAGACTTAGGCAAGAACTCTTGATCTTCAAGCATGTGCGCGAGCGTCTAATAATAATTAGCATTAAAGCCAACTGGAACTGTGTTACTGAAGCTACTAAAGAATAAAAATAGTTTCATTTAATTTATTTACCCGATAGGTGCTACATACGCAATAAGTTAATTAATTAATAAGTATGGAGGTCCTAGTATAACAGGACAACTACTTATTTCGCTCGAACAGTTGCGTTGTGACAAAAGTATCTGTGCATATTTAACAATATTACAGCAGCTCCAGTTCAAGGATGCCAATGATATTAAGTTATAGGTTAAGCGTAAGCTTATAGATCGTGTTTAAGTCTGTGTAAATGAAAAGTTGTTGACATCTTTTGATTCTCCATGCTGCCCATTTTTGCAGGCTTTCCAATCTTTTTTATTCCAGTAAAGGTCTGGGATGTATACGTCAAACATTGACAACACTTTCCCAGCAGAAACCAAATTTAAAGCCCAACCATAACAAACTTAAGTTAGTCCGTCTGTTTAGGACACCAATATGTGTAGTTATGTACTTCTTAGAAATTCTCCAAACTCAAGTTAGCTTAGTTAAAAAGGCATATGTAAGAATTTCAAGCATATGTTTCTAATCAATCTATAAGTCAATATGCGTGTTTAATTATTTTTGAGAAATTCTTGTTCGATTTAGAATAGGCTCATTACAAAGAAAATTAAGATCACCAGTTATCACCCTTTCTTCGTCTATGGTACATATACTTAAACGCACTTTATTTAAAAGAAGTCTACTCACTTAGCTCCAAAATTACGACTGGTTGGTGACGGGCCTCGAGTATTGTTCTCTGATTTCGGTGATATGTCGCAGTTATTAGAGTTCGTACTACTCGGCATTGATTTAACATTGTTTTTACTAGTTGAGTTAACTGAAGTTCGTTTTAGACTGTTTTTGGCCGAAGTAGGAGGATATTCCTAAAATAATATTATTCAAAAATAATAATACAAGTAAAGTAAAAATTATGCGTACATGCAAATCCTCAGCAACAGGACGCTGATTTATAAGCGTTATTGGAGCTGCAGGGAGAGCTTCTTTCGATTTATTACCTTTAGCGATATCTCGGAATTCTTCTGTATATTCCTGGATTATATTATTAGACGAATTTAAAATATTTATTTTATCAAAAATGTAAGTAAGAATGCATACTTTGAATGCATAACCTTCAGGTTATTATTTTATCTTACCACGAATGTAGGCCAATTCATCGCCATATTGACACCATGGTTATTTGACCACCACTTTAGGTCCTTTTGATGATCGGCATTACTAATTGTATGATAAAACTCTTCATAAATTTGCGGAAGACTACAAAATAAAATGCATAGACAAATTAAATTGGAAAACAAATTTTGTTTAAATAAATTTCAATCTCACCAGGGAATCTTAGTAATGTCTAAACATCCGTGTATTGAAAAAAGAACTTCCTTAAAGAACGTCAACCTTGTTCTCTCCATCTGTTGGCACTTTTCGAAAACAGAAGTCATGTCTTCCATATAAACTGAGTTGTATTTACTTATTTCTGCTATTGCTTGTTCATATTTCTCACGACATTTTTGAACTTCATCCTTAGTTTTTTGTACACGGTCGTGCATCTTTTTTACCTTTAATAAACAGTCAATAGTGTACTATGTACATATAAAGTTTCCTTAGTTTATAATAATACTTGGTCGGGGGATAAAGAGCTATCAGCTGTAGCGTTTCGCTCCTGGTTGGATGCAGATTTTTCCGTCTTACAAGCAGAGTGATAGTCAGCTTTTGCCTTTTCAACTTTCGCCAACAGTTTCGCCCACGGCTTTTGCGCTTTTTTGAATAGATCCTCCATATCTTTTCTCTCTTTAATTTGCATGATTGTTTTATGATAATTGTCCTTTTGCCAGGTTTTGATTTGAGTAGTCACATCAGTGCACAGATTCTCTTTAATTTTCAAGTGAACGTCAGAAAGACGTTCCGATTCTGTCAAAACTCCCTTCCAAGCAGCTTCTGTTGTTCCGTATTCAGGTCCTTAATATAAATTTGATTGTTATTAAAAAAAATATATAAAAATCTGAATGAAAAAAAAAAAACTAACATTTATACAAATAAATAAAACGGTAAAAGTAGGATCAATGCTTACAACCATTTTTACTTACACCTATAAGGGCAAGAATTGGTTTCCTGCAAATTTTCAATCTAGAGATTTTGATCAAACTTAACATTCCTACAATAGTGAAATTCAAAAAAGTAGTTCTCTCAATTCTGCCTGGCTGTATGTATGCCTTGACGAATATCTGGGAATTTTCATTCTAACACCAAAATTAATGGTAACTAATGGACGATTTCGAAAAAAAATTATTTTCTCGAAAACGGCTTCAACGATTTCATTTATGTACATATATTCAATATTTGAGTTATAGTAGATGCGCATAACGGTACTTTACTTATTAACTATTTTTTAAAATTTGTTATTTCTCGGCTATGACTCAACCGATTTTGCTCGAAATCAATATATAGGCAATATTTCACAGATAAAAAATTATGGCGTACAAGGTTTTGGAAAACTGACAAAAAAATAGTTTTTTATTCTTAAGGTTTTTTTTTGAAAAAAAATAAAAAAATTACAATTTTATTTAAATTTCGAATGTAAGTGATTTGCAAATAAACAGTATATAAATGCAAGTATAAGCGTTCCAATCGTTCACTTTATTTTGCTCCAAATGCAATGGCCTACTAGATCCCGGACCACATCTATGTTTTCTTGTATAATGTTCGACCATAATCAATTTTTCATACATTCATACTACATTCATACCTTACAAGTTAACAGTCGTATTTCCAGTTTTCATCAAAAATAAGCTAATACTTTTCCCACATACCAGGGAAATATACTTTATTGTTAAATGAACGTTTGTTCTTTATAACTACCTCATTGGACACTTTCATAAATATTTTCTATTTTCTTTGACATTTTTAGAGCGGAGATATCAGTCTTTACTCTTAAAGTACAGTAATTTGGAACCAGCATAATCAAAAATAATTTCAGACAAAAATATATTAAACGTCAACAGAACCGACCATCTATTAATTAGAGTTTCTACGATATGCTTATTAGTTAATATCCCATTCATTGATTTTACATACAAAGAGTAGTGAATGCTTCATTAAAACCGATTTTCTAACCACTAAAACTAACACTAAATGATGAGCCTCTGGAAGCATTGTGTATGCTTTGGCATGTGTATCTACTCGTGGTAACTGTTTGCAATGAGCACTCTACAAAACAGATAGTACTGATAGTACTTTAGCAGGTTCGACCTAACCCAGAACATAGGGAAACAGACTTATTGAGTATAAATATTTGTTCAGTAATATAAAGAGTTGTTTATATATGATAATAAGCAGATTCATATAAAACACAGCAAGTAACGAATATCGTAACAACATAATAACTGACTGCACAAAATATAAGTACCTTTGGTCTTCTTTTCAACTTAACAAAGACCGGACAACTTCAGTTGTCGCAGTTCATAAGTACATATTACAATTTTAAAGAGATAAAAAAATATTTACCGCCAAGACTAGACGTAAGTAACGTATCCGTGATCGAAGGATAACAGTCTCAATTGAGTTGTGAGTTAACTGCTACAAGTACAAGGCTCATTGCCTGTAACAGTTACCGAGATAAGGAAAAAGATGTAATAAAATACGAAAAACGAATTTTTCGTACAATAGAAGTTAATTTATTAATAGAAATGAGCGAATACTATATGAGAATACTTGAGTACCTCGACTACTAAAAAGTGTACGAAAATCGAAATATTATTTAAATACAAATGCAGCCGATGTGTTTGTTTACAGACTTTACTCTTCTTTTGCTAAATTAATTAATAATATATACATAAATAGCTTTTATTATGTATGTACATATGTCAGATCTAATTATTATTCAAATGCAATATATAAACTTGGGAAAACTGGGTCAAATTATTTCGTCTATGAACCGAGATTTGGATTCTGTTATTCACCCATCTCTACTTAATATGTAGTATTAAAAGTTGTAAATGCGCGTACATATGTATGCCTTTTTAACAATTTTTTGAGGCTATGATAGCCTATTCGTGGAAATGTACTTCGTGCACATAATATGTTTTTATTTACCTTTTTCGATAAGTTCACCCCATTTTTTCGACCATGTCCGTAAGCTTTTAGCATAAGCCTTTTCAATTTCGGCTCTTTCTTGAATTAATTGTTGAAGGTCTTGGCATAGTCTAAACAATTGAAAGCGTTGTTTAATATTTTAGCTAAGAACCCTTTTCATGATACAACTTACCTATACCCATCTTCGATTCGCTTTGTGGTTCTTTTATAATTCCCAGGCTCCCAGAAAGAATCACTTCCAGCCTGCAGAAGTTGATCGTCACTATGGTGTGACATCTTTGTGACAATATATTAATTTATAAATTAAATGTTCTCAATAACATGCAATCTTCTTAAATATTTCATACAAATTTACTAACGCATGAGCCGTTAGCAAACGAAATCGGTGTTATACCTAAGAGTAGACAAAATAAATTTTATAAATAAATGACAGTATATAATGAAAGAAGGAATGTTTATTCCCCTTACAATTAATCAGATCAGTAAAATAAGAGGCATGCAACCAATCGTAAGCACGTTTTGATTTGTTTTAGAAAAAACTCTTGCAGATCAGTTTCCGCTGATTCTTCTTTGAAACATCTCTTTATTGGGCAAACAATAAAATTTATTTTAGATTAGTCAAAAGTTTTTTCTGACATTTAATTTAGATCTTAAACTCAAAACAATTTAAAAAATCCTCAATCATTTAAACAGTTACATAAATGAAAAATTAACACTTATATCTAACAAAATAAAATATCACGGGGGAAAAAACATAACAGGCTTTGTAATTTATCCTTCATAGTTCTTAAATCTGAGATTGTAAACAAACCATTAAATCAAAGTAACTGACTGAATTGTTAAAAAAAAAAAAAAATATTATGTATACTTTTATGTTCAGTTGAGAATGTTGAGATAACGAACTTAATTTACTTTTATTCACCTAAAATATTATGCATAGTTTTATGTTCATGGCCGAATGTTGAGATAACGAACTTAATTTACTTTTATTCACCTATTGTTGAACCAGTAAACCACATTTCTTTGGAGAACAAATTATTTTTATTTTATATTTTTCAAACATCGAACCGTTTTTTATTAAGACGTCCTTCCTAAAGTTGAGAACTCCATAAAGTAGTGCTATGAATTCATTGAACTTATAAATGCTAAAATCATTAGTCACTGTATCTGAAATGATGAAGTCAACAACAATGTTTGCTTAAGACAAAACTAGCATGGTTTTGTTTGAGGCAACTTATCTTATCTAATGAAAATATTTTTGATAACGAGAATTCAGTTTGAATTTAAAATGAATACATACTTAAGTATTGAATACCGAAAATGACGTAATGTGAGTTATCGACCATTTTTCAAACTAGATTACGAACATAAAAAATATGAAATACTATAATATATGTGACGTAAAAGTATGTAACGAATGACCCACATATTTCCCTTTGACATCGAAATAAACATCAGCATGCTATTGGCTATGACTTAATTATTCCTTTGTTGCAAGCAGGATACATAACTGAAAGACATTTTCTAATAAACTTAGGCTTGCCTAAGCATTATAGTATTTTTTACAATAAGTACATATATACTATCCTTCCACTTTTATTGCACACATTAATATTACTTTCAATATAAGGAAGACATTAACGAAATAAAGTCCATGACTGGGTCGCACGTAGTAGCATCTATGTATATACATATACATACGAGTATATACATGTTTTAATTGCAAATTAGACTATCTGCAATATTATGCGAACGCCTTAAATCTTTTGATAAGTTCTTATCTGCGTGATTTTAGACTTAGTTTTCGCATCCCTGCCAAACTCGTTTTATACTCTATCTATTTATATAAAATTCTCAAACTAACATCAGGGGTACGATCTAAAAAAAAGTTTCTTTGGGCTAAGAAGGCAATTGAGTAGTAAAGTCATCTAACGGACAACTGAGGTGACTTTATGTAAGACCTAATCATGGTATATGGCGCAGAAGTATTGATGTTATCAAACAATATACGAACGAACCGCATATAAAGAGCAAGTAGGTGCCATGTAGTTTTTTATAGAAACTGTCAAAATCAGATGAAGTGGGCTTTCAAAAATCTATAAACCACCTTTGTCAGCCGCCTGACAGAAGAACGTCTGAACGGTGACTTTATGTAAGACCCTCATCATCCTTTATGTAAGACCCTCATCATCCTAATCATGGTATATGGCGCAGAAGCATTGATGTTATCAAACAATATACGAACGAACCGCATATAAAGAGCAAGTACGTGCCACTCAGTCGTGCCCTTTATTTCTGATATGTATATGTATATAAGTAGTTTTTTATAGAAACTGTCAAAATCAGATGAAGTGGGCTTTCAAAAATCTATAAACCACCTTTGTCAGCCGCCTGACAGAAGAATGTCTGAACGGACTTTGATGAAATTTAAGTTGTAGGCTTGGACTTGCATGTCGAATGAAGTGGGCGATTTATAACATTCGAATTACCTTCTTCATCGGCTTGGCAAGAGTATATTTTTCAACAAACTTTATCAAAAAAATATAAACTATTGGAATTCTATAAGGAATTCCCTTAAAATTCTTTAAAACACCTTAAAATGCACGTGTACCCTGTAATTTTCGGGACATGGGTTCGTTTCGCCCGCGGCAGGGTTTTTAAACTTAGAAATTTCTCATTTTGTGACAGTGGACTCGAAACAAATTTTACTCACATTATCATAGAAATAGTACCAACCATAATTCTTAAAACCAGTTTACAAAATATAATTACAGAATGAATGAAAAAAAGTATTACTAAATCTATATTTATTAGACAACATTAATCACATCAGATCATCATGGTCACAGGGCTGTAACAGTGAAAAGTAAGACCTAAAATCCAAGTGAAGTATGAACTATGTAAGTTGGCAATAATACGAAGATACATAAAATTGTTACGGTGCTAGTATCATATGTACAAAGGGAGTAAGAATACACGTAAATTGTTTCAGGAACAGAGGAAAAGCCTGTGCACGGATGTTTAAAATTCATTTATTTGAACAGTCAGACCACTACAAGATCAGCTATATTATAACTGTATAATTAAGTTCTATATAAGCTGTTCTTTGCGTAGCAAAATATAGGAAGAGATATTCGACGATTTATCAAAAGTTACTACACCGTAATACCATGTTGCCGAACAAGCCCATTGTGCATTCAACGAATAAAACATTGGTGGCCAATTTATGTATATAGGTTAGTTATCTCAGCTTTCGATTTTTAGAAGTTACGTCACTACGTAATATTCATCTATAGATGGGGAATATTAAAAATTAGATAACGAGCAAAAATATTAGACACAGTCTTTTTTTCTATGCTTTTATTCCTTTTATTTTTTCCTGTTTTCGAAATGATTTGCTCGACGACTAAATAACGCCGCTTCACAAAAAACCGAAGCGTGTTACGCGCCCCACCTGCGTCACGTCAAAAAACGATACTACAATTCGTATTGATACAATTCGTTTCGAAGGATTTAATTTTTGTGGGATGCGAAAAGCAAAAGCCGACACTATAGAGGGATTTCAAGGAAGTCTTGGGAAGGAATCAGTCAACAATTAAATGGAGGCAACACCTATTTTTAGTGGTTACATATACCGTAGTCGACAAATAAAAGTTACCACATCAGAATTTTAAACAAACTTCGCTGAGACTCTCTGGATTCGAATGGTTATAAAACTTAGAGAGTGGTACTGTCAGTAAATATTTTCAGTAATTGTTAGCAAATAATCTGAGGCTACAATTTGCTAATTTAAGAAGTCTTTGAATTTATTTCTTGTGTACAAAACAGTAATGGGATAGAAACTGAGCTCAACAGATTTTCATTTTAAACAGATGTATTATAATTAAATAAAATAAAAATAATAATAATTGAATCTGACAGAATATTTTATATTTCACTTCATTTCATTAGCAGGGTTTAATTGGATTATAATAAATGAGATTAGTATTGTGTTTGACCACCGTGGGCCTTGATAACGGCTTAAACTCTGCGAAGCGTAGAAGTTATTAGTTTTTGGCAGTATTCTATTGTGACGTCATTTTTTTAAGCTTCCTGAATTGCTGCTTTAAATTTGTCTTTGCCTTTTGGATTTCCCGATCCTATTTTGGCCTTTAAAAGAGCCCAGAAATAGGATTTAAATCGCCGCTGTTGCCAGCCCAATCCAGTGTTTTAACCCAATACTTGAGACAAACTCTTTTACCTAGCAAACACAGGATTTCAAATTATGGCTTAAATCGTACTATTTTGTTTGTAAGATTCAAGACACTTACACTTACATTTTTTGCCCTATGACATGGAGCAGAGTCATCCTGAAAGATGGGGTCAATTATAATCGAATTGAGGGCACCAAATGGTCCCTTATGATCTCAATGTAGTTGTCTCCATTCATTGAACCAGTGCAAAACACTAATTCCCCTTGACCAAAAAATGAAATGCAGCCCCATAGCATAAAACTAACGGGAAATTTGTTTCTGATTAAAACACACTCCTTGTTTAAATCTTCTCCGGTTCTCCGTCGGATGTACTGGATACCATCTGATGAATTGTGGTTGCATCCAATCATTTTCAGAGCACTTCTGATAAGCTCTGGCAAAGTCCAACCTATCAGCTCTCATTTTTAGAGTCAAAGATATTTTTTTTCTTGGTCTTCTGGTTAACAATAAGAATGAATTTAGTCTTCTGCTGACTGATCTGTTACTAATTTGTTTAGATGTTTCTTCGAAAAACTCTAAATTTACTTGCTTTGCTGTCTTTTTTCGATTACCATATGATATTCTTTTCAACATTCGGTCATCCTTGCAGGTTGTCTTCTTGTTTAAATAATAAAACAAAAAAATAACAGTATTTGACCGTTATACAATTTTCCACAGAAAAATATGTAAATGTAGTTCACTTCGAGGACAAATCAGAGCTGCAACTTTAGTTTTTTGTGAAATAGTATGGTGGTAACTTTTATTTATCCATTACGATATATAGAAATTACAAGCAGTTGAAATATTTTAAACAAAGAAGTATAACTAAGCAAGAATGGGTCCAATTATCGTATGAATCATCGAAACAGAAATCAATTATACAATAACATCGTAGCGAATATACCATCCAATAAAATTTTTTACATAGCCCTGCCATAAATTATGTTACAAAACTTCCAGCGCAAACTGTATGAAGAATAGAAATAGACATTATTAATAGTACCGTTGACTTTTTTCAGAACACATACTACAAAACGCAATCAATTTTGTTTTCCTTTATTTCAGTTAGGAAACTTATAGCTAACATTGTTCTTTGAAATTCATACGATACTAAGAAATACTATAAGATTTCAAAGAAAACAGTTAGGAACATCCGATTGTCCACAGGACAAGAGTTGGATGCACCATTCAGTAATTACATACAAATATTATTTATTATTGATGGGGATCAATTATTAATGCATAACGAAATTAATATTTAAGTGTAAGCAACAAATTAAAGAATTACAATGATATAAAATTTATTAATAATTAATTACAAACCAATTAACTCAAACAATAACATTCAAAAAAAATATTTATTTCATCATAGTTAAATGAAAAGTTATATATGCTTTACCTTTTTTAAGAAAACTGTTTTGACTCTTTTGCATCTTAGACTTTCTGGCGGGCTATTAAATAAACGAGGTGCAGTAACATTATAAGAGTGAGAAAAGTGCGATTTTTTCATTTAAATAACACCCTGATTGGTACGTATGAAAAAAAAAATCGTACTGCTGTGCATAGCGCAATAAGTGCGGAAACAATGCTAATCACATTGTTCAATTACTAAAAATTATGTGGGTGAGGGGTGCCCTATCAATGAGTTACTGCTGTCTATTTTTGTGGAGAAGAAGGCAAAACTGGGGCAAATGCGTACTAAGAAGATGTCCCAGAAGGCGTTAAAGATTTGACGAACACACTTTTTAATGGAGCAAGATGGGTTTTCCAAAAAGACTCTGCTCCAGCACATAAAGTCAAAACAAATCAGCAGTGGCTTAGGATCAATATTCCTGCTATTATTGCATCCAATGGTTCGTCTTCATGAAGCCCAGATTTGAATCCTTTGAATTATTATTTGTGGTCAGTGTTGGAGAATATGCCTTCAGGAGACACTACAGAAGCGTTGTACACACCCCTGGAAACCATGCCGCTGTAGGCCAGTGGCCACACTGATTAAGGGCCTGCATTAAAGCAAAAGGAGGTCACTTTGAACAAATCGTTTTTTTTTGTAAATGCTTACTATTTAAGCATATAAATTAATTGTACAAATATTACTCCAAAATGTTTTGTTGTTTGTAGCAGAACTTATAGCAGGACTGGGTACAGGTCGTCGCCTCAGAGCAATAGAGAATTTGGTCCATTTTTACGGCAATGTTTTTGGTGAAATATCAATACTTTTTGCAAAGATTAGGCATGGGTATATATTTATGTAATGCAATAATATAGTAAAAAAAATACAAACCATAGGTAAGCAACCTCCAGGTAAGACTTCAAGTTCTTGAGCCATTTTTACTGCAAACCGCATATATGCCTTACAATGTTAACTATTGACTAATTGAAATCAAATAAACTGTTCTGGAATCCAGTTATCAACACATTAAAAATTATATACCGCATAATGATATGACGCAATGATTAATATATAGATCCGTTTGTCACCCATTTGTAGGAAAAGTCACATTTTATCCTTTGTACCAAGTACTACCTCTATACCAATTTTTTTTTTAAATGCCCTCTCATAAATATTTTTACTAGAAACTGAAAAATATTACCTTAACAAAATATATAGACGTTAGAATTCTCTACAATTCGTCCATACATAATACAATACCACGCCCACTTTCATAGGGCGTTAAAAAAAAAAACTTATTTTGCCTTCTAAAATCAATTTACGGTGATGATTAAGTCTTATTGTTAATATTTCACCAGAATCCTTAACCTTCGGCTCCAAGTCGCGACCGCCACGCCCACGCATAAATTATGTGATAAAATCTCTTAAATATCGAGAGAATATCCTCCGCGTAGAAAAATTTCATTGTATTTGAACCAAAAGGTTCACAACGCCACCATGCTCGATGACACAAAAAATCTCTGATAAACAAAATATCATGAGTATCTTATATCATTGACTTGAGTGTCCCCAATAATTGGCGTATAGTATTATGGGAAGGCAAAAAGTCCCAGCGCATTTTTCTAATGGGTGAATATACGCGTAGACGGGTTCTCTTTCTCTCTTCAAAGATTTATCACCGGCTTGAATTTGTTTTAAAATTTCCTTATATATTAGTAAACATTGGACTTGAAGTCAGTTTAATTTTAATTTTAAAAAATTTAAAAAGAGAATCAGAGTTCTGCACCGAAAAATACATATCAAAGGTACTTATACGCATAAATATATATTGCATATACATTTGCAAGCAATAAAGTTATTCTATTAAAATAAATCTAAATAAAGTAAATACTCATCATCTGATTGATTTTTATAATGTATCTTCATACCCATGAAGTTACCTCAGTTGCCATATAGCTTCCGGAGGGCAAGACCCGACTAATTTTTGTTTACTAATTGACTTAAGGTATTTGCAGTATTTTCTTTTTTTCTTCTTTTCTTTTGTTTTACTCAATTTGTGTTTTTTTAATTTGTTTACTTCATGTTCCGTATATCGAAAAGAGGGTGAATTGTGTGTAACTAGAGTAAAACGCTAAACCTATTATCATTACAATGGGTATTTCAAGAAACATTCGCATCAGAATCTGAAATTCGATACATTGCTCTCTTTCGATTTCTCCATTATTATCAACGTATGGTCACGTTAAGAGTAAACTCTTTGCTAATTATTTTTGCGGATTAATATTGAGTTGTAAAAGAGAATTGTAAAATAAAACAAATGCAATTGCTTCAGAATTTGGTTTTCACAGACTTAAATAGGAGAGCTATTAGGCCCTTGACGAATGACTTGACAGCAAGTACTTGTATATATGTACTATCTTAAGAAAATCATAAACCGTGCAGGAATACAACGATGATGAAAGTGTAGGAAAATTCAATCTGTTACATTTCATATTACTACAAAAGTCTATAGAATCTCTAAGCACCTTTTATATAAGGTTAATCCAAAATCCTATCCAAAGGTAAAAAATATACACCCCTGAGCACAGTACCAATGAGGTGGACGAAGCTAAAGGAAAATCCTCAAATCGGTACTTAACTTAAAAATGAGCAAAACTATGTACGTTCATACCCCACCCCATTGTGATGTTTTCTTCCTCGAGAGAATTAATAAATTATCTTAATCAAAATGGATAGTTGTTTGCATAGATTATGTCAAATGCCAAATTTAAAGCAACTTATTTTTGTAATAAACCAGTTTCAAAACGAGCGACAAATGCTTAATTCGCCATACGAACGGCGTTGCCATATTGTACGATTTATGTTATTTGTACGATGTTTGGGTCTCAAAAATGGAATAAGATTTTTTACCAAAAATTTCTCAAATTTTACGATTTTCGAAATGATTTGAGCGACGAATACTTAATTCGCCATACGAACGGGGTTGCCATATTGTACGATTTATGGTATTTGTACGATTTTTGGACCTCAAAAATTAAATAAGATTTTTTACCAAAAATTCTTCAAATTTTACGATTTTCGAAATTACTTATTTAATTTTTGAATTACATATTCATGACATGACTGAATTTCCGTAACCTTTTTTAACGTTTTCTGAATCTACTTTCAATCTACTGCCATTGGTGGTCTTTATTGTAAAAAATGTGAACAAATATTTCTGATTGATAACCTTAATCGATCTAAAATAAAGAAACAGTTATTTACAGAAAGTCTAGCTTGCAGGTATTTGTTAATACCTATACAAACGATTTCATACCCACGATTGAGGCTAACTGTTATGACGTAAAATCTACAAACATTCAAATAAATTTAGTTTCAACATTAACAAACAAAACGATTTGTAAAGATTTTAGAGTTCAAAATTATTTTCATATTTTGAGTTATAAGGCGCACAATATGTACATATGTACATATTAAATGACTGAAGAATTATATAGGCGTTAGAAATGCACAAACAACGGTACATGAGATAACCTCACTCCTGTTCTTAAAATCCTAAATCGGCTACCGAAAGCGGTAGACGAGCCAACTGTTTTATTACACATTGATTTAGGAGTTCGGAAAGTTGAAAGAAAGTGAGGTAGTTAATGTATAACAACCCGTACATGCCTGTTTATTGTGGAATGTGAGTGTGGAAATATTGTCCCGTCTTTCGCTTTCTATAGAATTTAAAATTAGGCGAAACTCATAAAAATGCAAGTGTTTACATAAAGCGGCTATAAAATTTAGTTAATAATATTGTCAGAGTAAAGTTTTACTATGGAAGCATTCTACAACTTTCTTGTTACACTTCTAGTAACCAGTGCAACTATGACTGAATTATTTATTTATGAAAAGCGATTGTATCATTAAAAAATCGTATATTACGATTTTTAATTTTGAGACATATGTATGTTTCCAGACCAAAATCATCTGGCAACAATGCATACAAAACATCTGATTTTGTCACTGTTCACATCACAGTCTTCTACCTTAAGACCAGGTGCAGGAAAACATGTGTTATCACAAGGTCATTAAACAAAAGGAACACTTCATTGAAATAATAAATCCATGGCTTTATTCTAAATTGAAAATTATAATTTAATTTGATGAAGCACTTTTAACTTGTTTATTCGTTTTTTACTTACATCTTTAGGGCAAATATTAGTTTCGTGGAAATTTGTGAGCTCGGAATTTTAATCAATTTTGATATCAGTGTTGCCAAAAATCGATACTTACTTATTAACGAATTTTTGAAAATTAGTTATTTCTCAGTATGGCTCAAACGATTTTGTTGAGAGTAGATATATAAGCAATATTTGGCATACCAAGTTTTGAAAAATTATCAAAATGTTTTTTTTTTTACTTTTTTAAAGATTTTTTTTTTAAATAAACTGAACGACTGGGTCGCACCTGCGTATGATGTATATGCTGTATATCGCAAATTACTCGATCATTCAAAAAATCGGTTAAAATTATGCCATAAGCTTGTATCTGTCAAATCTATTAAATATTGGTTTTGAACAAAATCGATTGGGTCATAGTCGACAGCAGATTTTCAAAAACCAGCTACTAAGTAAACTACCGTTATACGCATTTTTTGTAAAAATCAGGTACAACGTCTGTTAGCGTATGTCCACTGAAACTCAGATATTCAATTTGAATTAGATCGTTAGAGTTTTTTTTTTTTAATAAATCGGCCATTATTAAAGAACCGTTAAACTCGAATTATTGACTTACAGACCCCAGATTTAAAGTTTGAAGAAAATCCGTTCAGCCGTTTAGGTTGCAGTCGATCATGCATACAGACATAAAGAATTGCAAACCCCACTTTCCTTAGATTCATTATAATAATACCAAGATTAATCAAAATCCCGAGGTCGAATTTTTTCACGAAACTAATACTTGCCCTTATAGGTGCAAGTAAAAAGTGCATACATATTAATAATTTCGCTTAAATTTTAAGTCTCAGTGATTTGCTGAATAGTATCATACATACATAGGTGCAAGTACGTACGACCCAGTCGTGCACTTTATTTTTCATCGTCGTCATCTTTATATTGCACTGATGATGAGTAAATACATTATGTATCTTTTAAATGCGTGAGTAGAAATTAAATATCAAAAAGTTGCGTATTTCATATAGACAGACAGTTTTGTCTCACCACGAATGTTTACTTGAAAAGGACAATTCTAGATTTTGACGGTAATTCTCTCGTTTTCAATAAAATGTAAAATATTTAAAAAAAACAAGTCCTCACATACATGTGTATGTACATCCGTACAGGAAGAACTCTGTTTATTAAAAATATTTTGTGGTGGTGAACATGCTAATAAATCTTTAAAAATAAATGCAAATAAGATGAGTAGCACTTTCTTTAAAACAACATTCTAAGGTACAATTTACAATACATACATTTTTTTCCATAAAATCATTGGAAGAAAGTTTTTGATTGTTTTTTTTTTTTTTTTTTTAATTAGACCTTTGCTCTATTACAATTACAAACTATGTTCATCCTATGAAATTTGTGATACAATACAACAGTAAATAAATAATATTTATATCACGTATGCCTGAAATAAAATTAGCGAGGAATTTCATATTATCAACTGGTCAGTTCTCCAATGCAAAGGAATTTTAAACTTTTTTACCTTGAATTTATGTATTTACGCTCTTTCATCATATATTTCCAGTCTGCAGAGTTACGTGTTTTAAACTCGTAGTTGACGCTTACTCTCGGAAAAAAATATATATACTTTTATTACTTTACAAAATGTTGTCACTTCATATTATTGAAAATCACTCAAAGCATTTATTTCTTTTCTGGTTTGATATGAAGTAAAAAGCTTTTCGATATTGTTTAACCAAATTAGCAGGGAGCACCCATTTCACTATTAGCAAATACGAACTAGTGAAGCACGAGCGAAATAGCTCAATTAAGGTTAACACGTCATATTCGCAATTATGCGTATGTTTAGTTGCATGTATTTCACTTTTTCTATTTAGAAAGAAATATGAACATTCTATTACCTTTGTTTTTAAGCATTAATTCTTTAAATTATTATATATATAAGCAAACGAACACTGAGGAAAAGTAGCCGAAAACGTTTGAAGCAAAAAAAGTTGAAGCTTTCAGAAAAACACCTTAATTCCATTTGACAACTGGTATGGAACGCTTTCACATTTCTCCATGGGTGTGTTTAATCATGAAGTTGTAAAAGGCAACTTTGCGTTCATATAACTAGCAGCGAATGTAAAAGTTGAATTATTAATTGGAATATGTTATGGAAGTATGTTCTGTGGTGTTTCTGGCAAAAATAGGATGCTATGAATAGGTGCAGTGGCGCAGAGTTTTATATAGCATTCTTATTTATTTCACTTGGCCTTCGGAAATTATAATCTTTTCGAATTACTGAAGAGTAATAAATAGCTTTGAAAAGTTTTTCTTTTTTAATTTTTGGAAAAAATGGTGGAACTATAATAGTTTCTGTCTAATGCTGACTTGATTCTGCATGCATGAAAAATAGGTTACCTTAAAAAATCTATTTATGCTATCGTTCATTCAATAACAAATGATCCAAATGAGAACAGAGTTGTATGTTCCAAATTCAAGCACGATAAAAATTAGGTTAAATTCCCTTAGCTAAAAATTCTATTTGAAAATTATTTGTGAAATGCCTAGAAAATAAACAAATAATCGTAGAGTTACGTAAAACATGTTTTCCACACTCGTTTTTACTTCATATGGTGCTACAGTCCGGGATGGATTAAGGCCTCAACCAACAGACCTCTCAAGCCTTTAGTTTCGCAGACTAAATTTAATGAGATCCCTTTCCAACTGTGAACTTCAGCTAAGGTCGGGTCTTTTTCTCCTACCTTGTCTTCCTTCGGTGGTCTGAAAGACTGCTCTGTTACACATACTTTCTATGTATGTAGGTGTCCTAGCCATCTAGGTGCTGGATTCATACCATTTCACCAGTGGCTGGATTTTGAACGGTTTTTCTCTAAAGTTGAATCATCTCTTTCATAGTCCGTCAATACAAACTGGGCTGTATACAAGCTGTAACACGAAGAATTTTCCTTTCCATATGGTGTCTTCTTCTTTTCCTTTTGTTATTCCTTTACTCACGAGATATTTATTTCAGTAAAATATATGAAGAAAATTGCTTAGATATGTATTTTTGTTTTTATTTAAGCTCCAAACCATAGTGGTACTATTCAGCAAACATATGTATAGTACGTTCAGACCTTTTAATGGGTTTATAGATTGGAATTTAAATCGCCCATGTAGTACGTTGTTAGAAAATGAATTTGACATCAGCTTTCAAATGTCAGATTATATGAGTTTGGGTTGTAAAAGTGAAAAATCAGAAAGCGAATCGGGAAGGTGGATTTTAATTCATTGGCAGGCAGTTGCCAAACTGCTTTTTTGTTGTTAAATACTTTATTATTTTTGGGCTCTATATTGGTGTCATTATGTTGAGAAATCTTACGTAGCAAACGACACTCGCATTATGTTACAAAACAATGTTATTCATTAAACTATTTAACTGCATACAATTTAAATGATGTGATACCTAGTAAAGCTTGTAAAGGAGAGAAGTCTCCTGTCTTATCGATACCTACAAAGAAATGAGTCGTTTGAAATACATAGTTAATTTTATTTTTATAAAATCTAGTAAATTAATAGAAGCTAAATAATTTCCGGATTAAGTATTAAAATTGCAATATCTTTCATTCCTCAATCCATTTATCCCTTTGTTGTCAGGTTTAAAAAAGAATTCAAGGTAAGTGCTACCCAGATAAAAGGCCTTTGTCATCTAGAATATTCAATTTAATGAGGCACACCATTATATGTTTCTTTGTGAATTACTTTAGTAATAATTTATAATATATATACAGATGTGCATATTACGTACATACAAGTACACTTTACTGAGGTGAATTGGTTGAACCATGTTTTCGTGAATGTTGTTTTAATTAATTTATAACATATACTACATTATACTACATATTTCATTTTCTTGAGGGTTATGTTTTTCGCTTATATACATGCATACACACGTACATAGTCTTGAAGCAATAGGTTTCCGATTTCATTTCTTAATAATTAGTGAAACACGAAGTTCAGAGAACACTGCAATACGTTGACCTAGACGTTACAACTTGTGTGAAGTAAATAAAAAAAAAAATGCCCTTAGATTTAGATTAAATCGGCTTACCGAATAAAGACGAGTGACCAATATTGATACATCGGTTAGTTGAAGGAAAACAAACATATTCACTTATTAAACTCGTGTTCTAATGATAATAAGACTGATAGTAGAACGTGGTAATGTAGACAGTAGGGTTTGAATGCTTTGTGTACCTAGCCTCCCAAGCGCATATGCAGAAGTACTACATTGGCCATATTTGAAGGCAGGAGAAGTGCAATAGGCTCTTCTCGCTTACTTCATCATTGCGTTAGTTCTGCATATTTCGTTTTCGTTAGAGGACCGTGAATATCCTACTATGTTACCAGCGTCCAAATTTACTTGCACCTACATATGTGGGCTCAGTGGTTCAGTGCGCGATTATTGAGCGTGTTCGAGTAAAAAAAAACAATGTCTGACAAACATCTGAGAGTAAAATTGTCATGAGAGGCTTATCTCAATCAAAACAAAATGGTCAATAGCATAAAACTGGAAACTTAGCATGAAAAGCTAGGTCAAAATATGAAAATGTGTGTTAATTGTCTTTTTTATAAGATAACGAAAAAATTAACTTATTTGAAAAATCTGCAAATACAAATTAAAGCACACTTAAGAGAAAGTAATTCGATAACTGTAGAAAATCTACAATTAATTTGTTTCCCGTTAAACATGACTTACAAAAAACAAGCAAACATTGTGCAGTGCATGGCATCTAAAAGATGTATGAGTATTGAAGTCGAGATATGGAATTATGTGTAGTGTAGTAATGATAAGAAAAAAACACCTACAACTTGGCTCCGATCTCGAACAAAATCACTGCAGTTTTACATTAGTAAGCTGTGCGGCATGGGTTCCCACAAAATCTAAACGTTAAGAACCTATTTAGAGCTTAAAGAGGATACGAACAAGTTCATGGGATACAACACTCTTTATGAACTGAAGAAATGTAGGGGCGAAGGAATAATTTCATGCCTTTAGAATTACTTACAATCGTTATCACCATCACATATATATGTATATATGTATATAGATATATATATATATATATATATATGTATATATATATATAAATATATACATATATGTAGATCTAAGTGTGATGAAAAAATTCTTAACTTCTTGAATCTACGCACTTAACCTTGCGGTCGGATCCCAAGTCATAGAGCCCAAACATAGACGTTTTTGTTAAAAAAAAATCATTATCAGGTATTTTATTATTGTTCAACCATTTTGTTCACGTTGTCATAAGCATTATATTGTACTTATTGATTTGTTTTGTGCTTTTTAACTTTAATTTATTTGTAGGACCTTCTAGGTCTCTGAGTCATCATTGAATTTTGTTTTCTGTTGATTTTGTACAACTATAACCAAAAATTAGAACAAGAAATAAGATACACAAATTACAAATTTATAACAGTTTTTATTTCTCACGCAAGGTTATAAATCAAAATGCAGCGTTGGTTTTTCGATAACGATGAAGAGACGTTCGAAATGTCGCCGTCTTGTTCTTCTTCTACATCAAAGATAGAAGGCGATATTGGAAATATTTTAATAAAAAGGACGTTTAATGTGGTAGTTAATTTTGATCTTTGCCACAATGAAAGAGTTGCTATTACTGGTGGATGTGATACTCTTGGAAACTGGAAACCAAAAAATTCGATCATAATGAATCATGAAGAAGGTGAATTTATTAAAGTTATGCCCACAACTAGAAAATATTTATTTTATATATTATGCACATACACTCGTAGTACTAATAATAAGCTTCTAGGAACCAACGCAATCAGTATGTACATTATAACTAGTGTGCATCTTATCAGATTGATTTTTTTAGGCAAGCTGAGTTGCTTGAGTAATCAGGACATTATAAGCGAGTTTCTATGATATTTTAAGCAAGTCCATTATATGTGGACTTTATAGAATATGTATTATCGGTTTTTACTATTACCGATAGTCCATATACATCATTAAAACAGCGGAATATATCTATCTTCGAACATTCACGAATAATAATAAAAATAAAGGGGACGACTCTGTCGCATGTACTTGCTCCATATGTGCTGTTTGTTCGTATAGATATAAAATTTATGCAAGTTCGACAAAAGGCGACACAACTTAATTAAAGGCTGAAAAATGTTTTGACCATGTGTCCAAAATTTGAATATCATGTCATCACATATGTATGTACATACATATATTTAAAATGACTTAGATATTAATTTTGAATAAAATCGCCTAAGCTGTCACCGAAATATAGCACATTAACTTAAGGCCACTAATAAGTATTTTTAATTATTCCATTCTTTAGCACAAAATCAGTTTGCAGTCTTATTGCACACTAGAGGTCTGCATCAATGTATTCATTTGCTCTCTCTACACGTGTACACTACTTCAGTGTACTCTATTCATTGCAATAATTTGAACGAGTGTACAGCAAAAAAGAGTACCACACCATAAAAGACAGTTGCTGTATAATACTCGGTCACCTGATAGCAAAATTAGTGCAGTGTTTTGTTTCTCTCCTACACTTTGGGTGCTTGAACTGGCTTGATGTGAGCAAACAGTTTACAATGTTAACTGTAAAGAATACACTGAGTACACTGAGTGCACTGAATAAAACAATTGCAAATACTAGTTGTTTTCTAGTATAAAACAGTGTACTCAGTTTAGTGTACACTTTTTTTTATGAATACCCATTTTTTATGAGTACACTACACTAAGTGTTTGATTTAAAATGGGTGCAATACTCATATAGTAATCACTTCATATATTAGATGATTCATTCATTTTACTTTTCAAGCTGTGAGTACAATAATGAAGTGTACTTGAAATAGAACGAATGTTTTGGAACTGGTTTCAAGACATTAATTGCAGACCTCTATTGCACACATCCATATTACCACAGATTTTAAATTTTATCGAAATCGTTACAGCCGTATTCGAGAAAATTGCACTTATTTGAAATTGGACTTAAATTAAGTACCGCTAATTGTGAGATTAGAATGAAAATTCCGATTTGAATATGAAGTTTGAAGTATAACCAAGATTGATCAAAATTTCGAGATCGAATTTGTTCCCGAAAGCAATACATACATACTCGTAGTTAGTGGAAAACAATATTGTTTTGATAAAAAACTAGATCTCATATTTTTGTTGTAATGCATGCTAATATGTAAATTATTTAAAAAAGTCATTTGTGATCATAAAAAACGACTATTATTGTTTTTTTTTTTCTGACATCAGCCGAAAAACTTTTGAGGTCCTGAATTTAATTTAAAAAAAAAAACATCCCTGACATCTTTTTAAAAAGAGTGGCGCTGGTAAAGGTTTTTGTATAATATCGACTCTATAAATTATATCTACCCACAATATCCTTAGAAAATCATTTTTAAACAATTGATTTTGACGAAATCTTTGAGCTGCCATATTGTGAATCTTGAATTTTTTTTTCAGTTATAGATTCATTTTTTCAATGTTTTCAAGATTTTCTACAATCGGATGAAATCTTCCTGCCTCGACGGTTTGAAGTTTGTGTCAGAAGGTGTAAACGATTTTTCACTCCTGCGCACTTGCCCATAATTTATATTGCTTATGTTCGTGCGAAAGTTGAATATAACTTGGTATGTTTGACGGAAACTCTCTCGATATTGTTTCCGACATATTGAATTTATTTGTTCCTATAGTAACCATTATACATTTATAAATAGATGAAAACCATTTTTCCCAACCACTTTTGTCCCAAATAATTCAATATGTAATAATTTAATTTTTATGAAATTTTGGACGGCCATATTATGTTCGTCATATTGAATTTTGTATGGTCTCATAATTTTCCTATAATTTGTTTAGTTGTATTTTGCCTCGAACATTTCAGGAAATGACGAAAAGTTTGGATTTCCTTTTCTACATTATTTTCACGTTTTTGTATTTTTCTTGCAACTTGATAAAAAAAAAATTGTAGAATTACATATGTATATATTTTTGAAATCAGCGCATTGTTACCTTTCATTTATATTTTTCAATCCTCCAAAAATGCAAAACTGTTGTTTTTGAACTTTTCCAAAATTTTACTCTGATCTGCCTTCGCGTTAGTAAAATACAACACTGGTCCAAATTTTAACCTTTTACGTATAACGGTTTCAAAGTTATAAGGCTGTGACAGACATACCTACTGACCGACGTACGGACGGATAGAAAACTGTCTCTCACTATCAGGGTTCCATTCTTACTTCTTATTTCTTTGTAAGAACCGGAACCCTGAAAGGATCTATCTTTTTTGTTCATGAAAGCAATAGTTTTACTGCAGTGGTAAGATTGTAATAAAATTAGATTTGGAGCCAAACAATCTGTTAAGCAGAAAAATATTCATTTACAAAACAAAGTACATATTAGACAATACCATCATTGTAATCCATAATAATATTTATTTGTTTTTATTAAAATTTCTTTAAAGGATCTAGCAATTGGAAAATTTCTATTGACATACCTCGAAATCGATCCACAAAGTATCGTTATTTTGTTTGTGCCATTGATTCTAGTACCGAAGAAATAATTATCCGAAAATGGGAAACACATTTAGAGGCTAGAACTATCGAAAAATTCGGAGAAGGAAACACGATTTCTAATGATACCTTCGGATGTGTGGATGGCATTGAAAAAATTGACCGTGGCTGGCTTACTTTCGAAACTATTATACAACTGAAATTTTTTAATGCTCCATTCAAATGGAAACAACGAATGAAAAAACGATTGCTTTACGTGAAAGTGACCTCGATAAATCTTCGGATTCATGGTGACAATAACCAACATGCATTGGCAATGTCACCACTGGAAGATTCGTTGTCCAACGATACAAGAGAAAATGGCACCGATGTACCTTCATTTGGATTTTCTGAAGTTGCTAAATTAAAGTACAATGAAAGTGTGATACAAACTCAATGTCAATTCGGGATTTCTTGTGGAGATGAGGACTTGGTAATTTTTCACATGTCTGTTGCGGATCCTGAGAGCACCGCATATTTAGTCGACCTGTATACCTATAGATCGAGAGCCTCTGCAGATGAACCACCTAATCATTTTGGATACCATTACATTCTCCCGAACCTTCTGAAAAGATCTGAAGGTAATTTGGAAGTTCCAATTACATGTGCATCGAAACATCGGCCTCTTGGAATGATGCAAATTGGATATCTTATCGTAAAGCCATTTCAATCATACAATTTTGATATGGAAGTATCTTATGAACGCTATTGGAATCGCAAATGGACTGGTTTAGATGTAGGGCATCGTGGTTCTGGAACAAGTTTTAAAGCAAAGGATTCTGTAATTAGAGAAAACACCATAACATCTCTGAAAAATGCTGCCGCTCATGGTGCCGATATGGTTGAATTTGATGTTCAACTTAGTAAAGATCTTGTGCCTGTAATTTACCACGACTTTATGGTATACGTTTCCTTAAAGTCAAAGACCAATTTACAAGATAACGATTACTTGGAAATACCAATGCGTGAGCTGTCCTTAGACCAGTTGAAAACTCTTAAGGTTAGTGCATAGTTATACAAGAATGTATATAGAAATTGCATTTAATTAAGAGTTCTGTAGGTCTACCACGTGGCAGAAGGGCGCTCAAGGGAGGCTCGCTCTTTCTACAATGATGACCTTCAAGAACATCAGCCGTTTCCACAGTTATCTGATGTTCTGGAAGTAATCGATCCACATGTCGGCTTTAATATTGAAATAAAATGGTCCCAAAAACTGGCTGATGGTACAATGGAGGAGGAATTTGAACACGTTATAGACAGGAACTTATATGTTGACTGTATCCTTGATGTTGTATTACGCAAGGCAGCAGGGCGTCGCATTGTGTTTTCTTGCTTTGATCCTGATATTTGTACTATGCTAAGATTCAAGCAGAACTTGTATCCTGTTATGTTTCTGACTCTAGGGGTAACAACAAAATATAAGAAATTTTTAGACCCTCGTGGGAATACTATTGAAGCTGCTGTTTGCAATTCCCTTACAATGGAGCTATTGGGAATTGTTGCGCATACCGAGGATCTATTGAGAGATCCTAGTCAGGTGATTGATTACGTTTTTCTCAATCAACTAGAGAGTACAATTTAATTATATCGTCTAGGTAAATCTAGCAAAAGACAGAGGCTTAATCGTTTTTTGTTGGGGCGATGATAACAATAGCAAAGATACTATACTTTTGTTAAAAAATATGGGGCTCCATGCAATCATATATGATAAAATGGATATTCTTACACCCAAAGAGATTAAAGTAAGAACTTTTTTATTAAATCAAAAATATTTTATAAACACATTTTTGTTTTGTTATCTTTTATTGCAGCAAAGTGTCTTTTTAGTACAAGCCAAACAAAACCAAAATGATTTGTTTGGGTTACAATGTTTGGAAAGGCAAAAAGAATGGCCAGAAAAAGAAAATGTGAATTTCGAAGGTCAGGAACGTTGTAATTTAGATACACAACTGAAAAGTACGGCAACATCATTAACTTCTATTTCATCTAGAGAGTAGGCTAAAACTCATTCGAAAGAACTATTATATCTTTTTCGATACATGTACATTTTTGAACGATGAGTTCCGTTCTAAAAAAAACATATTAATTTAATTTTGGAACTTAAAAAAATGAATTTTCTATAAATTTTCTTTAAATTAAAATATTGCTGGAACTTCCGTTTAATTTTTTGTACTACTAGAAAAGTGAAGAAATTGGTTAAAAGATAGATGATGATCTATTGTTTAATATTTCAAGCTTTTTACATGTTTTAGCTTCGTAAAGTTGCCTTATTTTAAAAATGTTTAATAAGTGCAGGTGGTAGCGAAATTCAACAAAGTGCTCCCCAATCCGGAAAGAACTATTGCGTTTACCAAGCGTGGCCTTTTAGCACTGATTGTGGCTACAAAACATTTCATTAATATCTCAATGCTCAGAAGATTCCTCTTCGCACATATCATGCAGCTTTGAAACGATTACTTCTCTTTAAGAATATAGAGAGCCAGTTTGAAAGATGGATTAAGTAGCTGCAGGTTGTTTACAAATACAATACAACAAGGAAGTGTTCACTTTAACGTGAAGGCATTTTGCCACCCACTATATGAAATGCATTTCAGGCATTGTATCAACCGTTATGTGGCTAAATGCAAGGAACGACATCAAAAGATTGAAAAGGACAAAGACCAAGAGTAAAAATTCAATTCAAATCAATTCAAATTGTATTGGAAGTGGTCTGATGCATTCATCACTAGCTAACAAGCCAAGGCTGTAATTGAGTGTGTAAGTTTGTGGTGCCTTTAAAATTGCATTCTGACAAATGGCGACAACTGAAGTTAAAGATTTTCCAAGAGATGTGATAGTTAATCGGAAAATCGGAAACACAACATCGCTAGATCCACAACCGATCCAATAGGACGTTTTTTAAGTTTCGTAGGCCAACGAGATAGCGATGATAAAAAACTCAATACGAAATCTTGTTTCAGATGTCTGCTAAAAGCAAAGTGCAGCATAATGTAAACATAAGTATCAATGATGTTGTCTACCAAATCCAACACGTATAGAGGGGCAAGTTGTAAACAGTTCATGTTAATCCTCTATGTACTAGTAGAAAGTATGTAGATACCTTATTGATATTGTGAGTAAAGGAAAATTGTGAAGAAAAATAATTTTTGCGATTTTTGATTTTTTTTAAACATATTTTATTTTTATTTTTCTTTCCAATTTAATTATTTAAATCTTAGTTTTTTTTATATTTTATGAGTTTCTTTTTTCACTTACTAGCTGATCCGCCCGGCTCTGCTCGAGTCCAGGAAATTGTATGTATTGATCTGCGATAGAAATTCCCGCTGACGTTTTGAAAAATTATGGAGCTCTTATAGCTTCTCATACATTGTTTTAATATAACAAATTAAATATATGTTGGGTGCTGATCTCCCGACAACGCATCGTTATAACTAAAATTCAATGAAAACAAAAGCCGTATACAAATCGGTTCAATAGTTCTGGAGTTTTCAGAGGAAATATGAAGATATAGACAGATTTTGTTACAATTCTATTTTCAATTTGTAATTGAAATAAATATAGAGAAGTATGTAATATTTTTATTTTTCTCCAACGTCTTACATAAGAGTTTGATTCACAATATTCCTATATTCTGTACATTTATAATAATGATAAATTAATAAATAGTGAATAAAAATAATTAAAACGCGAAACTAAATTGTAATAGAAAATAGTTGTATTGTGTTAAGAGAAATAAAAGTATATAATAATAGCAAAGGAAAGTATGTATATCATTCAAAACCCTTATATGCGTCTTATAGTAAATTCTACACACCTCGCTTACACTAAAACTAGGATATGTAGTCATATATGATGTATACACATAGAAATCCGCTTGAAAGAAAGAGAAATACTGTGAGCCACATTTTTGATCGTGTTTTTTTTTTTTCCACATAATAATTTTGTAAAACATCTAATAAAATATTTTTTTTTTGTAATTTGGGTTCTCCAAGAGGGAAGAGGCGGAGAGAAGGAAAATTAGTTTCAGTTAACTCCAAAAGTGCGTCCAGATAACTGGGGAGATTTTTTTTTTGTCTGATATTGTTGCTTATGATTCACAGTATTTTTTTCCGTACTCGTGATATCATCACGTTAAAGTTGCATTTATGACCACCCTATAGCCAGTGTTATACCTTCGCAGTAGAGCTGACATAAGCTTTCGGAATTGATCTACATTTTTTTATTTATTTCATGAGAAATTATTAGATGATTCTTGACGTCAGGATTTGAACCGTGAACCTGCAGCATGACGAGCGATGATGTTACCACTACACCATGGCCACCCCTTAAGCCAATGAAGCAGTAATCAAATGCTTTTTTTTTTTTCTAAACTTGGACAATAATTTAAAATAAAATTAAAATTAACAAACATTTGTTAATTTCCCTAATATAACAAATCAAAGAGGTGATTCTTTTCCACGCACATTGCACAACAAATAGCTATGTTCTAAGAATAATTCTATCCCGAATTAATCCCGCACACTTCTAGATCACTTTAATTTTTATTTGAACTACATCCTTCGATATTTTATTGTAGTATACATATTAGATATTCTGCTCTTACAATCTTCTCTCCTGATAGACGAACTTTTAACGCTAGGACATCACCCTGAGATGTCTGTAGATGGTTGTTGATTCTGTTTGAAATTGTTAATTGTTAATTCTTGATAACCGTTAACATTTTCATAAGCATGAACTAATAAAATCGCTGGAAACTAGGCAAGCGTTCCATTATGAAAGCAAAAGAGTAATCTCCGAATAATTGGGCTTCGTTTAATTGAGTCAGAAATTGAGCAAAGTTAAAATTACAGATTCCAATTAAATACAGATTCCATAAATTAAATATCATCCATTTTAGGTCGACACAAATAATCGGAGATTACTGTGTACAATTTTCATTATGGACTACCTTTATGGAGATTGAATTTTATGAACAATACACAACACATTTAGATAATAAAAGTTGGATTTTACACCCACGTTTTTGAACAGTGGGAGTTTTGTTTACAAATGTGGAAAAACAGCTTTTGTGGTTTATTGAGAAGTGTATAAGTGTATCCCAAAATTTGCCGATCTGGATTGCAAGGGTCTTACATAAAACTACACTTTGAAGTCATAAGAATTTATTTGAGATTCTTCACGTCTTGAATAATAGCTAGTAAAGAAATATTTAGTAATCGAATGTAAAGTTAGCTTTTTCGACGAAAGTAATTTTTTCTTCTTTTTAATAAATTCCTTTATGTTATGTTCCCCGTTCATTTTATATGATTATTATTCTACTAGAGAGTTTGTATCGATGTTAGATTTTGTTTTTCCTTCAAATACTGAGGGCAGCTTCAAACTTTTGGCCTTCAGTGTATGTTATATTGATCCGGGAAAATTTGAGCTTCTAAGGCGACCCGGCACGTCCCCAGAGTTACGTTATCAGCCAATTACACAGACCATATTCCCGAAATAAAACACTTCTTTAAAAAAAATTACAAAAAATAGGTCTTTATTGCAACAACACTAAACTTATAATCACAATACATTTTCAAATTCAACTTACATTAGTAACAGCGGACAATCCAGATTTTACAAATGGAAAGTAAAGAAAAAAAGAAGGTACAAAAAGAGTGCCGAACAAAAATAAAAATAAAAAAAGAGAGTCATCACATGCTGCATAGTGACATCGTTGTCTTGTGTTTACCAAGCGTGCCCAGCAACAAGCTTTGGTATCAACACAGTTTGCTTTTGCAAACTGATATTCAGTTGGCGACTGTACCACAGCTTTATGGTGTAGAAGACGGAAACAACGTGTTTTTTTCTTTGTCCATAACTGTCTTGTTTTACGTGCGCTCGGAGAGCAGCGTCCTAAACATGTTCGTTCTAACAGTTCGGGTAAGGCTACAGAAAGAAGTGAGAAAAATTCACAAAAACCAAAACCTCAAAGAAAAAACCTCTCAAATCAAAAGCAATTAAAGCCTCAAGTGAAGGAAACAGTACAGGAATCAATCCTGAAAACATCGTGAGGACAGATGTCTCACAGGATCAACCACACACATCAGGGCTATCCTATAGGGATGCTATGGCCCAATGTAAAGTAGCTATAATGCACTCAATGCACCCTGCAGAAAACCTTACAGTGCAAAAAATGCAGCTAGTCAAAAATAGCCTGCTAAAAGAGGTGGGCAAAGCCGAAAACAACAGTCCATACCTCAAATTTGTCGCACTCTCACTTGGAGATGGCTGGATAGGAATCACTTGCCACAACACAGAATCCAAAAATTGGCTCATGTCTGCTGTCAAGAGTATAAAACCATGGTCAAATGCAAGTCTGCGCATTACTCAAGGAAGTAACATTTCCAAGTTATTCACATGCGTAACATATATCCCTGCTGGTGACGAAATTCCCAAGGAAATGTTTTTAGTACGGATTACAAAGAAAAACACCGGAACCTCCACTTCAGGATTGCTAGTCTTCAGAGCTATGCAGTCATATGCTCATCTTACCTACCAGGTGATGTCACCGACGGTACATATGGGGAAAACGGTCTACAGATACTAAAACTCTTAGCCGAAACGCACTTCGCAGGATCCTTCCTTGCTCCTATCTCCCCAGTTGATCTACATCAGGGAACGATCAATAGACCGGATAAGACTGGAGAAGAGCTAAGAAAATTGTTCATGAAGGTAAAATAAGATGGGCAATACACTCATTCTAACTTTTCAAAGCCCCAGGAGAAGACGGAATATTTCCAGCACTCTTACAAGTTAAGTTCTTCAGAACTAGTTTTGCGTGGGGTCACATACCAAATAAATGGAAAGAGGTTATCATAAAATATATACAAACCTAAGGTAGGTCGTAGACTAACAGATCTACCAAAATCAATTATCATTATTCACTTTTGATTTACAAATCTATGATTTTACAAATTCATTGTTTAATTGAAATGAAATAGTTAGGTACAATCTATTGTCCAACAATATATGTCCAACAAGAGTTAAAAGTACCAAACAGTCTACAAAAAATTAAGATATTGAGATAATTGATGGGGAGTTTCAATGTGGCAGCAAAAAGTTTGAGTTACAATAATTTAAAAGACCAAAATATAAAAGAATAATTAGACATTCAAATAACAAAATTCATTAATAAATAATCTATTTATAGCTGAGAAGTCAAAAGACAGTACCCATTTTTTAATACTATTAAGAAATACCTTTTTCACTCTTTCACGTCTCATAGTATCTGGAAGTACGAGGAGGTTGAATAAGCAGGGTGCGGTAGCAAAGAAAAAGTGAACTGTAGGAACGGTTTCAAAATTTCTAGTATTTCCTCGCAAATTATAGTTTTCGATATTTCTGACTGAGTAAAAACCTGCATTTTGAAAAGTATTTTTAGGACTCTATAGCAGTAGAGATGCCTTAGAGGAAGAGTTTCAATTTTTCTGAACAAATTCAAACTTTGAGTTCTGCGATTTACTTATTTAAAAATATGCACCACCCCAACAAAAAATACCATATTCCAACTTAGATTTTAATAGACCATTATATACAAGTTTTAAAATTGATTGTGGACAATAAAGGCTTAGGTGATACAGTAGTCTTATCACTTTGTTAAAATACTATTTAAGATAACTTGTATGATTATACCAACTAAGCTTATTATCTAAGACAATACTATTTAAAATTGTCGACGCACCGAACTTTCAAACAATTACTGCAACAAGACGTTAAATTGTTAAAGGAAAAACTATTATCATCGTTATTAAATAAGAAAAGCATGTGCAACTCGGAGAGCGATAGAATAACGAGAAATCATCACAAATTTTACTATTAATATTTAATATCATAAATTTTATCGCTGATTGTGAGCTCGTGCATTGAAAACCATTTTCTCAGTAAATCGAGTCATGGTTTACATCCGAGAAAACATTCATCAAGCTTTTATTTGAGTATGAAAGCAAGGCAGTAACTTTATCTTTGAAAGGTTGAATAAACAAAGAATTTACGTATATTAAGAACAGAATAGGACCTAAAACTGAAACTTGTGGAACACCAATCAAAATATTTTTCGAAGAGCTGTAAATATTCTTGATCTTTACCATTTGCCTGCGATTTTTTAAATATGAAACAAACCAATCATATGTATAGCCCCTAAAATCCACATGGAAAAGTTTATTTAAAAATATTGAGTGATCCACAATATCAAAAGCTGTAGTGATATCTATAAACAAAAAGCCGTGATATAATTCACCAGCTAGTTTCAGTAGCCATTCCGCTTCTAAAACCGAATTGACAATAACTGAAAAAGTGACAATATTCTAGATTTAATCTAGATTTAATCCTCTGAAATATTTTGAAAATACCGGTAACAAAAATATAGGACGATTGTTATTACCCTTTTTATGGAGTGGCAGCAGTAGTAATACTGCAGTTTTTAAAGATTGAAAATTTCCTAACTGTATACTACTATTAAAAATAAACATAAAATATCAGAGATTTGAAATGACACTTTTTTCAACATAAAACTTGAGATCTTATCACAAGAAGTAGAATTGGATGTTTAAGAGAGTAAATTATTTTATAGATCTCCAGAGCAGTGAATGGTTCACAGAAAAAACTCTCTGTTTGACTTTCCATATTTACTAAATCAATACTAATCCTGCAATTGAAATTGGTAAAAAGCAGTATTAAAAACTGGCTGAAAGAAAAAGCGCATCATTACTGGATGGAAACTGAATGTAACAGGCAGGCCAAACAATTCTTGCCAAATGCTTCCCACCTAAGAATGAAACAACTCTTACAACTAAGTAAGAATCAGATTCGCTTGGCCACAGGTTTCTTAACGGGACATTGCGGAGTTAAAAAACACCTCATGGCTATGGGAATAAATACAGAAAAAATATCTGCCAGCGCACCCAAAGACATAGCCGGATTCACCATAAGATCCGGTATCATGGATGAGCTTTAATTAAAGGAAAACACAATAGGCCCACCTCTGGTCACAGTCTCATATTGATAGCCCAGGCAATTGTATACAATTGGAAGTTTTGGAAATATACAATATCATGTTGAACCGCTGTCAACAAAATTATTTGTCCGTTACTTGGTGTTTTTTTTATTTTTTATTATTATATTGCTACTAACGAATTTGTAAAATTACGGGACTGTGTGGGATAGCTGGAGAGAATTGTATACTACATACTTTTAGGCTGCTTACACTTATGTAGGCATTGATAACCCAATCAATTACGTAGAATTTGGAGTTCCAAAAAAATATAATTTTACACAGTGGTCCAGAAAATTAATAAGTTCGACAACATTATTTCAATTATTATAAAGTATATGAACATGCAACTATCAGACCCATTCAGCTTCGCCTCGTCAAGAGAGTTGTGGTTTGTCGCGTAGCTCAAAATTGAACTCTTTGCACCGAAGTCTACAGAAAAATATTTTGCAAAGCTACATTCAAACCGATTAATTTTTGTTCAAGTTATCGTGAACAGGATAAATAATGGAATACAAAATTCCGTATTATTCCTAAAAGCACTGATCAACTGCCACTGAAATCAATGTCTAGAACCCTTACTGCCATGCCACCATTCTGAAAACTTATTATTTGAGACTTTCGTTTTCCTAAATCGGGAACAGCCGTCTTCAACATAGTTTTGAGTTTTTTTTGTCCAGTTTTAATTTAATATGTCGCATGATGTGGTGGAAATATATATGTATATTTATTTTTTTTTTTTGGGGTACAAGTACACTATTACCTCGAAAGCTCCGCTTAATCTATTACAAACGTGTGTCTGACACGCGGATAGAAGACATACACCGTGTTGGATCCATTAGTATAATAAATAATTATATTATTAACAGACCTGCATATGCAGCACAAGTCAAGGCACTAGCGTTCATTCAAAAATGAATCTAACATTCACATAGTTAAACAAAAAGACAAGCCAATATGAATACCTTACACGTTCCTTTTTTTATTTTTTTCTTCTACTTATGTACATTGAGCCCTCTGTGTCGCGAAGTAAGAAGGTAAGTCCAAAACCAAACACGAAAAGAATTCATTTTATAATTTAAAAGGGTTTGATTTTACAGAGGATTCCAGTTTACTAACTACTTGCCGTGGAAGAAGATCTCGGGGAAAGTTTGCTGTTTCATTTTAATGTTGAATTTATACGGTAGACGTTTTATCATATTTAAGCTTTTGTACATACAAGCACTATGCCTTCCATTGCAAAATAACTCCCGAATTATTTACGATCAAAGGCAAACCGGGAAATATAATATACAAATAAGCATAAAAGATGTCGCCATTATTGAAGTGGATAAAAATGAATTTATTGATGTAATTTTTTAACTACATATATAATATTCCTATCTTTTACTAGACTCAAAATATGTGTATATTGGGTTCTTATATTTAAAGGACACTATTAACGATGCTGATGACTATTATTACGATGACGATGATCTGACGATAAGACCAATATCATCGTGGATGGCTTCAAGCACAACCACCGTAAAAACAGTGCCATTAAGCAATACCTTGACAGAGGAACCTATTGATTCACAAAATGTAACAAATAAACAAGAAGTCAACGTACTAAAATCACATCCGCACACAAGCACAACCAATATAGGCGTTGTAAATTCAAGTTTGAACTTAAATCTGCATTCCTCTTTGTCTCCGTCTTTTACTTATAGTCCTAATGAATCTGATATTGCTCTACGCCTGGTAATGGAACCTGTTGTCCATGAACAAAAAACGATGAAAGACATACCACAAATACACTCTGCACAGAGAAGGCGGCAGGATACAGGCTCTGTTACACACTTTTTTCCTAACAAGTTTCGGAGAGAAAAAGAAATAGACTCAACAATACTAAAAATTATAACCGCGCAACCCTTATCAATAAAAAAGCTTGCGATTTGCAAAAGTAATTACGTAGTTGATGGTAACGGAAACTGTCGTAGGAAGAGGCGTTCGTCATTCTTGTAAGTATAATTTTTTTAGTATGTACATACATATAATATACTTTTGAAATACCTTTTTAGTAAAAATTTCTTTGATGTGTTGAAGTTGATGCGGATAAGGGAAAGATGATTCTTAAACAAATACATATAATCAAAAACAAAATGCTCTGGTTTTATACTTAAAAATGTAAGAAATATAATGCACTAGTGTATTTAAACCTACTTACATATATGTATGTCATAAACTTGCTTGACAAGTTTTTGTTTATCTAAAATTAAACAGCATCACAAATTAATTATATCGTCTTTTTTTTCTTCTGACAAAATGCAGCCAAATTTATTTGAATGCATCCATTTAATAGAAATATTTTATACTACGCGAATCTCAATTTATCTGAAAGCTGCCATGTTGTACCTATAATATGTATGTACATAGTCCAGTCAATATCGATATTATTTGTTTTTTTTTTGTATCACATTGAAAATTTAAAAAAAAAAAAAAAAAAAATTACCGATTTCAAGTATCTTGTCTTTAAAGAGCATAATAGTTATATACTTACTTTTTGTCTCACAGGGTGACTTCCGAAGCGTACAAAAATGTGCATTAAGCTTTTGCTTGGAAGCTGTTAGGGATAGCGGAAAAACTCTTACAATCAAAATGGGATATTATAGCAAAGTTGTTTGGTAATCTTGAATGACCTTAAATGTTCTTGGCTTCAAGAATATGGACTATATTTACAATTTGGTTTATGGAAATGCATACTTTTATTGGATCAAGTAGGAAGCATATGCAAAAGTATAATTTTTGTATAGCGACAATGTTTCGATAACATTCACCGGAAATTTTATTGTCACAGTTTAAAGTTGACTAATTAAAGAATAATTAAATGAGAAATCTAAAACTTCATAACGGGAACTATCTGCATAATTTTATGTTAAAACGACCTTTGCATACAAGCAGAAGCCCAAATTCTCACATTCAAGGTAACATATAATCCCTACATCTTTTGTTATAAAGCATTTTTCCGTTATGTCTAACCCTTTCCAAGCAAAAGCTTAATGAACTTATAAAAAAATACTTTACTGATTTGTGCAAAAATCTTATTACTTACAATTTTGGTCCCATAGTAACTTTTCGTTCTTAAATAACCCTATAAACGTACATACCAATTGATGTACGAAATAAAAAAATTGCGCAATCAAGTTTCTATGGAATTTGCTCATTGTTCTTTACGTCCACATTAAACTAATTTATAAGACTTTTATTTGTCTTACTTGTTTACATTTGTTATGACAATACTTATGTAGTAGCAATCAAGTTAATGCTAGATCTCTTTTGTTAACAGAACAAATACACTCTATTAATTCATTCAATATATTTAAGATTATATTTCGCTCTAAGATGAATGTAATTAGTTTATGTTAATATTTTATGTTCCTACTCTTCCATTTGCTCATTAAGTTGAGCCAAAAGAGCCGCACGTTTTGATTCTAACTCGCTTTCACTAAGAGCTTGTTCGTCACCGTTTCTTGAAGATCCACCTGAAGGAGCTTTGTCCGATATATTGCTCGCTTGGCTTAATGAGGGAGAGCGCTGTTTTCGTAACTCCTTCTCTTTACGTTTCTTTTCTTTTTTCTTCTTTTTTAAAAGAACTTCCATTGAGACCGGTGATTCATCTGCCAATGATGCATGTTCGCTTTCACATGAGGACTGAAGATTTTGTTTCTTTAATAAAAGCAATATTTAAAAACAAAAATATTCTTACCGCCCTTGACGATTTCCTATGCTTCTTTTTCTTTTTCTTTTTTGATATTTTCTCACTTTCGATGCTTTCACTGCTACTTACGGATCGCTAAATGGGTAAATTAGAATTACACAATTCATTAGTTTATTTTAATACATTAAAGAGTATGAATTTAAACTTAGTAATAAAAACATACATAAGTTTCGAAATTAGCAATACTTTCAATAAATTATCAATTGAAACTGAGAATCTAATCAGACTAATATCTAAAATGATAATTAATGAACGCAACAGAATTTCTGAAGCATTTGCTGAGCTCAATTGACTTTTTTAAATTGAATTGCAATTCCAATCTACTTTTTTCGGTCATCGAATAAACTTCATCGAATGGTTAACTATGCACCGATCATCATTGTTGACTGTTGAACATCAAAATATATTTAAAAGTGGTAGCAACTATTGAAACTTAAATTGGGAAGTGGTCGTAATTGCCCACAAGTCCTTACACGTAGGATAATTGTGTGCACTTGGAAACTACTGGTATGTCTTTATTATTCAAAACTAAAAGATCTTCAATTACTTACCGAACGCGACCTTGACTTCTTTTTGCGGGACTTTTCTTGTTCAAATTCAGACACTTCATTCTCAATGTCCTTGTAGAAAAATTTAAAGTTATGCACATGTTTAGTCAATAATAAGCATAGTTACCGATTTTGAGCTAGACCGCGTTCGTTTTTTATGTTTTTTGCTCTTCTTTGATTTTCTTGACCTCGAATGGTGATGGCTACATGCATCCTCGCATTCCTTTATAAAATCTTCCCAAACTTTTTCCAGGCTGTAATCTTTCTCGTATGAGATACATGCTTCCAAATGCTCAACAAGTTTCTTTGCTGTCTCAAAGGTATCTGACGCTGAAATGTTCCCTTCAAGCCACTCGGCCTTTATTTCGCTCTCTAATTTTTTTAAACGCCTGTGTTCTTCCTTTAACCGTTCTTTTTCTGCAGCTTCAGCCTAAAAATGAAAGGAATATTGTTTTTGTTCTCTTTTTTGAATTCGAATGTTTAATTAAGATTAAAATAGCGTTTTACCTTTTCTAATAAAGAATTGTATGTTAATTTGACGTTTCCAGCGTCCAAATTAGCAGACCGCTTATCCTCACAGACAACGGTTGCAAAGTCTTCAAATGTGGTGTTGGCCTGTACCTGGAATTGTTTCTCCTTAAGAATTTCACGAATGATTTTCTTCTCATCATGAAATCTTGCTTTCAAATCTTCTACGTAAAACTTAAATAAATCTAGAGGGGTGGAACCCGATTGACCCAGCATGGCAGAGAAGCGTAAATCGGCTGATATAACAGGATAGAGTTCTACCCAAAGGGACATTGATGTGAGTTTGCCCTCCTCGTGTAGTGAGTCTAATAGCGTAAGGAATGCGTCTCGATTTTTGCGATGCTGCCGTTTGAGCCGTTTTTTCTCTCGCTCTTTTTCTTCTTCCTCTTCTTTCTCTAGAGTACGTATATGTTCTTCAAAAACAATTAAAGCGTCTTCTTTATCCATTCCTAGTAGGTTAACATCATTCTTAAATGATGCATTTTCTAATAACATTACTTGTGCTTCTGACCATGTTGTTTGGTAAGTTATAGACGCCATCGATTCAAGTAACTCACCAAGTACCTTCATATTTCGCTTTTTCATTACTCGCGATTCTTCTTTTTCACGTTTGGATAAGTTAAAGATGCAGTCATCGAATATATCGCGACGATCTTGCTCTGGAACAGCTGTCCAAGTTTTGTTTGTCGCAAAAATTTCTTCGCATTTATAGAATTTTATTTGAGAATTCATTTTTTCAGATGACATAAGAAACTTTTCAAGATCTTCTTTAGCTTTCTTTGCTCTTAGACGTGATTCTTCGCGCTCGTCTTTAAGTTTTTGAGTTTTGTATGCGTTAAATGTTTGTTTCTTTTCATTTAAACCTTTGAAAGAGTTGTAACGAGCATCTTTTGATATAATCTTAACACACTGATCCCAATTAGCATTTGATGGTACGTTTTTTTCTTTGAGAAGTTCCTTGAATGCCTCTATAGCCTCCTTTTTGTCTTTAAAGACTAGTTTGACTTCTTCGCTAACGCTCTTTTGATTTTTATCTATTATTAAATAAATTTGGTTGAATGTCATTAGTCAATTCAAATTCAATTTTCATGATTAAATTATCACAAAATATAAAATATACATGTTATGTGTTGTAAAATTGTAACTCAAGCACGACTGAACCGATTTCCATACCGATAAGTTATCGATGTGCAAAAGCTAACCAATTATGGAGGTTTCACAATTTTTCGAAACACTCAAAGGTTTTCTGATTTAAATTATTTTTATTAATTAATCAACCAACGTACGTTATCCTAAAGCTTATTAATAAGAATAGTAATTTATTAATTCACATAACCTGCAACTATTCAATCTCCACAAACTGCCTGGTAGTGGACTATACGATATTGTTGTTGATCAACATGTTTTAATTAGCATAATTCCTTACCCACGACGATTTACTTTTTTTTAGAGGGGCACCAGTAAAACTAGAACCTAACAAAAATTGTTTAAATTTAGGTAAGTGAAATTATTTTCTAAGTTTGTACCACGTTTTGAAAAAATTTAAAGAAATAATAATAATTAAAGAAAATAAATTTCTAAGCTAATGTGAACAAGCAGTCGATTTGATCGCCATATAATTTAAAATGGAAAAGTTATATATACCGACGGATCTAAATCCGAGGACGGCACTGGCTTTGTAGTTCTCAACGGAAACGGTATTCTCTTATTCGCTGAAAATCTTCCAAACTATTTCTCAATATTTTTCACCGAAGCTTTAGCAATCCTAAAAGCTACAGAACATGTGAATAAATCACAAAAAAATACACTGGTCTGCACCGACAGACTCTCCACTTTAAATGCAATGCGGAATATAAACAACCGCTCTCCCGTCATCAAGAAAATTCGAGACAACACCATAAGACTCAAATCGAAATTAATAATCCTATGGGTACCAGGACGTACGGGTATCAAAGGAAAAGAAATGACTCCCATCGAAAAAAGACTTTGTTAAACTAGTCAACGCACATTACAATTACAAAAGGAAAGAAACATGGAACCAAAACACCCACTGCTACACTACTATCAACCCGAGAGTTGACCTTGTATCATATCCAACAACTACAACATCTAACATGAACAAATGTTTCCTTAGGCTTCGCCTTGGACATACCCCAATAACGCACAGTCATCTTTTAATTAAGGACAACCCTCCAACCTGCCATCTCTGTCAATCAAGTCTCATCCTAACAACAAAACATCTTACTTCCGACTGCAACAAAATAAGCAATATACATATGTCTAGAATTATTTAAAAAAATCTTTCTAACCTGTTATTAGTTCCTTCAGAACAAAATATTACAAACGTTTACAAACTACTGGTTAAAGTAAACTTAGAAAATAACATTTAATGTACTTCCCGGGAATCCTGGGAGGTGGCCGGAAGTGGACAGTATTACGAGCAATACAGCATTGTAGTTCTGGCCACTTCGCATCCATTAGAATTAAGCTGTATATTTATTGTACTGTTTTAATATAATAATAATAATAATAAAATTAAATAATAAATCGTAGTTTTTAGATATAAAGGTTAGCTGTAAATAAGTTTGCATTTACAAATAAAGTCCCGACAGCCGGTGTTGGACAGAATTTGGAGGAATTTGGAGTTTGGCACATCAATCAATCATATGTATACAAATCACATACATATGTATACAAATCACATACATATGTATACAAATCACATTCATATGTATAAAAATCACATACATATGTATACAAATCACATACATATATACACCTGCCAATATCGACAAGGCGAGCATAATATGTCGCCTTAAAAAAAGTATAAAGCCATGGCCCTCTCGGCAGCGTCTGAGCCAAAATGGGCGGCTGCGAACAGCGTGTTCCTCCAGGCTACGGATAGAAACAGCTGATATTACGACCGCGAACACAGTGGTCTTAATATTGCCAAATATATCCTTTCATTTCTAATCTTCGATGCTCCTCTGCATACTTTCTTTTCTCAATCACTAAGTTAATAAACTTTAAAAGATCTGGTCTTAAGTACCGCAGAAAATTAAAAAAAAAATTTTTTAGGCATGTTGCCGCGAAAGAAGCCGAGTCCCTATGTGGGACAAACAGATCAGCAACGCCCTCTCATATACACATGAACATATGTACCTGAGAGCGAAGGGACTTTCAATCCAACCGTAAAATAAAAAGAAAATAAAAAAAACAACTCACGTTAGTTCTAGGGTGATGACACTAGAGAAGCTCGTTTTCAAAAAAAAAAAAAAAAAAAGGAAGTCAATTTTTTCCATTTTTTATGCAATTTTAGACAAAACGGCAAAAACGGAATCTATAGTAGTTCTAGTGTTAAAGATGGTAGTTTATAGTCACATAAATGGAAGGACCACATAATTCAACCACACACTTGAACTGAAACTTCTAACAAGATGCTCTTTCCATCTTCTAAAGGAGAAAATGACTTCGTCGGCGTCACTTTTGTTTCAAACAGTTTTTGACGACAGTACCCGCACTGGTGCTGGGCACATCGAACAAACCTATAGATGCATATGTTTCTTGCTGCACAAAAGACAAGGGGGATGTTTTTTCGTCTACATTGGTTTTGTTTATCGTTTTGTTTCTTTAGGGTTGAATTGCATACGGCGAGAATAAAGCTTGGAGGGAGACGAAAATATTGGGATGAATATTTAGGCATTTGTTTTTGTGACCAGTGGCTATTATGAAAAGATATTGTGAGCTAGCAAATATAATTACATTACTGCTTCGATAGCAAAAGCGAAATAGGTCGAGTTCTCGGCATTACTTTTTTTTTTTTTAACTACATAATTTCATTTAACTTTAACTCTGCAGAGAGACCAACTTACTGTCTTTTTCTTCCTTAAATGTAGTCTGAGGAATCTCAATAGATGCTAGTGTTGCTGCCATAGCTTGATCCAATGCAGACGAAGAATTTTCATTGCTGCCGGGTGGTGTATCACAAGCTGGGGAACCAATGTCAGGGGTAGACAATTTCGAAGCTGCAGCCATGGTAGCTGGTAAAACAGATGCAATAGAAGGTGGAATAATCATGCCAGCCATGGAAGACGATGTCATCGCTGCAACTGCTTTTGCCGTTGCTGCAGCTCTAAAATACGTATTAGTTATACATGTTATGCTCATAATATTATAGGTCTTACTCTTCTGCTTTGACTTTCGCTTGCATTTCAATGTATTCCGCCGGTGGTTCCCATCGTGAATCTTTTGTATTTACATTGTGGTAGTACACTTTTCCATTATCTGATCGATACTCCTTCCATGGACAAGCTGCAATTATCTTCTCAACCGGTGTCTTCAATTCGTCCGGCTTATCCCATGAGCTCTGCTTGGTTATGTTATTGTAGTAATATGGTCTACCATCTGGTGCCTTATGCTCACTCCATTCTGTCGATGTGGCCCCAAATGCGGCTGCTATTTCCGGTGGTGGTCCAAAACCCGGTGGTGGCATATTGAATGATGGCACCATCGGTGGATATCCCATTGTTGACGGTAAGCCAGCCATTGGCGGCACTGAAGGAGGAACATTCATGTTTGCACTCTTGTTTGTAGCTAGGTATACATAACCTTAAAGAAATTGCTTTGATTTAGAAATGAATAAATATTTATACTTATAAAAAAAACTTGCTTTCGCCGGCTAGTTAGAGTTTATTTTTGCTTTAATTCTTTTTTGAATTATTATTTAGTATATTTGCACAAATTGAGTCATTTTACCATTCCAGTTAAATAAAAATACTTTTATACTTTTTCGCACAAGAATCGAGATGTCAAATGCAAGACGTAGCACTCAACAGAAATCAAAAAAGGAGTTCCCAATGGAACCATTCAGCTCTTGGGCGATTCTATCGCAGGTTAGTACATCAGTAGCGCTACTGAATGGGCAGGTAAGTATTCTAGTCGGTTAATAGTTAGTTACGTCTAATTGATCGAGAAACCTGGAATCGAATGCAAAACTATTAAACTTTCAGTGAGGTAGTGGACTAGAATTTTATATACCAACAAAACTGCTGAATTTTAGTCAGTACTGCAAAAGTCAAAGTCAGCTGGTTAATAATTCAATTTGTTTGCACATTTCTTTGTGGGCAGTATCTTGCAGGCGTTAATAAAAAAGAAAATTGCCACATTTTGTTTACTAAATTTTTGGTCAGTTACATGACATGCATGACAATATGATTCTACATATTTTGACATTATGTATTGTATATCTTGGCATTAATTTGTTTTTCCACTAAAGGCGAAGGATGCGTTTAGCACAGTCCATTTTAAAAAAAGGGCTAAAACTATTACATGAGACTGTGATTACATGCGCTTCTCCTGAAAACGTATGATGTGATTGGGCTATTGAATAAACATTATTTTTAGTACCTAATCAGAATAAGTAATTTTTGGTTACAAATAGTGATAACCATGCCCACTTTTTCTTAAGGAAAGGAATTTAAAGTAATTTGTCTGATGAAATCACATAAAAATTAAGAAATATCTTCCAAGTACAAAGTCATCAATATGCATTGGGTAAATTCTTTTACAATAGTTGTTTTTGCCTTATTGGAATTAATTCATCTTCAGAATCGCTATCGTCAATAATTTTACTTTTTTATTTTATTTTTTTCTAAATAAAATTTCACAAAATGAAAGGAATGAAAAGGGTTTGACATTTACTTTATCATCTAATATGACGAGCAATAAGGGAATGGAAATGATTAAACGCCTTGAATGAGTAGTATGCTCGTAGTATATAACACAAAAGTGGCAAAATTTCCCCTTAATTTTCATAAATCTTCCCTATAAAACCGGTTTGACAACTAATGCAAGAATAATAGATTTAGAATTGCCTAATCACATCACACGTTTTTAGTACTCATTGCAAGAAGCGCGTGTAATAGTTTTAGACCTTTTATAAAAAGGACGGTACTGAATGCTTCCTTCGCCATTGGTGAAAAAACAAATTATGACAGCTGCTTAATGTCATCTCGAGTCGATCGACTTCAAAACTATTTGTTATTTATTTTTTTGAGTAATTTGTATTATATTAGTGTAAAATATTTTGTTACTTATATGGTTTTCGTTTTAGATTACAACACGCAAATTCGTCAAAAATGTTTGTATAATTGCCACACCTTGTGGAGAAACCGTTAAATATTTTGGGTTGCGAATCGTAAGGTCAGGTAATCGTTCACTTTAATCCTCATGATAAACCTGAAGAAATGAAAACTTGGAATCTCAAAGAATATCAATTGAATATTACATAGTAATAGCAAAGTAAGTATGAACCTTTTTGATTATTCACATTTCAGAGTCTACACACTTTGAAATCACATGCTTTAGCATTAAAAGCCACACAGCTCCCTCTAGGTATAGACTAACCGTGTAACCATGCCATATAAAAGCATGATTACTCACTTTTTATTAAGATTATTCAGCCAATTAGTTTTGGGTGTTCTGTCGCTGAGTCGTGCTTCCGCGACGCTATCACCCAATTACTCTATGTTGGTGTTATCGTGATGCCATATTCGATTGAAGAATATGAACATATTCTGGAGTCGCTATGGTTACTGAGATTGTATACAATAGTTAATTATATGTGCGTAGTGCGCAATTAGAGAACACAACAACATTTTGAATGCGACAAGTTATCCTTTAGGTATCATTCTGATGTCAAAGAAAATTTGTTGGCAATGATCAGCTCTTAAACACGATAGGTATATTGGTATCGAAGTCTCCTTCTTATACCCACTGAGTTCTTGAGTTTACACAAAAAAAAACTCTTGTCGTGTGAAGGGAACAATTTGTAGGTGGATTGCTTTATTATTCAGCAGTACATGTGCACACCTATATTTTAGCAAAATATCATTATGATAGCCTACCCTACCCTAGCATAATGGAAAGTCTTAAGACTTCACTGGGCTCGCAACCATATTAGTCAGTTAAGAGGCTAAACTGGCGGCACGTTCAGTTCTCAGGCTTGGATCGACAGAAATCTGCAGGAGTTTAATTTGTTAAGCAAGTGCGAAGACAAGTACCAATATATGCATGTAATTTCAGAAACTTCAAAGAGTGGGTGAAAAATCTCGGAGAAAGAAGAATATTACAAACAAATTTCAGCAAAAACTGTATGAGGAAGATTTCAGGAACATTTGTTAGGATATCATTTTATGCTCACTTATATCTATTCTATCCACTTATTTTCTCTTTCCATTTATTATTTGACTTGTTTCATTCTATTGAGCAGCAAATAAAGAAAAAAAAAATTGGTCAAATCCTGTTCCCGTGTACGGGAATCTTGGATTTTAGAAATTTTCGTCAAATTTCGTAGAAATTCTCAACTCGGTCAAGTACGGGCAGTACAGACCTACGAGTAATAAGCAATCTGAAATCTACATATAAGTGACTTGACATAAAAGACTAGCTCATAAATAAAGAAAAAGAAAAGTTGCATGATGTTATAGATCTTGATTCTTTGTTATAATGTTATTTTGGTCGAGGATTTTAAGGGAGCACCATTTTTATCATTCAGTATTGTAGTAGAAAAAAATTATTCTCTTTTCAGATGTTGATCATAAACAGATGTTTACATAAGGCGCAACAATATCGTTACAGGTGTATGTTTGTTATTCTATTGTTTATCTCGATATTGAGCCTGCTGCTAAATTATAAAAGCAAAGACGTGCCCAAATGTTTTATCCATTCCAATAAAAAAGACGAAGCTGCAAAACTCGATGATATACTTCTAAGTAAACGAAAACCACAACCAGGTAAAAGTATTTTCTTTCACGAGACCTCATGTTCAAACAAAGGTGAAAACACTGTGAGTCTGAGTGCACGCCAAGCGTGTGCCATAGAATCCGCAGCATTATCAAATCCGAATTTTGATATTTTCGTTCTCTTCGCTAGTCCTACTTATTTATATAATATAAGTGAGCATCCACTGCTCGAGGCTATACTTGCTTACCCAAATGTTTACATTCGGAATTTGAATCTCTGGACATATGCGACTGATACACCTATATACGATTGGCTAAAAAACGGTGAGCTTTTCTCTTCGAAATATGTTTTGCCACACATATCTGACTTTCTTCGATATCTTACACTGTGGCGTTGGGGCGGAACATACCTTGATTTGGATGTAATAGTAAAAAAGAGCTTGGAAGATATTCAGCCGAATTATGCCGGTGCTGAATCAGATGCTTTTATAGCAGCAGGTGTTATGAATTTTGATGCAATTGGCTTTGGGCATGAAATCGCCGAATTATGCTTAAGAGATTTTCAAATGCACTTTAATGGTAATGATTGGGGAAATAATGGACCGGGAGTTATTACTCGTGTCTTAAAACAGGTTTGTAAAACACAATCGCCATTGGTCATGACTAGAGACCGTTGTTTTGGATTTCATGTGTATCCTAAAGAAGCCTTTTATGCAGTGCGATGGAAAAATTGGGATCATTTTTTTGAAGCATCCCACTTAGAAGACACTTTACAAAAAACCAAAGATTCATATGTTGTTCATGTTTGGAATAATTTTAGTAAAAATCGGCTAATAAAAGTGGGCTCGAATGTGGCGTATGGAAAGTTAGCGGAACGATTTTGCCCGAAGACGTACTCATCCAGTGGAGAATACTTTTAGAAAAACGATTTCATATCATGTCATATCAAATAATACTTCGTTAGACTGTTAAAGGATTTTGTTTGGTATTGGAAACATTTTTCAAATAAGAAATTAATTTTTGTAAGAATAATTGATTTTTTACTAACGTGTATTTATAAGCCAAATATTTTGAGAATAATATTATGTATGCCATCGTGGATGTTTGCATCACTAAGACTGTCCCGTTTCCAAAGATTGTACATATGTATATTGAATGCCTTTAAATTATGATAAAATATTGTATTGTACAAGTTTTAGTGATCACTACAATTGTTTACTTTATTCATGGGAACAGTCTAATAGTATGAGGTCTCAGGCACATGTGTTCTTGAAACTTAAGCATTCCATTTTTTTTATATTTTATGAAATATAGAAAGTTTAATTCAGTACAATTTAATTTATTTTTGACTACATATGCCGCAGAAACTAATCAGAATGCTTAATAGCTGTAGCAGTTATGACTACATTTTCTGTTACGAATGTTTTGATTATTTGCTACGGATCATGTTTCCGGACGCGCACACTAATGCAGATTTCAAGTCTGAAATTTTTCGATCTGTAGAAAGCCAGCATTGCTAGTTCACAATGTGAAAAATGAATCAAAATAGTTACTCTGAACTTGACTTGCTAAATCTGCTTTATTATGGCTTTAAAGTAAATAGTAGTTTTAGCCATCAACACTCTCATCTAAGGTAGAATCATTCCTGCTTAGATATCGATTTTCAACAAAATTGTTTGAATCATATCTGAGAAATAACCAATTTTCAAAAAATTAGTTATAGTAGTGACATAATCTTTAGCATTTTGTGTTCGTGAACTGATCAGATCTCAATTTATGCAACGTCGAAAAGAGGATACAAAATTTGTATTCTTGAAAAATGTGTTAAAAGACTAAAAAAACTTTCTTTGCCATATGTTCAAAATTTGAATAGGTACCATGTCCTCACGTATGTCCAAAATGAAATTGATATCAATTTTGAATAAAATCGTCTAAGCCAATTTGCGGAAGTCCTCTAATAAGTAAGAACCTCAGATACATATATGTATATAATATTTTTATTGAAAAAATTTCTATTTCGCCTCTGGGCATTAACATTAAAAATGTCGAAATCGAATTTTTTCATGACAACAATACTTGCTCTGTATAGGAGCGAGTACAAAATTATCAAAATTTTGAAAAACCATGTTCTTCAAACTGAACAAACTGAACGTCAAAAAAAAAATCGCTAAGCACCTAGCTGCTTCCATTTAGCAGAGTCAAGCACTTGGGTGTGTAGGTAATTCTGGACCCAAAGTTAATATTTCTGGAATATTTTGAGGTTATGAAGGCCATCAATTTTAATCCTTGGAGTTAAGTCCTAAAAGAATTCTAATAACAATATCCGCTCTAGATCTTTCCATAGAGAAAGAAGCCAGTTTTCTTTTTGGGCCCCATTGTGGCCGAGCTCAATATGACTGAGTCGTCGGGCCTTGGCTTTTGTTGGCGGTTGTATCCTCTCCGTCATTGGCCCTCCTCACACATACGTGTTTTTTTTTATAATTTGCACGTGTGAAAGGGGACTCGGGCGTTTTGTGGAAAAGGGAAGAGACAGAGAGAAAGGCAGATTGGTGTAGTTGGTTTGAAACTCAGGTATTATTAAGTTTCAGTGAACTCCAAGGGTGGCGTCCAGATAACTGGGGAGTATTTTTGTATTGCCCTCCTCACACATACGTGTTCTTTTTAATAATTTGCACGTGTGGAAGGGGATATGAATACCCTTATACTAATTTTAGGACACAGACGTTTTGTGGAAAAGGGAAGAGACAGAGAGAAAGGCAGATTGGTGTAGTTGGTTTGAAACTCAGGTATTATTAAGATTCAGTGAACTCCAAGGGTGGCGTCCAGATAACTGGGGAGTATTTTTGTACTGTCGTTGCTTAAGATTCACAGTATTTTTTTTCCGTCCTCCTGATGTCATCATCACGATCAAGTTGCATTTGACCACCCTACTCTACTGCCAGTGTTATGCCTTCGCAGTAGAGTTGACTAAGCTTTCGCAATTGATCGACTTTTCTATTTATTTGATGCGAAATAAATAGATAATACTTGACATCAGAATTCGAACCGTGAACCTGCAGCGTGACAAGCGATGATGTTACCACTACACCACGGCCACCCACGAAATAAAATAGTGAAATAAATCCAAAGTGAAATAAAATAGTTATTGTATGTATATAATTGTGGTTTGTTTCAATAAATGGTGTTGAAATGAACAATTACGAAAAATCATGTTCATCTGTAATTACAGAGAAAGTCAATAATTTTAATTTTATTCACTTGAGACTAGACAGTTTCTCCATAGATGGTATCACAAAACAAAGTTTTCTCTCGGCTGTTTGTCAAACGTTTGCGAGAGATGGGACTGCAAAAACCTTTTTTTTTTCGTCTGGGACTCGAAACTTGAGTCTCCCGCTCAGTGATCACGTACTTATCCACGCCCACAAGAACCTTCAGAAAATTCAGCAAACAAAGAAATTCATAAAATTGGCTTATGATTCTATTTCAAGATTTAATTCAGTGTTGTTAATTTTTTTAAGTTAAAATATTTTAAACGAAACCACTAATTTTTCATTATTTTTTGGCAACTATACACACATGGTATTATATACCATAAATGGAAGTCAATCAAATATGTCACATATACATATATAGTTTTAGAGGCTAATCTTAAAGATAAAGTCAGACTTTGTAACTTATAAATATGTAGATTAAATAGAAAACAAAAGGAATACTTAAAAAATTTGGAAAAAATTCATCTTTTGAAACTAAGTTTAAATGCATTGCATTTGCGTATACCGGATACAGGCTCCAATGTTATCTTCGGCACTTCCTTTGCCTATGCCGTCTCCAAAGTTTATCCCTAAGTAAAAAGGTGTCACTGTCGACTCAATCCGGCATGGCTGAATTCCTGAAGCGCAGAATTGGCTTCCACAATGTACTGGTTCACATCCGGGAAGTGATCCCATTCCAACTCCAACGAAGTCTTCTATTATGCATGGCATTGTTATACGATCACTACAAGTAGTGACATACTGTCTGGAAGATCTAGCGTACCCTTTGAAGTTAAATGCGCTTCGGAAAAAGGACAGAATATCAAATCCTCCACGTACTGGTCTTCTAGATGTTATTACCGGTAATTGAAAATTATCTTCTCCGGACCCTTCAGCGTCTGCTAGATTAGAACTAACAGTTGTGGAGTCAGTCTGTACAGAATCTGTAGATGCGCTTGATACGACGTTTGTTAATTGAACTGCTCGATAGCAATACTATGTATATTTATATATAAAAATTTAAGAGTAATACAAATTAAATTACCGGGAGAAACTGTTGAACCTTGTGCCGTAAGCGAATCTTGAAGAGTCTCAACAGGCATGAAATCAGTCGTCATCATATCATTTTGCACTGGCGTCGCTGATGTTGTTGGTCCTATTTTAAATGATTGATCATCGCAAGGTTGGTACATAATTGAACACATATTGGCTTCCTGGCGGATGCAGGATCTATAGTGCTGGTTAGCTAAGTGACGCCCATTTTCAGCGAAATTGAACGTCTGCAAATTCAGTTAGTATGCCTGAAATATGGAAGAGTAGGATTGTACCTGCATTACTCCTTCAGGGTCAGTAAAATACTGCAAGCAACCAGCTGGAGCCCTTTGACTGAAAGGAATCTGCACAATGCGAATCTCCCAAAACCGAATGGGGAAAAAACGATTGATGAAACTCATATTGATTTCAATAGTTCCATCATCATTTAGAGAATTGTTCTCCGCTGTTAGATTGGTGTTAAACATCGACTGACGAATGCTACCACTAGATATTTGACGACCGTAATTACGTCCATCGACATCATAATATACTAGTACCAAATACAAACAATCATTAGAATTTGATTAAACCCACAATGCGCATACCTAATCCTTACTATGCTGTCCACTATTTTGTCCGCAAAGTGAAAAGCTTCCAGAGGGACCTCCACTTATGTTAAACACATCTCCTTCACAAATTCCAGTCTTTCGATTGGGTTGTCCAAGTGAAAAGTGGTTAAAATCAATGCGAAGTTGACTCACGCTTGTATCCAACATTTTCACTTTGATTCTGCAGTATGTGAAATTTTTAGGCATTAAACTGGGAAAATTTGGCGATACTAGATACGTAATGTTATTGGATATGGTCTGGTCACATGACGCTAAAACTGAATGTGAATGGCGTTAGTTTTTATTTTATGTATGAATATTAAAGAATAAAAATGTACAGTCCAAATTAAATAAAATAACTTATTATAACCGTGTTTCTTTGTAACTTTACATAAAGTTTAATTAAGTTTCAGAAAAAAAAAACTATTTCATATTTATTTCTGCAAATTTGACACTACTGATCTAGTCGCGGAATGGGGTTAAAAGAAAATTAGTGTTCCTACAATCGTAGCATTTTGTCTCTTCTTCAATTAAAATTAAATTAGGATAATTTAATTAATTTTAATAAATAATAATTTCCACAAAAAAACACCGCTAATATAAATTGTTTGAGAAAGACAAAAATAATAGATGCACATGCTTGCTCCTATTCTTATTACGTATTATGATAATCGTTGGCAAGCACTCAGGTTTTAAAATAAAGCTAATTTGTATTTTTTGAATTTGTTAAGCACAAAAGGCTTATTTGTTTTAAAAAATTTCCCAAATTTGGTATGTACTCCATGTTCTCTTATAATGTGAAATATTTTTTGAGTATCGATTTGGAACAAAGTCGTATGTTTCACATCCGGGTAATAGAATTTTTTTGAAAATACGATAAGTTAAAAAAAAATGTGTTGCCGAAATAAATTTGGTTACCCAGGCTCTAAATCGTAAATTTTTACGAGACGAATTCTTAACCTTTATAGGAGCAAGTAAAAACAGTATGGTGACTGTAAAAGTGTACTTACATATACAACACACCCCGAATCCCATGGAACATTCTCCTTTGGCTATTCCACCCTTCAATCGACACTCGTATAAATTGAAGCAAGTTCCAGTCCTCCTACCGTCATTAGAAAGGCATTCTCCGTCGACAGAAACCGGAAACAAATGAAACACTGCACAGGAATTATAAAAGTTGTCTAAATTTGTTTAATACCTTTACTCTTCTTGCGTTTCATTGCTTTTCTACTTCCATCAGTAGCGTAAGTCCAAGTATTTTCGCCATTATTATTTTCATTAAAATTTGAATATTCCACCATTTTGGGAACCTCTGCATCAGCATTCCATATATCGAAATTCTTCACCGTTGACCATGATTTTTTGTCAATTTCTGGCGCTGCAAATATCCCTCTAGCCACGAATACACTGCACATGATACACAAAATCGGAAGCATAATTGTTTTCTCTTTTGGGTTAATTATTTAAAAAAAATAAAACTTATCATATTGCCTGAGTAATTATTGACTACTCGAAATTTAGGAAGGCTTGCGAAAAATAAACATGCCTCTTTCACTTCTAAGCTCTAAATGCTGGTACTCACTCTAATAATTATTTCAATGTCAGTACGTACCACTTTCACATACCCGGTGTACAGCATCCCAGTGAAAACTTAGCATCTTTCTATTCGTCTACACACTCTTGTCTAAGCTAACCCACTGACTAGTGGAATGTCCACTGTCTCTGTTAATCTTCTTTTCATTCACTTTCATTGATGTGTTCTCATTTTTTTCCTCGCTTAATGTTTGTAATAATGTTTATTTAGCGGTGTGTATTGAATGAGTACTGTATTAGAAGCAATATATCTAATTGCAATGTATACATATGAAGCTATAACTCGGGGTCATTATTCTTAACTGGTACTATTTACGTTAAGCTAAAAATATAAGCTGCTTAAAGAAAAGTAGGTTACCTGCGAGACTAAGGAAATACGATACCGTGACACCGAAAATATTTATAAGCATAAAAATAGGAGTGCCTACTTTGAGTTGATTGTATTTACTGGCTCCAATCCAGCTGGAGTTCGCCAATTCCTATATTATCAAATCTTTTTTTTTTCTATTGTATATGTACGTACAATATAAAGTGTATTTACGCACATTGTGTATGCTTTTTAGATGTCAATATAAAAATATCTGTTTGAGGGACATTACTTATGTTACAAAATCATTTATTAATATAATGTTTGACTTGAAAAATGTCTGTCGAATTTAGCAGAAAGTCACTGCTTAACATGACGTAGGTACTTGTGCTCATACAATTAAGTCACATAAACACGATCACAATATTTTGTGTAAAACAAGGCTTTATTCGTCAAATACGATTAATTGATTTAGATGGATTCTTTATAATTATTTGTAAAATTCATTTCATCTTAAATTTTTTGTTTAACAAATCATAAAATGTAAATTTTGCCGATATTATTTTATTTATTTTTTTGACCCCGGTTGACATATAATTAAGCAAGCCACTTACTGAAAAAGTTAAGATTATAGTTTCTATAGCTATAAAAATAGGTATACCTCTTTGAGAGTCAGTACTTGGTTGGAAAACCTTTTTGCCTAATAACTTCGGCGCATCTTCATCATCACTGCTCATAGTGTTGACCAGCGCTTCACATTGGGTGGGTGTGATCTTGTTTCAATCCTGTTGAATAATTTGCCACAGGCCTTGTTTTTAGGATTTCTTGGGGATTTTCTATGGGGTTTAAATCGGGACTTTGAACTGGCCCCTGCAGGACGTGGATCCTAGAGCAATGCTTTGGATCGTTAACTTGTTGAAAGATCCATACTAGTGGCAAATTGTAACCGAACTCTCCAATTAAATTATTGTTCAGGATGTCTTTATACACCTCACCCGTCATTTTTCTATTTATTTTTATAATCGGACCAACGCCGGATGAGGAGAAACATCCCCAGACCATCACCGATGAGTCACCATGCTTGACCGTTTTCTTGGTGTACTTGGGGTCTAATTCTTTCAATAGGGGACGCCTTAAATATGGTCTTCCATCATTTCCAAAGACGTTCAATTTCGATTCATCGCTCCAGAAGACGAACTTCCAAAAATGTATGTCTTTAGGGAGATGTTCTTTTGCGAATTTTAACCTTCATGCAATTTTTTTTTTCGACACGTTTGGTTAACGTTTCTCAATTCTTCCATTTGAATTATTTTCCTTCAGGCGTGTCCGGACAGTTTGTGCGGAGATTTTTACCCCATAGTCCGTGTCCATTTGGGCTCTTAGCTGAGATGAAGTCAGAAAAGAATCAGACTTACTCAGTCGAGTCAGCTGTCTATCTTCCTGAAGTGTGGTTTTGCGCGGTTTAGTAAGCGGGAGATTATCAAATGTTTTATTTTTTTGATAATAGTGAATTGTATTTTTCACTTTACCGCGTAAAAAACCTAAAATCTTCACCACTTTTGCAATAGATGTGTGCTTTTGGAAGGCTTGCCAGATGATTTTCCTCTCGCATGGAACTCTAATTCTTACCCATTTTTACTAACTATTTTGTAAATTTCGATCAAAACGTATGTGAAATTAATAAATTCACACGTTAAATAAATTTCAGTAAAAATGGTCATAGAAAAGTAGTCAACTTACTTTTATGAGTTATATGAGCACTAAACTTATTGACTTTTCACAAACAACTACTCACTGTTTGTAACACAAAGGTTTTTTTTCCTCCACGTGCTTGTGAAATTGAAGTAAAGATAACGGTACTTTAGAAAAATCAGGCAAAAAAAAAAAAAAAAAAGTTTTTAAAACATAAAATCAGAAAGTTATCAAGTATGGTAATTTGTACCCAAAAGCTTTTCTCGAACCGACCAGCTGCTTTAAAAGCACTCGGCTTATTCATTTAAAATCTAAACTCCTTCCTAGTGCTCTCTGAAAGAGCTAGGAACAACTTAGTTAGTCATCCTCTGCCTTTACTTAACAAAACGAAAGGAGCTAATTCATTCGCAATTGGTGGGGAATCAACACGGCATTAGTCCTTCTGCGATATCAGCTAAAGTTACTTTAAAAAACATGTTAATAGTCCCTCTATATAAATCAAAGGAAAGATGACAGAAAACATTAAAGGAAGTCTCTGCCTTAAAAAACGGATATTCGATGACGAAGTTGTCCCATTAAAAAACATGGCTGCCTATCACTCTGAAAAGATTTGAAAAAAATCGTTCTGTATTTTATCAAGAGACGTCACAATACGTTTCATAAACTTTTTCAATATTCTCTCTTAGCTCCTCTAGTCACAGATTTTACATAAGAACCCTTGATGCCTTTACCTTATTAAAGAGTTTTCTAATAAGGCTTCTTAACTTGTCGAACTTTTTATTTCTTGCATAACAGTTGAAGAGGAATCACGGCAATGGCGTTATGGAGATCCTTAGAGTTATATATAACGATATAACCAGTTGGAAACTAGTTTGGTTTATTTAATTGTGAAATAGCTATACATGCAGATATGAAGTGGTAAACATCTTTAGTCTCATTGCAAAGATTACAGATTGTAATTTTGTTTGCTAAAATAGTCGATATCCAAGGTACGAGTATGACTAATTTTTTTTTGTAGAAAATACGTAAATTTTATATTTTTAAATTAATTTTGTTTGTTACCATCTAAAACAAGAAAATATAACAGGCAAATACATATTCCTTCGAATCTCAGCAGTGGTTTTAGGAGTCAGAATTAGATTTAGACACCTAGTCCGAAAATTGCTGAAGCGATTTCGATAAAACAAAAACGGATGCATTCCTTTAAATCTCAGGAGTGTTCTCTGAAGGATTATGAAAATTAAAACTATTTAACCAATTTAGATGAAACAAAGATAAATGTGTTATATTTCTTGCGATCTAGTTGTACATGTGAGGTTTTCAGCGTAGTAGTGGTCTAACCCACAATTTTAAATGAATTAAATTTTAACTAGTGGCTTATGCTACAAATGAAGCTCTGCTTCTAACATATTAAACAAAACAATTATACTTTTTTAGAACATTTTGACGTTATTGTCTTTAAAGCAATGTATTAGTCTGAGTTCACTTTACATATTCACAAAGGCGTTATGCTTGGCACAAATGTCATGCCCCATGTGCAAATTCTTCAAAACTGTGTAGCATGTACTTATTAAACATTGGTCAGATACGGATTTTCGTCAAAATCCTTTGTCGTATTCGAAACATTGTGGACATTTATTACATCTCTATATATCTACATGTCTTCGAATTTGTCGTACTGGCCCCCATTGTAGAAAAACTCGAAAAAAGGATGGCGCCGCGCCGTCCACTTTTTATTTTCTAAAATCTCATTTTTCTCTGACAGGGTCTTCTTTCGCAGTTTATGGCAGGTGTATGTAAACACGTGAAGGTGAAGGTAACGCGAAAATGAGCTGAATACAACAGGCCGGGCCGTCCTATCGGTTTTTATTTATATGTGTGTTCTCATTACACATATGCAAACAAAAAAGCTATATGCTGTGCACTGCTAATGTCACATTTTCTATCCCCTCCCTAACAAAGCTTTGTTTGCTCGAAGTAAACGAAGAGAGAACATATACCAAGGATATTTTTCTCTTAATTTTTGTAGGCTGGCAAAGAACGGAGATTTTTTTTCTCTTTAACATTCATTACCCGCGCAAACTTTTAATTTCATATTTCTACTGAATAATAGATCAAATGTATTATTTTTTGAGTATTAGACATCTTGACGTAATTGCCTTTAACCCAATATATAATTTACCATACTTTAGTTCATTTATGAATCAGTTATGCTCAGCACAAGATTTAGTGTTGTAACAGTAGTACGAGTAATAATTATATGAATGGATGTAATGTCTTTTAATCTTTTTAAGAAAACCAAGATGAAACTAGTATTCATATAAATTTGTTGGTTACGCCACTATTGCTGGTTCATAAAATGCAAATATGTTTGTAGCTTTTTTTTTTAACAAAAACGACTAAATAAAGTTTGATAAAACGAAAACAAAACAAGTGGAATGGAAAGAATTAATCAACAATAACCAATAATTCTGACCACGAAAAGCACTAAAAACTGAAAAACAATTGGAAAATTCATGGTTGGCGTATCATAGGTTATGTTAGGAAGATACGTGCTTTTGAGTTCATTGTGCTTATTTTCCATTACCTTCAGAATTTGTAAAAAAAAAAAAAAAAAAAATAGGACTATCCAGATAAAGATCTAAATCTCAGGAAGTCGTCGTAGCGCATCTTTTGTTCAGCTGCGTCTAACGAAAACTCTCCGTTTTGTACCAAATACTTCGAAATTGAATTCATCGTTTCATAAAACTCAGTTGAAATCTTTTTCCGTCCAGTCTTTATGCTTTTTGGCCCTTTCTAAGCTTTTATGCTTGTTTTGTGGTAGCAGCAGGGGTTTTCGAACAGCAACTCTCCCAAATAGTCCAGCATGTCTTAATCTTCGTTTGACCATTGTCAAGTACAGCGGTTTATTCCGTGTTTCATTTATTTCGGATGCTGTTTTTAATCTATTGTACTTCGTTTGCTTATTGTGACGGTTAGCCTATCCTCATGGTTTGAGCGTGTCGTTCAATGGTACGTTGAACGCAGCACCTTGATACCTTTAACTGCGAAGCAACTTTCCGCTGCGATTTGCCTTTTTTTAAGCAGGGTGATGATTGCAGATCGTTTCTTGATTGTGGTTTCTGCGAATTTTCCCATTTTTAACGTATTGTTTACTCAAGACGTGAAAAATCTCAAATAAATTGTTATCACTTCAAAGTGTGGCTTTTATGTAAGACCTTTGCAATCCAGGTCGACAAATTTTTGGGATTTGAGAACGCTTTTGATGTAAGGAGTTATAAACAATTGCTTACCTACCTACCTACCTCTCAATAAACCACAAAAGCGTTTTTTCCCACATATGTAAACAAACCGCCCACTGTTCAAAACGTGGGTGTAAAGTCCTACTTTTATTATCTGAATGTGTTGTGTATTATTCACAAAGTCAAGTTTTCTTTATCGTTTTTACTTGATCCTATAGGGCAGGTACCTATTGTTTTCGTGGAAATTTTCGATCTCGAAAACAATATTTCAATTTACTATTTTTTTTTTTTTTTTTGTGTAGTGAACAAGTATTATTTTCGTGTAAGAATTTGATTTCGAGGTTTTGTTCAATCTCTATATTACTAAATAGACAAAATCGAAAAGGTGGGTCTTTCAATTCTGTCTGTCAGTACCACTAACTGCAGCCTAAACGGCTAAAAATTCATACATATATGATGTAACGCGGACATTTTTAATAAAAATCCAACTCAGTTTTTCGCTAAAAAAAAAAAAATATTATTATTATTATTATAACTTTATTAACAGACACTAGCTACTAGGGCTTTCTGCCGATTAGGATAATTTATCACAGTATAAGAAAATGGTTTCGGGTAATCGAATATAGTTACACTTAATATAAATATAAAAATGAAATGCTATTTTCTATTTTTATTAAGGTTAAAAACATATCTAAATGTTTTGTTCTGAGGTAACAATTAGAAGGTTTATCAGGTTGCTTGTCGAATTTGCTTTCTTGGATGTGAGTTTGATGTGCTCACATCATTGGTTAGGTGAATTATATTGAGGGGAAAATTATTATTGCGTAGTAGGCAGAGTGGTTGTTGTTCTTTTTTTAATAATGTAGCTGTGAGTGATATTGGTATGGCCTAATCGGAGTCTAATATAGCATCTTAGCATGTTTGGTGGTATATTTGTCGGGTAAGTAGTTTTTTCAGCGTGCGAGTTGATTTTGGTGTAATGATGAAATCCCAATTACTTCTCTTAAATTTACCACATATGTGGACTTTCGTAAAAATATCTCGGTTACGGTATGGACGATTTTATTAAAAATTGATTTTAGTCATTTTAGATATTTGTGAGGATTTGGATATATGGCCAATTTTAGTTGTTTTTTTTTTTTTTTTTTACTTTTTCGAATATTAAAATTTGATTGCCTCTTTTCGACTTTGCATAAATTTTAAATCTAAACAATATATGTACGAATGAACAGCACATATAGAGGAAGTACGTGAGACCCAGAGTGTTCTTTATATTAATAGAGGATCATTTCTGTTTGTTTTTGTAAGAAAAAAAACATGTAATCAGGATAGGTTCAAAATCCAACTATATTCGATGATTGCGGTTAGGTTTTACCTAACCGGTAGGAAACCTTAAAAAATGGCAAATAAACAACTAGATATAATTTTTACCAAAAACTTTATTCTTAAAAACAATAATTACTGAATTATTTGTACAATAGAGAGATGCTACTCAAATGAGTGTAGTTATACATATAATTAAGATCTAACCAAAGTGGCAAGATAATAATAATAAATAAATATTTAATAACATTTTAATATTTAATAAGGATGAATTTATTTTTATCATCTAATTCCCAGTTATTCCTCCATGGTTGGCCCGTTAGGACTACCCTCCAATTTTCTCCATACAACGTTGCACATTTCCCTTACAAGAGCCTTTTCTCCATCATCCATTTGTTCGATTGACATACCAGATAAATTTCCAAAACGATCACGTTCCAATTGCTCACGCACTTCTAGAACTTGTAATGCTCGAATTACAGCTTCTGGCCTGCCAGGGATAGGTTCTGGGGTAACATGAGAAACATTTGCAGTGCCAGATAGACGCTCTTCTTCTAGCTGTTGGATTCGCCTTTCTAATGAACGGACGTATTGAAGGGTCTGGTCACTGAGGGTAGAACGCAAGTGAACATCCTTACAATAAAAAACACGACAATAATTAGTGAAAATCGATTAAAGGTGTATTGACAAAAATGCATAGGAGATGAGAATGCAATAAGTAAATAAGATTAACATAATTGTGGAGAGCCAAGTGTTTTGTATTGGACTTTATTGGAAATCACACTGCCTTACTATTTGCAACGATTTTTACCTATCTCGTTTATGTGAAAGAGGGCGTACAATATATGTATTTCTATGACGCTCTTTGCGATTAGTCAAACTATAAAAAAAAGACTTGCATCCTGAACCCCCTTGTAAAAAAATTGATTTACCGGATATTGTCTCTCATAGTTCCGTAAAGCGGATATTGTCTCATCTGCATTCGTGCTGGAGCTACTCCCGTCACCATCATCGCGCAATGTCGTGCGAATTGGACTACCACAGTTGACGCAAGTTGCATTTGCGGCAATGTGTGCTCGCTCTTCATCTAAATAGAGACAGAGTTCCTTCAGTTCCAGATTATCTGTAATAAGCTCCTGTTGTTTGTCATCAAGTTGCCGGAGTTTACTCTAAAAAAATAAAAATAAAAATACAATTATTACAGTCACTTTTATAATAAAATTCTCATAAGGAATAATTTTTTCCATTTGCTTTTGATACATTAGTCAGGTTGGTTCCTGACTAGACTTTCTAACAAATTTAAACATTTTAGCATCCATTTAATTTTATTGATATGAAGAAATATTTTAAATTTATATTGCAACACTCCCTACCTGATATGCTGAAACTTCTTGTCTCATTACACTGGCAGTGTATCTTCCAAAACGCTGCCATTCTCTCGCCAGTTTCCTACCTTTTTGGCGATCGTCGTCTAGGAAACAGCAAAGATCTCTAAGTTCCTGATTGTCGTCGACCAACCTCTGATTGGCCTCTTTTAATGCACGCAGTTCAGTTATTAAAGGCTATAATGAAATGATGTCACATCCACATAATATAAATAATGAAAACACACCTGAAGCTGTCGGTTCTGTTCCGATGTCAATCTGGTGGCTGATGGAATTCCAGTTGGCGTTACCACTGGTGTGTTTGGTAAGGTTGGTTCCTGATCAGTCTTTCTGACAAATTTTAGCATCTCTTGCTGCTGTTGCTGTTGATGGTGACGCAGATGATTATCCTGCTCCTGGTTAGCAGACAGCAATAATTGACCTCTATGTAATGGTGCTGGGCGCTGTTGAATGAATCGTGATGGATTCCCTTGAGCTTTTACTGATTCTGGAATATAAACCGACGAAAGTTTCGGAATGTCTGGTGGATACTTAATGTTGAAATGCGGTGCACCTAGATCCGATGGTGTAGTTGGATAGTACGTAGATTTTCCACTTGACAGGTGTTTCAAAATTCCACTTGGAGGTTGTGGAGGTGGCTGATAGCGCGGCGGTATTATATGTGCCGGTTCGATGCCGATGCCGCCCTTCACCGATCGTTGTTGTTGCTGATGGATACGCTGTATACACTGATTGTTTGTTGATTGCGTCACCGCAGAAGACGATGACGACTGATGATGTACAGTAGCCACAGTTTGCAGTTGCGTTGGACCGTTTGGTGCAGAGTGGATAGTAGACTGACAAGCGGCTGTGACGGGTTGTTGCTTCCCCAGTTGCTGTTGGCCTTGTTGATGTGCTTTCAAGTGTTGATGCTGCTGGCTTTTGTTACTTCCAGATGATGATGCTGCGATGTTACTGTTGCCGTTAATTAAACTTCCATTTAATTTGTAAGTGTGGTTATTGACTCCGGACATCTTATTAGAGGTAGTTTGTCCGTTGTTTTATGGGCATCCACTATATTTTTTGCATTTTACTTGACTTGCGACGTAAAATTGTTTATGATTTCGGTTGCAATCTGATAAAGATAAATACTTTGTCATATATCAGTATACATAAAAGCAGAAAGCTACAACATTGAAAATTAAAAGTGTAAAAAAGGTTCAAGTGCGCATAGCGGAACGCTCAGCTTGGAGATCCATGTCTACATATGTATGTATATATTTTAAGTAATTTAATACTCACATTTTTAAGAAAGAAAATATAATAATTGATACTGGGTATATGAGGGACTATGACTAATGCAGAAATGCGTTCATCGCAAAATTAAGTCGTCACGCGCTTTGAATTAAAAAATAGTCGCATTATGGGAACAATTGATATGCTTTCGTGCTTTATAAGTAACTTTAAATGATGACGTATATACATACATGCTGATGACAGTTATTTATGTACTATAGATCTAGAAACTTCTTGAAATTTCAGAAAGAGAACGCACATCAATTTTAAAAATGTGCCCCCCACACGTGGTACGAAAGGCGCCTTTATTTTTTTTATGTTTAGATTTATCAGCCGTCATCGGTTGAATGATTGTTGATTTTGTTACTGTATATTGTCTAAGGACGACATTCAATGAACGTAAACGTTCCGCCGATGCCATCATGTGGACGAGCAGTCCCGTAAAGATAATTATTATTATCAAATTATTGTAATGTAAAATCTGCGGTTACAAACTACCTATGTAAATTTTCATAAACGAAATAAAATATCCATCTAATATTTAGTTTACATTTTTAAATAGTAGACCGTTCAAAACTGTTCTTCCTTTTGTACATAGACCCTGTTCTGGGTTTGGCAGTGTTATGCACGATTTTAATAACAGGTAATTTGTGTGTTCACGGTTAACCGGATAACCGATTATTTATGTGAAAAATAACCGGTTATTTTAGACAAACTGTAAATTTGTTATGGGTAGCAACCAGAGATGCAAGTAGCTTAAATTTCAGCTCAATCCACTTTTTGAACTAGTTCAGGTGCTCATTTTTTAAGTTATATCTTTTTTTTTTTTTGTATCCGACCGCAACCCTTATCCGGGTACACTCCGATTTTTTACCTGGAGGGTAGTGGATAGCAAGCCGCCAAGCAACTTTCGAGAAACGTTTCTATAACATACAGTCACAAACGTCGCATTGTTTCTTCCTTATTATGGCCAGCCTAGCGATTGCAATCTTATGTTTATTTTCTCAAATACATTGAACTACGTAGAGGCCGAAATAATAATAATAAAAAAAAACCTGCCAGATATGGTTAGAAGGATCGGCATTTGAACAAGAAAAAAAGTTGTTTCATAACTTGCTTCAAAGATTTCCGGCTGAATTTAAATCGGTCTACATAATCAATGCAACGATCTTTCCATCAACTGTAAATTCCAGCAACATATCAAACATTTAACTTTGTTATGTGCTTCAGTCTCATCAGACCGACAAGCGTCAGCACTAAACAAAGTTTGCACTGATAACAGAAGTCGAAATGTACTAAATTAACCGCAGGAATTGGAAAGAATCTTCTTTTATACATACATAAGTTTGTTACAAAGTTTGTCAATTGTCAAATTACTAAAAGTTAGTGAACGTAAAATTTTTACTGAGTGGGTAAAATCTATGAGGTTCTCAGAGCTAGTTAATTTCAACGTTTGAGTAATAATAGGTTTGCGCGGGTACGCTTCTGAAAAAAAAGGAAAAATTGAAATTCAAAAAGAGTATCCATACGCTTTTCGTATGAAATCGCGAGTAACGTCAATTTAAGGCGGTTTTCAAAAAGTTTCAACGCAAAATGCTTGTTTTTTTCCAAACAAATCAATTTCAGATTCTACAAATCATATTAAATCAAATTTATTAAGCTTTTCTTTAATTCAAAATCTATTTCATAAATTTGTTTGCTTTGATTTTAAGTTCTTTTTGCTATCAAACCTAAGTATCGTCAATTTAAGGTGATTTTCAAATAATTTTCAATCGAAAATGATTATTTTTTCCAAACAAATAAATTTTATTATTATTATTATAAGTTTATTAGGAGTAAATTAATTACAGTCAATATTAAATAATTAGCACTAGCTACCACACTCTCCTCTCTCACACTCCGATGCATGGCTTTAAGCCCCAAATCTAATTTGAGGGCAAGTCACTCATTGTAGTGTCTGCCCTGTGCTTATAAAACGTTGTTTTCAGTTGTTTTTAGTTCTAAGGAGAAACAATAATGCAGACACCTGATTATGGTTTCTTCACATAGACCGAATATGGTCTGGCTGTGTTCTAGAAAATAGCCGTACAAAATCAATTTGCAGGTCACGCTATAATTTCTCTAGGCCTCCTCATCGGAATACCGCGCAATAAGTCGTTTGATGCATAGGATTCGCATTGAAAAACCTATAGGTAGACCATATTTATAATGACATTTGACAAGCACTTTTAATGACCGTATTGCTTTCAACAAGAGTTGTGACCGGATCCGGTCTGTTTGAAACTTTATTACTTGTAGCGGATAACTCAACATTTCAGCATTGCTATTAAGATATGTATGTACATACATACAACAAAACATGATACATAATTATCTACAACGTACCTACACATTTAAGTACTTTCACAATGCAACATTTTTCAATTTGATTCAGACACTTCATCATCTTACAAAACATACGTACATATGTATACACATAAGGTATGAAGTAAAAAAAAAAAAACTATTAAGGTCATTTACGGAAATATATAACGAACTTTATTATAAAAATAAGAATAAAATACCTACATGTTACTATAATGATACATAGATAATTATCTATTTAAAAAAAAAAAAAAGATCGAATAAACACCTACCAGAATATATCAAAATCGGGAATGCGTGCTAATCCTTAATTATTACGAGTAGATATACCCTTCATTCGCAACTAAATTACTTTGCTTAATAAAGCAATTTACACAAAAAGAAAGTTACTGGACCACGGTTGCTTGTGATTTCCAAAACATCGTTTGCACTTGTGCAGTTAATTTAACTTTCTAGATATTATGAGCTGGTGTGTGTATTAATCAGCAAAATATGTATTTTTTAACTCAATTCATCGATATTGGTAAATCATACGCGACAGTGTCTTATTAGAAATGGTATTACATTTTCTAGTTAATTTGTATTTTCATCACTAATATTTGACATAATGAGAATGATTGACGATCACTACATAATATTTGACACGCGTTTTTTTTTACACAAATACATCACTTTTACCATTTGTTAGTTTTTAAGGATAAGGAATGAATCGAATAGGTATAATCGAGGCAGTATTTCAGCCGATTCCACTTTATTTGTAGTAATAAATTTTAGCATAAGCAAATGTTTATTGGACAGTGTTTATGAATTTGAAGACAAATGCACAATTTATTTAACAAAAATGGCCGACGATTTAACAACCTAAGTACAGACTATTGTTTACTAGTAAATAATCAACACAGGCATAGCACAACGCACAAAAAAATATCCAGAGTATTCACCGAAGATCATGACCACGATCGCAACAGCATCAATGATAGTTCGTAGAAATAGTGAAGTTGATTTTATTCATATATCATTCCATGGACTTTCTTCTTTTGTTTTGACACGGATTTTCTTTCCAATGCTATCCCAGTCAGAGCCCTGAATTTACTCACCATACCCATTAACACACAGACACATATTTGAAATTAATGAATTTGCTTGAAATGGAAATACTGTGTATAGAGTTTGTTTCGCGCTGTTCCCTCTAGAATGGATGTATCGATAACGATATACGGATGTATCGATACGTATGTTGTATATCGACACATATATTGATATACACTCCGGGACAAAATAATAAGACACTCCACAGATTTTTAAAACAACATTTGCCAATTCTGATTTTAGATAGATAGATAGATAGATAGATATATATTTATTTCTCAATCAATTCAAATAGTTACATTATAATATTGAAATAGTAAGTACTTAAACAGGAAAAATGATAAAGAATGAGAAATTATAATGACATTTTATATTCATGTAATAAAAATAGTGTTAAATGCCATTTCAAAATTTATAACATTAGCTACATTATAACAGTGGGTGGGGTGACCCTTAACATGTAGTTTACAATTTTTGCAATAAATAAATTAAAGAAAAAAAAAAAAACTTACTAAAACAAGGAAGTTGAAAAGAATATAAATTTGAAAGAAATTATTTCTCCAGAAAAAGAAAAAGTAAAAAGCATTTAAAAACAGTGAAGAGAAAATTATATAACCAGAATATCAGAATTCACTATAACTAAACATTAAGAAGACATTCCAAGTTTACGATATCTATATTTAAAAGCCAAGTTTTTAGGTGTCTTGTGAACGTAGCGGATTGTCTTAGTATCCTGATTGATTGTGGAAGTTTATTAAATGAACGGCAGGATGCCACAATATAAGAATTACGAAAAGCTGTAGTACGAAAGTTTGGCACAGAGACAATATTCAAAAAGTTAGCACGCAAATTATAATTATCAAGTACTCTAAAATTTAGATTTCCTGATCTTAAATAAAATATCTTTAGGACTTTAAAACAATATAAATGTCGGACAGGTAGAATTTTCAAATCTCGAAACAATGGAAGACTAGGATACAACCTATGTTTTTTGCATATTTTTCTTAAGATATATTTTTGTAAAATCAGTAACGGCTCGATTTTGTTAAAATAAGCTCCTCCCCAGCAACTAATGCCATACTGTAATTTCGAATCAAAGATACCATAGTAAATTGTTTTTAAAAGATTTGTAGAGCAAACATTACGTAAATAAAAAAAATTTCTGAGTGTGGAGCGGAAATATTGTTTCAATGTATCGGTGTGGTTAGAGAAACACATCTTAGAGTCAATGATGAGCCCCAAATATTTAAACTCAGTGACTTTCTCAATTTGGAAACATTTATCGCTGCAGTTGAGATTGCTACAATAAGTGTAAGGCGGGGAACAAGAGCAACTCCACAGTTTAAATTGTTGGCACTCGGGAGCATGGTAGACAAAATCAGCCTCAAAGTTATTTAGTCCTGACAAATTAAAAAACATAATTTTTGTTTTGGAACTTATTACCAGATAATGTTCTGCAAACCAGTTTCGCAGTAAGTTTAAGTCAAAATTTATATCACAAACTAGATTTAAGGGACAATCCGACGCATAGGCAAAACCTACATCATCTGCAAATGCAGTGAGAACGCCCCTGAATTTTAACCCAAAAAGAGAATTTATATAGATTAAGAAAAGTATGGGTCCCAAAACAGAGCCTTGGGGTACCCCCAGATTAATATACTTTATTCCACTCCTGATCTCATCAATCTTAACTCTTTGTGATCTATTATTCAGGTAAGACCTGAACCAATCCAACATGAAGCCTCGAAAACCAGCTTTTTCAATCTTTGTCAGCAAAATATTATGGTTCACCATATCGAAGGCTTTCGTAATGTCGACAAATAAGCCCGCACTCAACTTTTTACTGTCTAGGTTAGTAAATATTTGAGAGCAAAAGTGTAGAAGAGCATCTTCCGTAGATTTTCCTTTCTGAAAACCAAATTGGGCAGTACTGAAAAAGTTTGTATTATTTAAAAAATTAACAATTCTATTTTTGACAGCTTTTTCAAAAATTTTGCTTATGGATGGAAGAAGAGAGATCGGTCTATAATTGCTTATATCGTTAGCTGCCCCTTTTTTGAAAAGTGGCACGACATCCGCACACTTGAGCCCTTCAGGAAAAACCCCAGAGAGAATACTTTTATTGAAAATATGCGCTAGGACATCGACTATAAAACATGCAATATTCTTTAGCATTCGATTTGATACGCCATCAATACCTTTAGAGTTCGAATTTTTTAAAGTACCAATACTTTTCAGGAGCTCAAAAGCAGTTATTGGCTCGAAGAAAAAATAACTTTCATGAAAAGATACATCGCTAATACCCAAATGACTACACTTCTGTAAATTGGAAAGTGGTTGTAGTGATTCAGCTACCGTAGCAAAGTAGATATTAAATTTGTCGGCTATAACATTTTTATCGGAGACTACAGTATCATCTAGACAAATATTTATGGTCCTTTTCGAGAGAGTGGGTTTATTAAGGATGTTATTTACTACCTTCCATTCACCCCTAAGATTTCCTTTGACAAGACGAAATTGATTGCTGTAGTAACTGTCACGGCATAATGGAATTTCCCTTTTTAATTGCGAACACAATTTCTTATATCTTGTTTTTAAGTTACGATTCTGTGGATGTACTGCACATTTAACTCTAAGCCTATTCTTTACATGTATTTTCTTTAATAAACAGCTAGTAATCCAGGGTTTTAGCCTTTTTAAACGTTTTTCTAAGTTAACCTTGTAACTACAATTATTAATATGATTAGAGAGAGTTTCAATGAATATATCATAAGACTTAGAGGCGCAGCTTTCAGAATAAACTTCTAGCCATAACTCAAAACAAAGATTTGATTTGAGCTTAGCGAAGTCAATTCTGGTTACCATTTCAATCGAACTAGAGTCAATATTTTTAATTTTAGAGGTATTCACCAATAAGCCTATCATAGTGTGGTCAGTAATATTCAAGTCGAAAACACATTTCTCACAAGAATTGAGTGAAACATTCGAAAAACGGCAATAAATATGGTCTAAACATTTACCTGAAATAAGTCTAGTAGGCTCGTTAATTAAAGAGGCCAACCCATGAGAAGACAGTAAGGATAAATAAGTCGAACTGAAATCAGTATTTTCTATAATATCTACGTTGAAATCACCGAAAATAATAAAATTTTTAGATCTTTCATTATCTAGAAGATTAGAAAATTCTTTCATAAATGCAGAAATACTGTATTTATGAAGTCTATAGACACATAATACAACAAAAACATCGTTATTATTCTTGAATGAAAGTTTCATGATATCGGCGCTCAGGAAATCTAAATCTGAAATAACACAATCATATTCTTGCTTAACAAAACAACCAACACCACCCGCCGCGTAGTTTTCATTTGTTTTGGCAAAAAAATTAAAACCCGGTAATCTATAATCATTTACTTCGAACTTGTAAATCCAAATTTCAGATACAAAAATAAAATCGGGAATGCAAACAAAGGAATCTAAGTGAGCTGCGAGAGATGCAAAATTCTCTCTCAAGCTTCTGATATTCTGGTGAATGAAGAAAAGTTTGTTCATACAATACGAATTCGATAAAAATACATTTTCACAATTATTGCAATTGACATCGGAGGTAGGAATAACATCACCAATAAAGTCTATTTCAAAATTCATTAATAAAACGATTTAAAAAATATCATACAATCAATCAAACAATCAAAAAATTAATTTAAGATCGTCAAAAGACCTTATTGGGATGGAATTTCTACCTTCAATCTTTCTCATAAGAATATTATTGTTCTTGAACCAGACGTATTTATACCCTTTCTCTTTCTTCACCGTCCTCGCCTGCATTAACAAGGCTTGTGTGTACTTGGTAAGAGCGTCATTGATGTAAATTGCTGTATTTTTGCCGCTGCTGTTACTGTTGTTGCTGCTGTTACCAAGAATGCACGAGTTGATATTTCTCTTTTTCTTCATTTTCTCCTTCATTATTCGTTGCTTGAGAGAGAGATCCGAAAATTGTAGACAGATAATCCGTTTGCTTGAAAGGAGGCCATTCTCATCGGTCTTTTTCTTCGTTTTAATTTCCTTCACATAGCATTTGTTGATTTGATTATCAGCTACATCCACTCCCAAGGCATCTCGAAATATTTTTTGCGCTACACTTTTGGAGTTGCTTTCATCAACATCAGGTACTCCAACAATTTCAATGTTGTTCTGCAATAAACTTTGCTGCTGCCAGTTGAGTTTGCTCTCAAGACGGTGAATTTTTGCTTTAAGATCAGCATTCTCTTCATGCAATGTTGTTAACGCTTGAAGAAACTCTTTATTAACTTCCTCTAAATTTGTTAATTTCTCATAAATCATTTGTAGTGAGAATTCGCATTCTTTACCACCAGAGACTGACTTAGCTGAGGCCGTTGATTGAGTGATTCTTTTGTTACCCGTATTAGTAGCGGGTCCAATATTACTCTTCACTGCAGGCTGCTTGATTTTGTTTAGAGACGATTCAGGCAAATGAAGAGATCGCCGCCTCAAAATACTGCACTTATCACACCGAAAGGGTTTTCCATTGGACTTCATAAATTCTGCATCTTGTTCCAAAATATTGACGCAGGCTATATGAAAAAGACCATTGTAGTCACCACAAGAAATTTTTTGAGTATCATTTCTTTCAATTCTTTCCGAGCAAACTGAACACATTGAACTCATTTTAAGAGAATAGATATAAAACTTTTAAATGAGATGCGCACCCCACGACACTCAATGAATGAACCATTAAGTAACAGTGTGTACTTAGACCGCTCTGTCCTAAAATAATTTCTGGAAAAACCCTTTTCTTGTCTTGCGGGAAAAAGCGAAAACTGTGTGGGACAAAAAGATAGGGCAGGTGGATTTTAAAATTAAATAATAACATCAAAATTTCAATATTTTATTAGTAATGTGTGCTAGTTCCTTTATTTTCTGCAACTTCTAACATTCGCTTAGGCATAGTTATAAACAATTTTTTAACATATTTCTGATCCATCTTATTCCATTATGGCTAATGGATTTTTTTAATTCCGTAAGAGCTCGGGAAAGCTCTCCCCACATGTTCTCAATTATCAATTATATTCAAATCAGGTGAAGGGTCAACTAAGGGATATTTTTTTTTCTTTGTTTAAACTACTGCTTGACTTGGCTGGAACTATGGATTGCCGCATTATTCTTTTGAAAAATGAAGTTTTCCTCGCAAATAATTGAAGCAAACCCCTCAATTTGTTCTTTAATAAGTTCAATATATCTGGTGCTGTTAAACTACTGCCACTGGCAAATTTTATTTCGGTCCTCCCGTTGTAGCCAATTCCAGCCCACACCATTGCAGAATCTCCTCCTATTTGACGAAAACCTAATATTCGTTGCTATTTACCCAGATCGTGAAAATAGTAATCCCAGCCATCAGCTCCATCTAAATTGATGTTTTTTTCATCTGTGAATGTGACTTTTCTCCACTTTTTCTTCCAATGGCAATGGGTGAGAGCAAACTCTAAACGGAAAGTTTTGTGAGTTTCGGTTAATGGCGGCTTCCGAAGCGGTTTTTACCTATGAAGATGTTCGCATTGTTGAAAAACTCTCCTCACATTTTATATGTTAGTTTTGACGAGCTGTTAAAGAAGAATTTGAAACTTCCCGCAAAATCGCACGTTTTGCGGACTGTTTATTCAATTTATCACTACTGTTCGACTTCTCTTCACTGACTCCAGCCTTCAATCCTAACTTTGTACTTAAGCTGAAAAATGTTTATCAAATCTAACACCAAATGATAATAGAACAAGAGCACAACTATTTCACCAATGTTTACTTAAATACATCCTTACTGAGCGAAGTATCGACATAGAATGATTAACATGTCCTATCTTTTTGTCCCATCCAGTTTTCGGTTTTTCCCCCAAAACAAGAAAATTAAGGGTTTTTTCAGAAATTATTTTATGGCAGTGCGGTCTGAACACATCTTGCTTCGTAATGATTCGAGATGACAGTTGGAGATTAGATGCTAGTGTGTAATCATCAAGCGAACTGCTCGAGTAAATGCGAAATTTTTGGAGCCGAGGTCCAAGCGTGAGTACAATGCTCAAGTCGCACTGTAACCCGTGCTCTAAACAGGTAGCTCGACTTCATGGACGTCAATTTTGCTATGTTTTATATATGTGTGGTCCAAGTGTTACATCAGAGTTAACTGCAACGCCAAGAAGACGCATGGTTTCATTGGGTTGGATAATTTAGTGAACCATTTGAAGAAGTAGGCGTGTTCCTTCTGGAAAAGGCGGTGAATTGAGATTTCTCCGCATTAAGGTCCATTAAGTTGCTTTACCACACTGAATTGAATTTCTGCAGTAGCTCTTGATTCCCCGTGTGGCTCTATGGCTGAGGTCAGTAGTAGTGTTACATAACTCAGCAGGTTTCCAATTCAACGGCAGCTGCGGAAAACAAACTGCCAATGGCTTATTAGCTTATGTCCCTCCAGATATTTAATGATTTTGGCATTAGTGGCTTTTCCATTCACTTTGGATAGCATGGACAGTAACACTATGGAACGTTAGTTTTCCTTTTATTGGCAATCGGTGCACAGTTTCTAAGTACTACAGGTGGTATTCCGTCGTGATTAAGGATGTCCCGGATTACACGGGGACAAAATTCCACATCTGGTACCGATGATTGCACTTTCGGTACAGTTGTTGGCTCTACGCGTGACGGATCTGGAGTCGAGTTGCGTGAAAATATGTTTGCTGAAAGATCGGCCTTTTCTTTGGGTGTTTTGACTATTGATCACTAGAGTTAGGAATGAGGTGTGACAGAGTTTGTTGCTTATTACTTTTGCCACTGACCAGAAAACAACATGAACCACAGGGACTGCAGAAGAAGCTGAATGAACAAAATAAAGCAAACACACCGTAAAATCTGCTTACAACGTCAGGTTTTCGGTCCAGAGCATACAACAGTCGATCGACACGCATTCACCATACCGGTCCATGGTCTAACCTCCTGTATCGTGTATTTCCCACTTAGCATAACACGTGTTCCGGAGGTCCACGAAGCTACATCTTGTTTGCTCTGTGTAATTTTAGCACCATTGTCTACAGGCTTTGTTCTTCTCTCACATTTCCCGTTGAACAAAGCTTTGCTGAAAATTGACTTTGTGATAGAATGGGGAATATATGTAAAGCTCCATCTTAAGGCGAATTATCTCAGTGACAGATTCTGTGCAAACTTTGACATCAGTGCTCCGAAAACGTACATATGTCAGCCCATAGAAAAGAAGAGAGAAAAGCCTGCAACTGCTCCCAGTAATTCAACTTGTAATTTCAAATGCTGTAACTTGAAAATTAAAACACTATTAAACTGACATACAAAAGGTTTTGTATTATTTTCAAAATTTGTATAACATTGATTTAAAATTTGATGTAGAAAATATAAATTTATGTGTGTTTTAGAACATACTAAATATTTCGAAATATATATATGCATTTCTTTAACAACATTGTGTTAATCTCCAAAAAAAATCTGTACAGATTTAAAAATAGTCACTTTAACATGAAAATAAGGGAATTTATAATTTTTCATCATGATATAAATTTCTTCATTGTTTAAAAAAAAGATTTGCGTATCTTTTAAGGCAAATGCATTGTTGTACTTGTTTGTATCTAGATTTTTCGTGTTTTTTTATTTTTCTTTTTAGTTTAACATTAAAATATTTTGCTTATGAAAAGTATATGCCCCTAGCCCTGCCTTGGGTCAATTTATTGTCGTTACAGACAAATTGAAAATGTTTAAACTGTAATTACACATGTTATTCGTTTTTTCGTATCAATCGGCAAAAGATGTATAAGTAATAATTACTTCTTTTCGAAAAAGTTCGTTAGCTTAATAATAACATTTATAAAATTGCATAAAATAATTAAATATAATAATTTTATTACGAATCTGTCTCCTATTAAAACAATGGAGTAAAGTATTTTATGTAAATAAAAAAGTAAGCTACACGTAAGGACAGATATGATGTGTAAAGATCGTCAAAAATGTATAAAAATGATATTTAAATAAAATGAATTAAATTTGTTTAGAACTGACTCTCCTCTCTGGTTGTGGTTTTCGTAGTGGTGATTGTTTCGGGTTCACCATTAGTCTTCTCATGTGAAATGCTGGTAATGACGGATTTAATAACGACAGAACTGGTGCTGGTTTCGGTAGTATTACTAAAAACAAATCAAATGCAAATTTTAATGTCCAACATTGGTATATTTGAAATTTACCTAAGTGGTGCCAAATCCATTAGGTTTGGAATATTATAGTCTGTGATGTCCTTCATATTAACGTTCGTAACTGTTTGACTTGTTTGCGTACTTAAAACTGAAAGGCGACCTATAATAATATAAACAAATTTAAGCCAAAACATATATACAACTACACTGCTTCTACATTAAAAATAACACTATTCATATTATTGAAAATATAATTTTCTGGATTTTTTATTCTGCATTCAGAGCTCGTTAAATCATTAGAAAGACTTATGGAGCCTTTTTAGGATATACATATATTATATAATATATTTTTTTACGAGAGAAATGTTGTTCACGTTTTCTTCCTTTATTTTTACGTTCGAATCAAACTCAATAATACAATTTTGGATTTCCCTTAAAAATTTCAACTATTTACGTATTCCAAGGCTACTATAATAATTTACAAAAAATTTATAAAACCAATAATAGGTGCTAATGTAAGAGGAACTATTTATGCGCACAAATGAGCTACTGATTTTTTTTTTTTTTTGCAGATTGTCGTAAAATATGACTGTCCATATAATATGTAAAGATTTAAATTATTTTTTATTATTCTGGAAAGTTTATAGCGCAGAAACATGCGAAGCAAACGTTCGATCCAAGCTTTTCGACTGCTGCAAATTGTTTTTGGGGATACATTTTCATAGTTTGCCTTAAAATAGAATGGTGAATTACTCTCCCTCCTAGTTGTGAACATCGGATGTTAATCCATTTGTAAGACACTCATTCCTTGTTAATTATTGGTGATTATTAAAATTCAAGCGCGAAAGAAAAACCTGGCAAAATAATGTACACGTGTCAGTTGTATATAATTGTAATAATGGATTTCAACACGGATTCGTGAGTAGGCATCATAAATTTGCCAAGTATGTACACATGTCGTTGATGGTTTTAAATCATTGATACACGAGACCACAATAATCGAGGCTTAGGTCCAAAAACATCTGCAGCGGTTCATCAAGGCTTTGAAGCAATAAATAAACGCTGTTTGAGGACATATGGATATGTTCTACAAGTGCTACAAGAGACGAAGCCTCAGATACCAATTGAATCATTCTGTTGAGGATCGATGATTGAAAGCTACTGTGTTTTTGACCCAGACTCTTCTTGAGTCGGGAGCTTGGTTAGCAAACAAGTGGAGGAGTGACAGTTAAAGTCAAAAGAAAAATCCTCAGAACTGAACCAAAAAAGTGATCCTAACCTACCATCAGTACAAAGACCAACCTCACATCTTGTAATAGCGTATTCTTTTTTTAAGAACCCAACATCATAGGAGAATTAAGAGATGACTTTGATGATTGCATAAAGTTGTATAATTTTTATGCTATTATCTATTTCTTCTAATTCAATCTTTAGTGAGCAAACATGTTACAAAGATGCCTTTTTACCTTTTTCAATACTTTCGGAGTAGCATTACTTCACCGTCATTGCGATTCCTAAAAACAAAAAAACAAAAAAAAAACAATGGAGTTCTGATTCTTTATCCAAATTAGAAGAACACATTTCCCAGTTGAACCATAGAGCACAATACTAATGATTGCCAGACGGTTTAGAAGACATTTACTGAAGCACAAAGTTTGTAAGCCTGATTTAACCATGTACCACAAAAACATAAAACTTACGTACACATCACAGAACAGAACAATGTACATGTTATATTCACAATTTTTTACTTACCAACTGTCTCTTCAGTTGTGGTTGAACAAAGAGTAGTTGTAGTAGTGTTTAGATGATCCCGCACCGAATCGACTGTGATGTCACCCATCGAACTTGAAATTGTTTCATTCCCGCGATTGGGTGAACTTTCCATTCCATTTGTGAGTCCATTTGAGTCCATGCTTACTTGTTCCTTGTTAATTGGTTTGTTAATACTTTCTGTTGAATCTGCTTCCAAAGTTTCCTGCTCGTTGACACTATTTTCATCAACTTCCCTACCTTCTAAATGCTCCACATGGATTCCTCCTAGAGGAGTGACCACTTTCGCTGTTGCTAAGCTTATACGTTGCAGCTCTGATGAAGACATCATGTAGAGAGCTTCTCCAAAATTGGTGAAGCATAGTGACGAAATACCACTGTAAAGGTGATTATATTGAGGAGACTTAAACAAAACACAGATATATATACGAATTTACTTTATATCCTCTCGTCTAACTGCGGCTGCATTTAGTTGTCGCTTCAATTCTGGTATGGATAGAACAAGGATATCGCCCAAATTTGTTAGGCACAAAAGCCCTACTTCACGGTAGTTCCGAGTTTCTGGTGAAATTTCTCCACCATTTACATTAACATTTTGTTCAACGCTAGGTTCCGATTTGGTGGACTTCGTCGGACTTCCCTGTAGAATCTCTGGTGGAGCTTTGCAAGTGAACGTAGCAAAAGCTAAGCGTCTTACACGTGCACCTTCGTGCGCAGTCAGCTTATATTTTGTAATTGGTTTAAGTTGCGGAAGTGAAAATACTTTGAACTGCTCCTCTGAGGCAATCAACACTCGATGGGGGGGAGTGCCCGGACCACCGAGCTCGAGGGGAACTCCAGTTTGGTCAAAGACCGCGATTCCGACAACAGGAGCTCGATGTTTCATTTGAATTTCCTTAGCCAATTGTGCTGAAACTCGACGTGGAGGAGCGACAGGCTGATCGCCATTGTTTTCCTGCTGTGGAGATGGCAAGTGTAGAAGAAACACGGATACGCAGCTAGCATTGGTCGCAGACCAAAGTGTTGCAGCTGTTGTGTGAACTATGAATAGAAAGTAAAATTTGTTTAATTCGTGCAACTATCCCCTTTTAAGTTAAGTTTATATACATTCGTGCCAAGTCAAGTTGTTAAGCAGATATATCATAGTTATTACACATTTTAATTTATTGACTATTGCGGCAAATTTTTATCAGAATCCATCTGTTTTCCACTGAGGTTGAAACCCTCTTTCATTAAAAATGAAAGTTTTTTTTTTTCTTATTGATAAGACCTATCTTATGAAGCTTCTCTTTAAATATTATGATATAAGCTCACCATTCGTTATATATGTTTTCGCGAAAACCAAACAACGAACCATAGATCCCATCCCATCATCCGATGAGCGCGCTTCTACCTGTCTCTCTACAGGACGCGCATCCAGCTAAATGAAAAAACAAATTTCAAGTCTTTCTTATTGTTCATATAAACAATTTAGGGACAAATTACCGTAGTTGCGGGTTGAGTTGGATTGTTTCTGGTTGAACGTCCTTTCCGTAGTTTTCGAAAAGACTCTCGCAATGATTTTTTGAAAGACTTGCGTCTTGAAAGTTGCTCTCCTGCGCCAGTTAGATCTGCAAATGGAAAATACAATGAAATTCCGTATTCTAATATGGAAGGCTACATACCATTCGGATTTAGCGTACATCGATGGAATACTGGCAGAAAATTTCTAAAATCAAACAAAACTAAGCCATGGGCTGTTCCTCCTGATACTAAATTCCAATCTGTCTGCAAAGCTAAACATGTAATGCTAGCTGGAGGCAGTACTTGGAGAATCCCCGTAATTTGCACACCAGTATCACCAACTGGCTCAGCATTTTCGGCCAATAAGTTCGAGCGCACATTCAACTGATCGTGCCCCTTCCACACAAATCCATCACGATCGCTAACCAAGTTCATAGTTGTTACTTTAAGTGGAGCTTTTTCAGCGGATTCGCCCTCAAAGTTAGCAATAACTATTTGACCCGCGGTGCCACCAATAATTAATCGTCCTGTCTTGGGACAAAGTGAAAGTTTTTTCACAGCCAACCGAGGATCATCGGAGTAGGGATCGAAGAGACCTGCTTTTCGGAAAGGAGGCTCAGAATCATCCAAAGGTTCTGATGATTCTGCGGGAACGTCGTCCTGATTTTCATGACTAGAAATTTTATAAAAGCTGAGCTAAAACAAATTCAAGTTACGCAAAATATTCACTAAATTACCCGAACAAAATGGAAGTTTTCAGATGATAGATAGGTGTCATGACCACATCTGTACAATTCCAAAATTTTACAGAACCATCTTCGTGACCTGTAAGCATTATTTCATATTGCTTATTCTGATCATCTTCAGAAACGCAATCATCTGGCAAGACTCCACCAGTTATTGGCCATTCGATATTGCTGCACTCTGAATCCTGCTCTTCACCAGCTCTACAGATTTTTTCAAAAACTCCATGTGACACTTGTGAAACCAATTGATTAGATGTCACAGCTGAAGCATGTACCGAATGCAAATAAGGTGCTTTTATCACCGGCAGTTTGGGGTCTGTTAAATCATATGCGCAGAGTTCTTCCTCCAAAAGAACTATGAGGACTTCCACCACATCAGAATTGTTTTGGTAAGTAACAAAAAAGTCAATGACTTTCGAAGTAAAGTCAAGACATATCTTGTTCTCATTGTTAACGTTGATAGAGACGCAGTTGTGATCGCCATATGCCGAGCGGGGCATTCCACCAGAAAATATAACAATATTTTCCGAGCTGCAATTCAAAATGTACGCAGAGATTATTTAGATTCTCATTAATTTTTCATTACTTACCCTCTTGTTCCTCTATATAGTCGATTAATACTTTTACACGGATCCGGTCCATAAGGAACATAATTCAAATCCTTGGGAGGATCTGATTCGTTTAAATGCCAGGAAGCAAATGAACCATCTGCATGATACCAAGTAAATTCTGTTCCGTCTGCATTTATGTATAAGCCAACACTCTGTCCATGACCAGGAGCAATAAAAGACCGAACCACTGATGAAGTTTCTATGTCCCATAACACACAAAGGCCACGATTATAGGCAACAAGCAATTGATTCCAAGCGCTTGGGATTTGTTTTATAGACTCAATAGCTCCTGGATTTAGTTTATATGTCGGTGGCACTTGTTCCAATACAACATCGTGGTATATTGCGGGTTCTTTCACATTGAAGTCTTTAAGATCCAACTGATATATGTTACCACCCTCAGTCCCAATCCAGACGATGTCTTTTGCATAAGAACAGCACAATGAGGATACTTTTTTTAATTTTCCATCAAAGGAAAGGGTCTTGATAGCTACTAATGTTGATCCAACAGGTTCCCACAAAATCAATTGATTAGCTGCAGTTAGTGATAAAATATTTCCAGTTCCATGAACCCATTCTAATAATTGGACATTTAAATCGGCTGCCGAGTTCGACTGCATCGTGTGTTGTCCGTAGAATTCAATACCGGGTTGGCCGAAAACTTTAATGGCTCCATTTTGAGTACCAATAGCCATAAGTTTGCTTTTCGAATCATAGGCCAAGGCGGATGGTTTATGCGGAAAGCCATGTTGTGCGGTCTTCATAAAATGAAAAGAATTAAAACTGGGTGAAAATATACACTATTTAAAAACCGACAATTAATACATATTATGTAGGTCTTATTTTCCTTACTTACAAAGGCAGTAGTTGGAAGGCGTCTTAAATACAAGACATGGAAAGTATTATAGAATACTTTTGCATATACTTAAAAAATACATAATTCAATTTCCTACCAGATTGGCAACAGGAAATGAGAAAAATTAAAAAATCTCCCGTTTCACGGAATGAACGCACACGCACAAACCCATTCATTGCTTTGCTGACGCTGGCAGTGGTACTCACCGAAGGAAGCCATTACCTAGGCAATAAAATTTATTTTTACTTGCACTTGGCAATTCTGTCTGTCAGTATGTCTGTATGTATTTTCTTCAAACTTTATAGCTGGGGTCTGTGGGTCCACAATTCGAAACGAAATCTGGATTTCCATTCTATCCCCAAAATTAACGGTGCTTTACTACTAATAGCCGATTTTTACAAATTTTATTCTTGAGTTATGGTGGACACATGCTTTCAGATGGCCAACAATTCATATAACAGTATTTTACTCATTATAGTCAAAACCATCCGAGACAAGTTAATCACGAGCTACAACAAACTTTATCAAATCGAAATCTTTATCAGATATAAGTACATACTTTAAATCTCATTTTGAATAATTATTTAAATATTTTCTATAAATCAATTAAATATTGCAATTAATCAATATTACGAGTATTTCTAGTCCTTAACAAGCTGTAAGCCCAGGTAGTTAGTGCTTACTGTATTACCATGGTAATTTAATTATGAACATGTTAATAAAGTTATAATAATAATAATAATAATAATAAAATTTCACATCGTTTATAATATATTATTACGCGATATGAAATTTTGTACAGAGCATAACTCCTTTATAATTACGTGTGTAAAATCATCGAAATTAAAATTTTCAACAAAATTGCATTTGCAATATACGCTACATATATCTACATATGTATGTACATTGGTGCAATTACGTGTGACCCAGTCGTGCACTTCATTTATGGCTGGGTTCAGGATATCTTACGAATATGTTTTACAGCTTAAAATCGTTGATAATGTATCCTCTGTCTATATGACAAAATATTTTTTTTTTTTTTTAAATAAGCTTAGTTCTGAAGGTGTGTACATATGTACATCCAAGGGAGATTTAATTTATTACGTGCAGTTCCTATTTATGATAATTGCTCAACTTACATGTAAGGGAACGTGATGTTCCAAAGATGCAAAGATTCGCAGATAAATTGAGAAAAAAAAATCGGTTTATTCGCTGTTTCGTTAAGGCTTGACAACGACAGAACAACTGAGAAATAGATCTCTTGTTTATGTTACAATATAAGGGATTGCGATACCCAATTTGATCAAAATCTCGAGACCAGGAATTTTAGGCTATGAAGTACAATATTATATAAATTAATCGGGCATATGAAATAAAGGTGCCCATTCGTTCAAACAACGATTTTAAGTAAAAATATCTGTGGGCACAAGGAAAAACAGCATAAGTAAATTTTTACCATTTTCCAGGTTAGGCATTTAAAGTTTTAATTTCTGTGCAAATCGTAAGAAATATTTGATTTATGCTCTCACTCAACTGCCCATTTTGTTTTGACATTAGTCGACCTATGCTGTGTGTGTGTATGCGACAATAAAAGATTACGTTTCAGTTCATGACCGGCAGGAATCTTACCGGTTGCCCTGACAATTTGTTGTCTAAATGAAAACTTTGTGTGAATGGGCAGCTTTAGTATGATTAACTACTCAGCCACACCTTACTAGCTGATTTTTCATCCGAAATGCTATACGTCTTATCAGCACACTTCTTCACACAATTACCTTAGATTTTAAGCTTCATATAATGTTTACACATAATATAGAATTTATCGTTTCGTAAATAAATTGATAACAAAATAATCAATATGACTCACAAAAGTACAGGTGTTTATGGCGCGGTCGCAATGAACTATAACCAGTACATTTCTTTGAATTGTTTCCGTGATATGAATATGTTGTGAAAAAAAGCAAAAAGTCCCTTAGCAAAGATAAGATAACACCGCTCTTGCAGAGTTAATCACCAAAAAATTCATAGCAAATGCGTAGTAAGAAATTATTACTTTTCCTCATTTTACTCGTAATGACGAATAAAAATACTGCACTATGTATTTATTTTATGAAATAAAAAAGCCGTTCTTATACTCTTTCCAAAAGAAGTGACAATATACTGGTACATTGTTGTAACTGTTACCACACACCAATTGCGCTTACTTTACCTCCAAGTGGTAGGCCGTCATCCACCCGAACTCGGCTTGCCAAACTTATAAGCGCGAGTGTTGATCAATAGAAAATAGCAGCACTATAAACACGTCAGCGGACGATTTCCTTCGATGGAAACAACGGTGGCGTCAAACTTTCCAGAACGGAAACATTGATCACATTGCGATCGACGCGAGGCATATCTCCAGTATTCTGGATATCCAAATTTTCCACGCAGTCAACATCGACTCGAATCATTACCTTGTTGCAGCCAATGTACGAATGCGGATATCCCAATCGCTACAACAAAAAATAATTACTGTGAGAAGATATAACGTCGAAAATTTGCAATCGCCAGAATCTTCGCCGAACGCGTATCCTGAAATCTCTCCACAACTCCCATGCCGCCAGCATCAAGTCCCGAAGACCATTGGCAACGCTGCCAACATGCCATCAGAAACGCCGCAACTGATGTACTGGGATTCATCCGAAATCTCAGCATCGTTTGTCCGATCCACAAGAAAGGAGACCCCCTCAGCTGCGCCAATTACAGAGGTATCAGCCTCCTTAACATTGCGTACAAGATATTATCTGCCATATTGTGTGAACTCCTGATACCCCTCGTAAACAATCTTATTGGTTATCAGTGTGGTTTTAGGCCAGGAAAGTCCACAGTCGATCAAATTTTCACACCAGCAGATCCTGGAGAAAACCTAGAAGTCCAAATCGATACCCACAATCTTTTTATCGATTTAAAGGTCGCATATAACAGCATTTATAGAGAGGAGCTATATAGAGCCTTGCCAAGTTTTGGCATCCCTGCGAAACTCGTCCGTCTGTGCAGTATGACGATCGATAATGCTCGCTGCTCCATCAAGGTCGGTAACGACCTCACCGAGACCTTCGATGTCAAAAAAGGATTTAAATAAGGTGATGCGCTGTCATGTGACTTCTTTAACATCATACTTGAAAGCATTGTGCGAACTCCGACGAACTCAGCGGGCTGTCACTGGTGCGTTCGCTAGTATTGAAACGGAAGCTGCCAAAATGGGTTTAGCGGCAAATGAAGGCAAAACCAAGTACATGCTGTCAACAAGAAGGGACACACAACATCGACGAATTGGACAGAACGTCACAGTCGGTAGCTATAACTACGAGGTAGAAATGGACAAAGGTCTGCCTTGGCTCTGCTATAAATTCTGACAATGACATTTCAGCAGAAATCAAACGAAGAATAATTCTTGCCAATCGCTGTTTCTTTGGGCTGAGAGGCCCCTATCCCGAACAACTAAGGAGATTCTATACAAGACCTTAATCAACCCAGTCCTGCTTTATGGCGCTGAATCATGGACACTGTTGAAAGCGGATGAAGGTATCCTCGGTCGTTTCGAGATAAAAATTCTTCTTCTCCCCGGAGTGGGAGGAGCTACGCAGTATAGGAAGACTTCGCGCGCACAAGTAGAAGGGGTATCAACCGATTTGGAGTGCGCAACTAAAGGCAGTTAGCTAAGGATCGGGCTAATTGGAGAGGCTTGTTGCTTGAGTCCCAGGTTCACCCCGAACTGTAGCGCCACATAAGTAAGTATGTAATAGAAATTGTAAGCTTACATTCGGAAAAATTAATAGAAAACTCAGTGAAACGGATACAACAGCGGTACCTGATAATGCGAACTAACTGGGTCCTTTTGCATATTTATCGATTTATGTTAATTTGATTAATTAAAATAAATATGGTATCGCATTGCTTTGCTAAAGCAATAATCGGGTGAATTATTTGATGATTAAATGCCCAAAGTAGTGGTTCCTATAATACTAAGTTTGCAGAAGTTGTGTATGCATATCATAAGTATAACCGTCCCGAGAACAGCTGTTCGCGACTTCAGAGATTGATGAGATGAATTAAGCGTCCGATCTCTTTAAATTGGGCGCAATTTTAGTTCGTTTACACTTGGTGACATGTAGACGGGCGTACATATTCTTCGATGATAATCACAAATACATACATATTCATACGTGCTCTTTGGGGTTTACCGTCATTATATGTAAGTATGTATGTATATCTATGTTATAAAGTGTGCATTAAAATTGTTATAATCTATCTGTGGGATAGGGCATAGACATTATGTATTCCTGTACAAAAGACCAGTCCACTACTAACGTAAGAAAAAAAAAAAACATTTAAGTATATCCATATCCAATTATTATAACCACACCTATCTAGGAACAGTATTTGGCTAGCGAATGGATGAAAAAAGGCAAATCACGCTACTAACACAAAAAGATTAATGTTCCTACCTTTATTAAAATAAGCCAAACGTATTTAGGAGCGGTATCCAGCTGGTAAATAAATTAACACCAACACAAATGTGCTTTCTACACATTCTAGACTGTTTCCAAAATTAGGTTAGTAGTATAGAAAAAGGCGGATTCCTAATTTTACCTGATTTCTTTAACGACGTATTATCTTATCAATTGTTTGATATTACAAAATACATAATCGTGAAAAAATAAAAATGACAACATGCCAGCCCTTTCAGTGATAAGATAACAATTAACAACAAGTGTTACCTGAAGCAACATTTAAAATTCATAAACATTTTACCTTATCTTTGCGGTCGACCGTGATGTAGTAGTGGTAAAGTGTACGAGTACATTTGTAGATCCGAACAATTAAAAATGAAAAAAAAAATTGTTTCAAAGAAAAACCAGACGGTTGCACACAAATCGGTTATAGTAATAAAAATTAATAACATTTGAATTCCTTTAACCTTTCTGCACAATTCTTCCCTATAACTTCTCTTTTCCAACTTATTTGGTGCAATTCCATTATAGCATTCAAAGGATTGCCCTTTTAAACGTAGGTTAATATGAAAAAAAAAACGTTGCTTTCCCTTATTTAATGAAAATAAAATGTATGAACAAGTTACGCAACATAAACATGCTCCAGCCGAAACAATTTTATTGGTATTTTACTATTCACGACTATATGGTGGTGATGCCATTGGATCGGCTTTATATACTACATTTTGCACTGACCCACTGGCCCACCTCGACATAAATGTAATTCGATGATCGAAGAAAACAAATGCAAATATTTAATAATAAATAAAAAAAGCAACAAGACTTGTGTGCTTTATATTTCAAATGAGGTTAATGCATTTTCTTCCCCTTCATGAAGTAATGCGGCATGTGCTCAGTAGTTAGGCAATATCTTATACCGCTTAATAGTAACTGCTTTAATTTTCTTTCGATAACACCCTCGATATTCTAAAGCAGAATGATAACTCGAGAGCAACGTTTTTCAAAATTGCTTGAAGGGATGACGCACACTCATAGTCTATACTCTTATGCCAAAGTATACGAATTCATTGAACTGTCTGAATGAACAGAGGAAGTGGGAAATACAACAAGCATACATAGTAAAACAGTAAAGTAAAGTATGTACGTGTGGTTACCTCTACATTATTGTATTTTCAGAATTGATGTCATTCATTCGTCATATTAATTAAGCAAAGAGTTTTTTTTCTCATTGAAGTCTATTACGTAATTTGGTTAATTTTTTAATTTGCACGTTATATAAAGAAAGCACTGCGAATTCAAATATGCAAATATTGGTCAGGGTCTTTTTCGTGACGGAATTAAAACTTGCACATTTTGTAAAAATTTAGAAAAACTAAGTTGCTATAAATGGAGGATCACCCAATAGTTCTAAGCCAAAAATTTGATCGTCTTTACATCTATTTTATCGGCAAATATGAAGAAGACATGTTCGAAAGGTAGTGGTTCGCGTAAGTGAACATTATGGTAAATGAAAAGATAGAAACATTGTCGGAAAATTGCACAAAGAAGAAAACATTTAATCCAAGGGCAGGGAACCATCCTGCGATAGACATGGATTTAACCACCAACGCTCAATCAACTGAGCTATCCCTGTATTATTATGTTAAAAGGTTATTTTTTAGTAGTACAAATTCTGACTTAAAGCAATAAACAACTGGCAAAATAACTAAAATATAATAAGCTACACGCCGTTTGGAAAGGAAGGTATGAGATTTCACCGACAGAGCTTCCTATTTGACTTAGTAAAATTGGCAATGTTTATTGATAAATAACAAACCAAAATATAAATAATAAAAAAATATTATTGCATATACAGTAACGGACATAGAAATCCAGACAGGGTAAACAAATTCTTTAACTTCAATTATCTTGACAACTAGCAGGTAGTTTTTTTAGGATTTTGCATAAAAAGGCTTTGATGGCGTGATTCTAGTTCACTTTGTAATAGGTCTTTGAAAAAGAAGTAGTTTGAGTGAAAGTGGAAATAATTTTATTAATATGGAAAATAAAAAGAAAATAAGTGAAAAAAAAAAGTCGAAATAAAAAAAATTAAGTGTTCGTGATATAGCGCGAAAAGTGGGATTCAGCCAGTTGTCAGTGGCTGAATTCATCAAAAAAATTCGAGGCAACGGGCTCATTGCAAAGAAAAAAGGGGAGGGGTCGCAGAAGAAAGACCACCAGCGCTGAAGATCGGCTTTTAAAACGAATAAGTCTGCGTGATCGATTCAAAACTGCTGATTTAAGAACAGACTTTGTAGAGGCTGGATAACAGAGATAAGCTCACGGACTGTAAGACGAAGGCTTCAAGGCAAGAAGACCCGTCAAAAAACCATTTCTAAATAAACGAATGCGCCTAAAACGTCTCCAGTGGGCCAAAGATCATGAAAACTGAACCATAACGGATTGGAAAACTGTGATCTTCTCAGATGAGTCCAAGTTCAACATATTCGGCTCTGACGGAATACAGTACGTGAGGCGAAGAACTGGAGAAAGATGCAATGATGAGTGCGCGACAACAACCGTGAAACAAGGAGGCTCAAGGATGATTTGGGGATGCTTTTCCAATCACGGCGTTGGACGGCTGGCTCTAATAAATGGAACGGTGAACGCAAGAAAATATAAAAAAATATTGGAAGACAATCTGCTACCATCTTTAGAAGAACACATCATACTTTTAAGTGTATTCTCTTACATGTACAGCGATTACATAATACATAAATAAATAAATACTCAGATAAGCTGATTTTCCAAGATGATTCTGCGCCCTGTCACTGCGCGAAATTGGTAAGTGCCATTTTTTTACCTTCCCCAAAATATTAGCAAAACATTCGTAAAGTTTTATTATTGTAAATGCATTTTTTTCATTCCAGGTCAAAAATGATCTAACCGAAAATAGTATTGCAACATTGGAGTATTCAAATGAGGCAAAATATCTAGAAAGGACACTATACGTGAAACTTAATTGGATGCCGCACGTTAAAAAGAAACGCAACGAACTGGAAAATAGATTCAGACAAATGTATTGGCTACTTGGAAGACGTTCAAAATTAAGCATATACTCGTACCTATACCAAACTGTTTTTATGTAAGCAGGTCCTATATGAACCTATATGCTAAACAAAGCAATATAAATATACTACAATCTTTCCAAAACAAAGTGCTAAAAGCAATCGTGAATGCTCCATGGTATATTAGGAACAATGATATCCACATAGACTTAGGAATAGCTTCTGTCGTAGACGAAATAACAAACTTTGCTCACAAACTCCGTATTCATGGTCATTAGTCATTGCAACAACGCCATACTCTAAATTCTGGACGTTACAAACCTTGTGCGCCGTCTACAAAGAACGAAACCGTTCGATTTGGCGCAATAAGAAATAGCCGCACGCAATGTCGGAATCAGCGGATGCTACATACCTGCCCAAAGCGAATATCCTTTCTAACTTAGTTGTAGTCAACAAGAAGGGAGGTGTTTTTAGTGAGTACAAATCTCACACTACTATGAGGACGCGCTGCATTGGCAATATTGAAGTTATATACGTCCCTTTAATTGAACCTGGGTTTTCTATGAGCATTTATTTATTTATTGGTTCGAATCCAAGAAAACACACAAATAAAAAAAATAAAAAGTTTTCTCACGATCCCACCTCTCGCGAACGTCTGACAAACATTCGAGGTAAAACTGTCATGAAAAAGCTTCTCTCAATCGAAAAAATTGTCCTTCGGAAACGCATAAAACTCTATGTCTCAACCATTCGTGAGGCGCACAGCACCAGTGGCTGCGATAAGCTAGGCCAGGCCCTGCATTAGGCTGTTAGCGCCAAAACATTTATTTATTTATTTATGAGAGTATGCTGAAAAAATAAGATCAAAACCTTAGAATAGTGTACGAGTATGGCTTAATGTTAAAAACTACAACGGTAAAATAAACTTTGGCGATTTAAAAATGAAAAGCACACAGAAACATACGCTGTATACCTAAATTGTACTTAAGAAATTTAAACTTTATCTATTAATTAAACATACAACGTGAACACAATGCTTACCTTTCTGTAAGCAAATAACTCCTTTTGCAGACGTTGACGCTCCGCTGTTGGTTGTTGGCCTTTCCCGCGTATAAACTTCAACATTTTGTAAAAACACGATACAACTTGTTCAGTTTATTTTGTTTACCCCGCCGTACTGCAATTATAAAAAATTTAGAGGATAATAATCTAATAATACAAAAAAAAAATTGTTTATGTTATTTGCTCGAAAGTTTCTTAAACAATTTTGAGAAACTTTTGTTTCGTCCAATTAATTTTTGAAGTCTTATTTTAAGACGATCTAAATACATATGTATGTAAGTATTTGCATGTTCAACATTATGCAACAATTTATAAGAGTAAAATAAAAGCTCCTTTTTTAAGACCGATCATGAAAGAATTAGTTTTCTGAACTACCAAATCTTTAATCTTTAAAGCAATGCACAGGAAGACATCATGGGAAGTTCACACCGTGGCTCAAATCTTGATACTAGCCAAAACAGTCAAAGTATTAAAGAAATTACATATGAAATGCCGCGTGAAAAAACGATCGAGGTACATTTTTTTCAAGTTTGAGATTATGTCGCCATCTTGTAGCTCTTGTAACTGAAAATTTTGATCCAAGTCATTGTAAAAATAGCGGTCAAAGAAATGGTCTGCTTCCGAACAACGATCAAGGGCGTAGCTTATGTGTTAGGTATAACTAACAGTGTAACTTATGTATATAATTTATATATAACTTACATATGTATTATATAATTACATACATAATATAATTAATAAATTATACAATATATTTGTAAGTGAATAGTTCCAAAACTTTAAAATTGCAATTCTGAACATTTCACAAAAATGGACCCTAATTGTTTTTCCATACAACGAGTATGTGTTATACGCAGGTGGTATAAAAAACAATAATGAAGACCATTTTCTTTCACTTAATATCAACGAATTATCGTAGGTACACGTACACTATTTCGGGTATTAGTTGAAAAAAATAGAAGACAACAAAAAAATAAAAAAAAAATGGATCTACATATGTACATATGCATGAACTTGGACCTATAGCCAAGTATTGGTTTCCTGAAAATTTGAAAATTATCGATCTCGAGATTTTGATTAAACTTAACTTAAATAACAGAGAATCTCAAAAAAATGAGTCTGCCAATTCTGTCCCATTAACTGCAGCCTAAATGGCTGGACGAATTTTCATATTTGGCGTCTGTAGGATCACAATTTCATTCTAACCCTAAAATTAACGGTCGACTTCAAAAAAATTATATTCTAGAAAACGTCACAATCGATTTTGTTCAAAATTTATATTATAGCTGTGGCGGACATATACTAACAGATGGCGTACCAAGGTCACGACAAAAGTGCGTATAACGGTTTTATTAACCAGATTTTGAAAATTGTATATAAAAAATTATGGCGTACATAGTTTTGCAAAATTGTAAAAAAATGTCATTCTTAAAGGTTTTTGTGAAAAAAAAAAAATGTACGACTTTATTTAAATTTTAAATGTTTTTTTGCAAAAAAACAGTGCAAAAACATGTGACACAGTTTTCTTAAAATTTTCGATCTGGAGATTTTGATCAAACTTGACATTATTATAAAATCTCAAAAAAGTGAGTCTGTCAATTCTATCTGTCTGTATGTCCAATCGGTTGCAGACTAAACGGCTGAACGGATTCATATGCGATCGGTGGGTGTGAATTCGAAGCGAAATTAGAATTTTCAATCTAACCTCAAATTTAACGGAACTAATGGCCGGTTCTAACGATTTTGATAAAATTTAATATTTGAGTTATGGTGGAATTATGGTATTAGATGGTGTACCAGGTTTTTTTTTTTAAAAAAAAAAAATAAGTATAACTACACCTTTACCTATTAATGGATTTTTAAAAATGAGCTATTTGTCGGCTAGCTTTTAATCGATTCTGTTCAAAATCAATATTTAAATAATATTTTATATACGCAAGGTATATAAAAAAAAGTGGTCAAAATCATTTTAGCATTTTAGAGAACAGTCGTGCACAGTCATGTTGGCGTCAGGGATTTGAATTCGGAAATTATTTCCACATGTAGCTGGAAATAAGTTCGTGAATAATAATTGGAAAAGTTACCGAAATTAACTATTTCCCGAATCGCTAACTGTCAACTTTGCGAACAAAAATTTCAAGACCTTTATTGTTCAGGATAAAACAACTACAAAGGGGGCCTTCGGTAAACGGATCGTTTTTAAAATAGATTTTTTTTTTTAGATACTTCAACTTTTTATTGGTTCAAATGTAATGTTGGTTTTAGTAAGGCTGTAAAACCAACTAAATTTCGTAAAATTGACTTTTAGCGAGATATTAGCTAAAAAGTTAATTTCGGCGACAAGGTGGCCCCGAAAACACCCCTTAGGAGGGGGAACGTTGTTCACGGATTTATAATAAAGCGATTGAGACTATTTCCAGTTTTATGGGAATTATTTCCAAATTGGGCGGTTTTTAATCTCTGACGGCTGGTCTATTAGTTATTACAGGAGTTTCAAAAACAGAGTCAAAATTAAGTTAAAAAAAAGCATTGTTTTTTTTTTTTAAATTTATTAATAACGATAAATTAGAAGTTACAACTGCAGGAGCATTAGCTGTGAAGCTTCTGCTCTATGTTTTAAAAAAAAAGTCACATTCGAATCGAGCTTCGCAACGTAGATACCCTCATTTTCACAATTTAGGTACGGAATACTAAAAAGCGTCTTCTAGCTTATTGTGTTTATATAATTATGTTGTCTTTTATACTTTAGTCTTAAACTTAATTAACAGCTGGGTTTGATTTGTTATGTTATTTTGTTATTATGTCATTTATAGATGTTTAATTAATTATACATGCAAATAAAGTAGTTTAATACACTGTACTTAGACGAACCAATCACAGGGGCTCTGTTTTAAGAAGTTAATGGGTTAATTTATATGTCCTGGATGCAGGCAAAAAGCTAGCTACCATAGTTATGGAAAATGGATGTAAGATACATATGTACATATATGTATATCGATATTTAATTTTGAGTAGTGATGAATATATGTACATTCATATGTACATCAAAACAGTGGGTTGCTGCTACACAGGATAAATTCACAGCTTTATATATTATAACAGTCTCCTAGTGGCTAAGAGCTGCCTATTGACATTTAGATTCTCACGGTCCGATTTCGAATCCGACATGCACCACCATATAATGTTCACACAGAATAGTTGTACTTTATTTGTTTTAAATGAGTAGGCAGGTCCATACGAGTACAAATCTATGTAAGTAGTGTTTCCGATGGGCTACTCCTATCAGTTAAAAAACTACTGACATGAGCACTTTTAAAAGCCAGTGGACCAAAAAAAAAACCTTGACGTTGAATTGGATAAATCAGCCATTGCTAATTTGTACTAAGACAGTTTGAAACTGCATTGAGATGCTCTACTATCTCTACTATTAGAGTAAGTTTTCGAAGCTTTTTTTTAGGCAAACAAGTTATGGTTAACAACTTACACAGTTATTTATACAATGTAAATGCAGAATTTGAAGTAATATTGTCAGACTAACGAGTCATTTCTACACTAAATGAAGCCCCTACCTTAATAAATTAGGAAAATAAAAGAACATATGTAACTAAATAAGCCACGCAAATATTCATTTGCATACATATGTACATATGTATGTATGTACTTCCCACAAGAATTGAGTAATCTAATTTCAATTTCGTAGTACATATGTCTAATTTACTTTAAACGATCTCAGCGCATAAGTAAATTTGCCAGCCACATATAAAATGTGCGAAAGATTAATAAACGATACAAAATTTAAAATATCTTTACTGTTGATTTGTCTAGAATTTTTCTTAAAGTTTGGCACAATTTTGTACCCAAACAATACGATCCCTGACACACCACCATATTGCAAAATAACGAACCACCAGAGCTAAGAACCATTTGTACCTGATGATGACTAATTCACTGTTGATTCCATTCAGCAACAGGTGAACTTGAGGCAAAATTTTCTCAGCGATTAGAAATAATTGCACACAATTGCATATACTGATTACCATTATCAAGACAAAGAACTTACCACCGCTTTTGTGCGCCTCCCCAATAAGAAAAGGCCAAAACTTGTGGAATACAACACTCAGCCACTTCTAAAAGCCGCACCCTCATACAAAAAAATATTGAACACAAATTTCTAGTACGATTTCGCACACAAATACGGTCCAGTGTCAAAATGCGTCCGGCGGCGACACGTCAAAAACAGAGCCTAGGTATATAAGTTACCCTCTCTTTCCACACAGTAGATAAAGAACTTCACCAACTGCAATTTCCTGAATTAGTACATATATTTATGAGTACATATGTATGTATACATGCTCCTATATGTATATGTTGTTTTATAAACACTAGTTATTCCACAAAAATACCACTGCCGTGCAAACGCATAAAAGCCAAAAAGAAAACAATCAAGGGAATCCACCAAGCAGTTGCACTAACCACAAAAATCCAACCGGTGAACAACTTAGTTCGAACAACATTAATACAAAAAAAGATAAATTAAATACACTGTGTAATCTGGGTTTCGTAATGTTTTGAGATATGGATTATGGATTAATAAAAAAAGAACTAAATAAAACCTTGACGACGCGTCTTCAACACCCTTCTACTTCAACACATTTTTTTCCACTGAACTGTATTTTTCTTGTTCTTAATTTGACGGTATAGGTGGCGCGGTGGCGGTGGGATTTGTTTATGAAGGTTGCTTGTCCAAATTGGGGTTTTTTCGATAAGGGAAATATTATTCATACAGGGTGGAATAGAATATTTATTTTTCCGCCATGATCTATTATATTTCTATTATTTATTCTTGTTATTTATGTTAAATTGAGAAAGCGTTCTTAGCAAGTGACATTTGTTTGAAATAAAACACTGCACTTGCAATAATTTTAAGAATATTACGTGATTTTCAAGGTTCCTTAAGTAGACCATGAAATCAGCTTGTAAACTATAAGTGCTTTGTCCACTAGCAAGTAAGTTCTGCAGGTTTTTGTGCAAGATCTAGCTGGCGAATAAACAATCACAGATAACTTATTTCTGCAAGTAACTCCATAGCTTTTAGATCTCGTCGCAAGTGAGAAAGTTGCGGAAACAATTATTATTATTATTATTATAAGTTTATTAATAAGTAATTACGGAAACAAGATTGTTGAGACTGTTTACATTCGGACCAGCACCAGCTAACTTTTGCTAGTGGACATAGCGCTATAAAAGCTGTATGTATCATTCTTACACATGTCAGGTATTACAATTACTCAAACACAATGCCAATACAGTACAAGCAAGAGTCACATATAAACATTTTCTTCTTTGTATAGCTAGATATATATATCTAAGAATTTAAAGCGTTAATAGAAAATTCATTAACTGGGGACACGTAAATCGAGGTATTACTGTACTACACCTTAAAAAACTATTCTGAAAAATGTTCTAATCAGGTAACGGAAGATATTTAAACATGATTTCCTAATTTAATACAACAATATAAGCCTTGTCTCTTTGTAACATCACACAAAAACTTGGCACTATAGATTCAGTCGCTGTTGGGGTTCAAAGAAAATTAGTGTTTCTACAATTGTGCTTCTTGTTTTCTTTGTTTAATTAATCATTCAATGATTTTTCATTGAATAGGATTTATGATAAAATTAAAATAATTATTATCGGAAACTTTTTAGCATCACCTGTTGCCCGAAAGCCAAAATGTCCTATACTGAAACTGTAAACCCAGTCAGTTGTTGTTCTTGTTCGTCATACGAAATTTATCTGAACTAGGGATAATTTTCACAAAGAAACATGGTTACTAATGACAGGTGAGCAAAATTATTCAAATAGTTTCCTCTAGCAAAATTCATTCTTTTTCTTGAAATGTGACGGGAAGACAGAGATTTCAGACATTTCATTTAACGATGAGCAAGTTTAAGCACAAAAATCGTTGTCATACCATTTTCGAATTTGTGAACTTTGAAGTTTATTTATAGGCATGATCACAGTTATCTCTGTTATTCTTGTTATTTATTTTATATGGAGAACAAAGTTTTACTTTTTTTCTTTGCTTTGATTTTAATAAATTACATACTTAGACGCATGTTATTTAGCTCAGCTTGCAATCGAAACAATTATTTATTATCCATGTCAAATATGATTTCGAAATAAAACATAGGAATTTTAAAAGAGTTGTGAACGATTTTGTCAAACTCAACGTTAAGAATTTTTTTGAAGTTTCCTTACTTGGAATAAAAATAGAAATACTCACAAGCTCATATCAATTAACTAACTGATACCTAGAGGGCGACAGTAAGTAATTATGCTGTCAGCAAATGCAGACGTCATTTCTGAGAAAATGAAAAAAGTTTTATCATTTCCTCATATCGACTCGACTTATGTCAATTTATGCATAATTTTCTTTTATTTTTGTGTGGTCATACTTTGTGTTTGGCGGTGGGAAGGTCTCGAATTTTCTGGTATAGAAAGTTTTTTTTGCCTGTTGAATATTTTAATACCTACCCACCATACAAGTAATTTTTTCAAGAAATATGGAATTTCCAAACCTCGGAAAACACTGCTGCGAACAATCCTGCAACAAATTGGGTGCGTATAGTCATGCTCTTGGCCTCTGTAATATTCTTTGTATATCGTGAAATTCAAATTTCTTTATTATGACGCAGATTTTCTCCCTATGCAATGTGACTCCTGTGATAAGGTGTTCTGTTCTGAGCATTTCAGTTACATGAAACATTCCTGTCCCGGAGCTTACAAAAAAGATTTTCAAGTTCCGGTGTGTCCACTATGTGGAGAACCTGTTCCTACACCGCGTGGAGTGCCTCCCGATCAAACCGTTGGTCAGCATATAGATCAATATTGCAAATCCGATACAAAGAAAATTTTTACAAATCGTTGCTCATACAAAAATTGTAAAAAGAAAGAACTTATTCCAGTGAAGTGCACTATTTGCAACTATAACTTTTGTTTACGTCATCGCCATTCAGCTGATCATGAGTGCATTGGTCCCCAGAAAAATCAACGTAATTTGGCAGCGTAAGATGAATTGAAATTTAAACTTTTAACTTTAACATCACTTTTTCTTTCGTTTTGCAGCAATGCAGCCGAATACCGGAAAAATAACAAGCCCACGACATTATTTACAGCAAATCTTAAACCAACAGCAACATCAACAACTATTAGGCAGAATATAGCTCAAGGAAGCAGTCAGGCTCAAAATATTCAAGGGAATATGGTAAGTTTATGAGGCTGTGGAAAATAGCAATTTTCAAATAACTTCTTTCAGACTGAAGACGAGGCATTGGCTCATGCTCTGGCTCTCTCCATTATGGAACTTGATGAATCCGCAGACCGGAACAGAAGAACAGCTCAGCAAAGCCCAACGGTTGCGGTCGGTGGTCAAAGGAACCCTAAGGAAAAGTGTTCGCTTTCGTAGCAGCATTCTTGTTCTTATTTTATTTAGTCGTGCTATTATTATTAAACCTCAAAAAAGCTTATGTGTATGTAGTTTGTAAGTGGTAAGAGGAATAATCGTTATTGTAAATTAAATCGAATGCATTTCAAACTATTGGTTGACACTACATATATTGAAATATAAATTGTATCAGGAGTAAATTTAAGCTCATATTTGAAATAAACTTAAACAACTACTTGGAATCATTTTTCTTACACAATGCGATAGTCGCACTCACTGTTATTTTTCAACACACCCCCAATCGTTGGAAATTCGCAAAAAAAAGGTTTCTAATATAAACTACATGCCTTTGTAGATATTCTTCACAGAGAAAGAAGATATCGATACTGCTTTACGCAATATTGTTTGTCATAAACAAATTTCATATTTGTAAATATATTAATATTCATAAATATTACGTTTGAAAAAGTTCAACATGGAGTTTTACCCAAGAAAATAAGCAATCTTACATTTAGATAAAGCTCCATGACACTAAACTATTGATATCATGCTGAAATTGTATACAATCTGCTGTATTTGAAGCCTGCTGGGCCGGAGTCTACGATAGCCCTAACCAAAATCCAACCAGATCTATGAGCATCCCTCCCAGGGCAGTAAGTTCATACTGGTCCGCCGTCCAAGGGTCTCCTTTCCTGAGACAAGTGTATGAAGGAAATGTGAGCGAACAATGTTCAATCAGACATACCAGAAATTAAAAATATTATGAAAATTATTAATAAATAGAATAAAAAGTGATGGACCAAAGTACACAAGAAGCTAAATCCATTACGCGAGATGAGGAAGCAAATAGATTTAAGATTGTAGTTTTTTTCCAACCTTTTCAAATATAAAATATACGAATACATATTCAAATATATGAAATACTAGCTTAAACCCCGCCCACTTCGCCAGGCATTAAAAAAAACTGTTGTTGTACTCAGCTGTATGCACACAAGTTTCTTTTCAATGGTTTTGAATTTTTTTGTATTTTTTTTTTTACTTATCACCTTTGTACCGTAATTATCTACATTAAAAAAAAAATTAAATTGGTTGAAAATTATGGGCCACATACGAATTTTGCCACTTAGTTTTAAATATATGATTAGACATTCCAATGGCATCATCTTGAAGCAACATAACCAGAGATATCCCTTTAGTTGATCACCCACCCAGCTCCACAAGTTTCTGAAAACATAGTCGTGTCCCCGAGGAAACCAATGCGAAGTGTATGATGATTCCTGCGGCAAGGGTTTTATAAAAGACATTACCTGAGACATTCAATGCTTATTAACGGCATTCACAAACAATATGCTGAATACCGTTTCCGTTATTGCCTTACGAAACCAGTCACTAACTAACGTATCGTATCGTCTGGATGGCCACATGCGGCATGGATCAAAGATTGAGTTCATTTTCTACACAAGCCATAGTTTGGATACGTGATGAGTTTAAAGCATATTTTGAAAAACTTGATTTTCAATACAATACTTAGTAGCATATTAGTTTCGTTTCTTCTGCATCTAGGTAGAGTTAACTCCCAATAAATCTTGCCTTAATTGCCCCGTCTTGCTTCAAGCTATTTCTCTAAATACTAATCCCCGCAACCTCAGGTCTGTTCCTCTTTTCCGTATACCTCCTCATCGAACTAACCATGGTTACAACGAACCATTATAAAGAATGCGGCACACATTTTTGATTTTAACAAGAATAAATGCGCACTCCACAATGCCCTAACCATACTCTCTCCCAAGCTTTTAAGTTTTAGTCCTTTCTAGTTTTAAGTTTAGATTAAGTTATGCTTGTACTAAGCTAAATATAGTAGGGGAAGTTGTTTGCTGATCTTACTACGATTTTGAATACTTTTAATATTGGAATGGGTATTCTGAGACAGCCAGCACATGATAAAATAATCATCCTTTGTATAAAATAGTTCGTATACCAAGTGGGTAGAACAACTTTTAAATTATTCCTTTCAAATAAGACTCCCGGTTATGAGTAGTAAAAAGTCGAATGAATAAAATTGAGTTTGCCACACCAGAATTCCTATATTTTCTCTCTACTTCCAACGTGCCTAAGGTTTGGATAGTAGGTTAACTATTTAGTATAAAATTTGTTTTTCTTGGAAATGAATGACTTACTTTATTCTGTGAATCAGGTAATGATAATAAATTTTAAGGTTATATTGTATTTCATACTGGATGTGACAAAAAAATCGAATTTCCAATAGATTGTAATGTACATACTTTTCAAAATATTAATAGGCATAGACATGAATTTATCATAAGGAAGACCCAAGACGACGCAAATAGCAGAGTGAATTTATTGCGAATGTATTTCATATAAATTTATTAGGTTTTCAAGAGACATCTGCGGATTCAACTTGGTTTATACTTTTCACGTCGACATCTCCTTCAGCAATCGTTTCCGCTTCAGGAACGTGTTCCATTACAACGGCATTGTCAAAACTGACCTTCTTCTCCAGACTTATCTTCCGTTGTCCATTGTGGCCCTCATTAGATGATGTACTAATTTTTCGTGCTGCAGAAAAATTAACAACACCCTCAACGGCTAAGATACTAGCACTTGACAACAAAACCGATACTTGCTCTGCAGAAGGACAACTTGTAATGATCATATCGTCCTGTGAGTATCCGTTTGTTGATAGAGTTTGTTCCAGTTTTACAAAAGAACTGATTATATTATTCTGAAATTAAAAGCATATAATATATGAATACGCAAGTGATAACATTTAACTCACTCTTATGGGTCTGAATATAATGAATTCAGTATCTCGATTGCTAAGATAGAGTTGCATTGACCGCTGTAGAGTACACAGCTTAGTTTTAATTAATCTTTGTGTCTCTTGGATAATACTACTTATGTGCTGAGGACTGGCCCACGGACTTTGGCGAAGGCTGTAATTGACTTTATTTTGTGTGGGCTGTCCTTTGTTGGACGCTGTAGTTGCTTGTGCCAGTAGTGTTTGAGCTTTATCAAGAAATGCAAGCAGTGGACCAATTAACATTAGCACAGAGTCTTTTATAAACTGTTCGCAGGCGGATTTTAGTTGCTGATCGACTTCTTTTCGTGAGTCCAAGAGATGTTCTTTGATTTGCGGTGTACCTTCAAGCAAGAATTCTAGCAAAGCGTTATTACTTCCCATAGAGAACAGGTGTTTCCGTTTCTGCAGAAGGCCGAAGGCGGCGGTTTTTACTTTGCTGAAATCGAGAGATGTTTCTTTTACTGTAAAATCTACGCGGAAAGGAGCGATCTGTTCCCGGAGAATCAGTAAATGTTTAATTTCGAAAAGCTCGCCATCGATTGGTGTCTGGAAATAAAATTGTTTAGAATATTATTTTCTATAGTTATTAAGACAATAATATTACTTTTGAAACACTTATTTTTCCTGCAGCTTTAGAGACACTCTGTATGCACAACTTTAAAGCTTCTTGAGACAAGCCTTGAAATACTGGTCTGTCCACGCAACGATACAACCTTGACAAACAAACTAGAGTTCTTCTTACAGTTGGATACCACATGCCGTGTAAATCAGCCGGAGAATCTAAAAATAATTTTAGAACGCTTCTTAATCAAAATTTTATTACGTACTAAGATTTCGTGCTCTAAAGTTGGTATCAACACTTTCAGTTTCCACAAAACTAGAAACGCTTGATATTAACGATGATCTAGAGTCCGAACGCCTCATTTGTGGTTCTTGCAGAGACAAAGCTATACTCTGAAAATTTTTATTTAGAAATACTTTTCTTTAACAACTGAAATTTAGTACTCACTTCCATCATTTCTAACTTGTCCGGATAAGCGAGGTCACCGGCAGAAGGGTTGTAATGTAAAATATCTGACTGCAAGTATAAATGCGCCCGAAAAACTAATCGCTCTTGTACATCTTGCAGCATTTGGTTCGCAGTCCGGGCAAATGCTTCTAATTGTTCAGCTGTGAAATGCAATGGAAGGCTTACAAAAATGTTCAAATTATTGCAAAAAAAATCGGTCAAGTGAAGCATAGCATTTCTTCTTGCACATTTGTGGAACCCAATCTTCAAATCATATCTGCACACCATGTTGGCTATCTAGTATTAATGTTTATTCCAAAGAAAACTTAGGAACAAAATTTCATTAAAAACCATTCAGTATTTCTCGAGTTAGCGGTTAAATAAGGATTTCTGAAACTCCATTATATCTTACTCCTATTCGACAGAAATCCATTAAGTGGTTTTTAAGTTAGCTCGTGTTACAATGAGCATTTTTGAAATTTTTTTAAACCACCATGCAGATCTTACTAGCACAAGCTAACAAAATAAATGTTTGGCCTGACATGAAAAGATTAATTGGAAATTTTGAAATCGCTTGGATTTTTGCGATGCAGCCTGCCATAGTCTACGCTAATCTCTATGAATGTATGCATTGATTTATTTAGTATATACATATATACGTACTATTAAACACAGTGGAAATATATACATATTAAAAATCTAAATTTACATACGAGTATTTAATTATTCTTGGGATCTGATTCTTGTAAAAATTAGTAAAATTGATTCATTTAGTCGAGTAAGAAGGTACATAGATATAAAAGTAAAAATGTGTCTAAAAACTTACGATTTTGCTGTACTTGTTCCTCTATCATTTCGATTCGTAAGATGCTGCATATCTCGGCTAGCGTTTCTAGATGATTAATATGAATAATCATTGGTCGCATTGTATCGTACAGGATAGTACACAATCCTTCCAAGTAAGAGCTACAAAATAACTAAAAGTTAGACGATGAATCGTGATTCACTTAATTCAAATTCACATCAGTTGTTCACTAGGAAGCGAAAAATATTGGAAAAATAAACGGTGCTCATCCTGACAGACATGCACTAGGAAACCGCAAGCACTACGCATCAAAGAACACTGATCTCCCTTGTAGCTCGCTCTTAAGTCCTGAATCGCTTTTTCAACAGCTGGCGACATGATGTTTGCTCTCTCTGATAAATAGTTATTATGAATTTCAGAAAGAAGTTGTTCGTACTCGGAACCATAGGAAATACGGTCCTCAACCAATTGTGATACACGCTTAATTTTTACAGCAGATGTTTGGTATTTCCCATAGTACAGAGCGAAAGCAGCTTCGGCTCTGGGTCTATCCTCTTGGGCTCCAACATTTTTGGGAGCTAATGTTTGATGTGTGGCATGCGACATAACTGTCATCACATAATTTTTTATTAGAGTGATGGCTTTGGATAAAATATGTTTGTATTTAACAATGAAAGCTGATGAATCCTTATATTTGGGCTAAGTGGTATAAATCAAAATATTAAACTATCTAGAAGTTTGCGCATTTCTATTCTGCTTACGTTTTGACGAAGATACTCGAGGCAATCATCGATTTTATTTAAGCACTCCCTAAATGATTCGCTTGCAACTGACAACGTTGGACTCTGAATTCGTTGATATAGAAGTTCAACCTGACTGAAGAACTGAAGTCTTCTCTGAATTTCTTCGTTTATTTCTTGCATTTTCTTTTGCTCGTCAATGAGTTGTTGGCTTGCTGAGTTCAAAGAACTAGTCTTGTTCGAAACAAAATCATATTGCGAGTTGAGGTTACTAAGCTTCGCCATAGCTAAGTCTACCTGCTGGAGTGTGATTTGACATTCCTCACTACGTATCTGCAATTGTTGCAGATACCTCTCATAGGCGCTGTGAGCATGTGCATGAATTTCACCGTTTACCCGGTCATACCATAGCAAGAAATCGTGCGTGCTTTTGATACCAGATGATGATTGATGAAGGTCTTTAAAAGTTCCACTTATCCATTCGGTACGGTTTTTATCATTTATCTGTTCATCAGTGCGAGACACCAAAGTGGAATTCGTATCTGAACCCTAGTGAGTAAAACAATAAATGAAAAAAAGTAGATTTCAATTCAATGAAATTTTTACCTCCCCATATTGTTTTTTCCACTTGGAAGTTAATATTTCTACATATTCCTCTTGCTTGCGTGTAAGCCCGGCTATGGGCTTATCTTTACTTTCCCATTGCAGCAAGCGAAAGCGGATTTTTCGTAGATTATCATTCTCACTTTGGGCTGAAGCAACGTCAACCATTGTATCTACTATCTTTTTATTTATTAGTGATAGAAATCCTTTCAACTAAGAACAACTTAAGAGTTTGCTTTTTCGCTATAATTTTGTTATTTATTTTGACACTGACAACAGTTTATGTTAATTTGGGGTTCGTGGACATATCGAATTAGAAAAAAAACAAGACTTCCAATAATATTGGAAATGCCAACAAGTTGACTAATTTCATACATGGATTGAAAACGCTCTTCCCATAGAATAAATACATTAATTCACCTCAAGAACGGGAATTGAGGAAATGCTGGAAAATGTGGACGAGATTGGGCACGTTTAATATTCATTTGTGGACTGAAATTGGTGGACTGAATTCTTAGACCGTCTGTCAATTGGTGGCTGAATTTTATCCTCTGGCTAATTTTTAATATAAAGTGAATACAATTCTTTGCAATATCACAGTATTGTAAAAGACGAATTAGCTATATGGAGAATGAAACTTTTAGCATTGTAACCCAAAAATAATTATTTCCCCTTTTCCTTGCGCCATTTGTTTTCCAAACCTAGAACCACCCCATGATATATATGGAAGAGAATGCTATATTTTAGTCAATTATTTCCCCTTTTCCTTGCGCCATTTATTTTCCAAACCTAGAACCACCCAACCAAACTATGATATATATGGAAGAGAATGCCAAAATTTAGCCTAATAGGATAATATTCATGCAGCTACTCCAGATCAGGTTAAAGCGTATCGTGTAATATGTTGAGATTATTCACAACGATAATGTTAAAATTTGGTTACAGGCTAAAATTTAATGCAATTGACACGCGGCCTTAGTGAAATTATTCTTCCTTCGAGAAATATCGAAATCAGTTAATAACTGATACCGATTATATTTATTACTTTGCGGACTAGTGAAAATCAACATTTTCCTTTAGAATTCCGTACTATAAGTCGTTTTTAATTATTTTGATGGTAGATACAAACTAATAGTTGTTCAGCGCAAAAGCGAATATCAGGATAAAGTGGAAACAATATAAAAATCTCTTAGTTTGACATTTATGAAATTGACTAAATTCTGCACATTGTTTAAAAATGCTGCGGGTACATGGAGTTATTATCGTTGGAACGCTTTGCCTTTAGGGCAACTCATTTGGGGGGAATTTTACGCTGTCAAAGAGTATTCAATGTTGGCTAAGATTTTTATAGAGTTTTTTTTACCTATTAATTAGCTCAGACAACTCTTTAATGTACCTAGCTTAGATGGAAAGTTGACAGCAGAGCACTCATATTTACAAAAATATCGAGAAAACCATGCAAAACCAAGCCAACTGATTTTATTATGAGAAGTGTCCAGTGGGACATCAAACATCTAAACAGATCCGTATAAATATGTGCTCTCCATGGGTAGAAAGAAAGAGCACACCATATTACTCTTTAACGTGATGTGGATAGAGACAAGGCATGGGAATGACATAAAAGGCAACCAATTTATTTTAACTCTAGAGTGTATATTCTATGCTTGTTTTAATCTTTATATCACGGGAGAAGGTAAACATAATTTTTTTAGTATTTTGTGACTTAAAATTTGGATTTAAGCAAAAGTTTCTTAATAGAGCTATGGCACCACAGCCTGTTGTAACTGGACTCTCACCCAAGGAGGGCCCGCCGGGGACACGGGTTACAATACGCGGAGAATTTCTTGGCACGAGAGCAAATGATCTTATCGGTAAGTTAACTCCCATCAAGGGACTATTCGTGTCTGCACGAACATGGGTGTCGAGATATTTAAACGAATTTCTATTATAAGGTCTAACAATTTGTGGTTCTGACTGTCTTCTGTCTGCGGAGTGGAAAAGTTCTAATAAGATTATTGCCCGCACTGGTCCTGCTAAAGGCAAGGGAGATATCATTGTCACCACTCTTAGCGGCGGTGTTGGTACTTCTACAGTACAATTTCGGGCTTATCACGAAACAATAGGCCCACTTAAAGAATCAGCAGTTTGGATTGAAGAATCACCAACGCAGACGTTATCATGGGGAAGACGAACCCTAGCCCAATCTGGATATACACAAGAGGATCCATTGGGGCTCTCTATTGAGGGTAATGAGCAGAAGATTCCCGAAGACTTGAGGGAGCTCTTCCCAGATAGTAGTGGCGATTTGTCACAGGAAAATTTTTCTCCGTCTTGGTTCTTATTAGAAAATCATTTAGCTACTTCCTTTGAGGACTTGAAAGCTGGTTTATCATACCTTAAGCGAAAAGTAGAGAGCCAGAAAGAAGGACAGCTTTCATTTTTGAAGTCAAATGCTGGATCTGTGATCGATCAGCTTGACACCCTAATGAATATTAGAGATAAGTTTCAAGAGGACGTGAAAGTGCATGGAAATGATCCACTTCGCCTACTTAATACATCGATAGAAAGTTCCATTATCGAGTCGAAAAACATTTTCAACGAAGTTTTAGTTAGGAAAGAAAAAGCTGATTCTACCAGGGCGGTACTTTTGGCTCTTTCAAGACATAAGTAAAAATAGTATGACACACTTGGTAGATCTGATAAAACTAGTTGTTTATAGGTTTCTGTTTTCCTTGCCGAACTCGGTTGACCGGAGAGCTGCGGCGGGTGACTATGACATTCTTGTAAGCGATTACTCGAGAGCTAAAAATTTGTTTGGAAAATCTGAGATACCTGTAAGTTTAAATAAAATTTCTGGCAAATGTATGTAAATACATGGCTTATTCAAATTTATAGATTTTCAGAAGAATTTTGGACGAAGTAGATCGGCGGGTATTCAAAATCAGAAAGGAACTTCATGAGAAAGTTATTAAAATGCCTCAAAGTGTTGAACAGCAAAAGAAATTTATTAAAGCTTTAACGAGTCTTGAGGTAATTGCCCTAAATGATTATTAATAGTATCTACAGCACAAGTAAATTTTTTTTTTTTTTTATAGTTGCAACAAAGTGGAAATTTAGTTAATGATAAATTAAAAGATACGGATCCAGCTTGGGATGCCATAGACGCCCGTGCTAAATACCTGGAAACAACTTTCAAGCATACTTTTGATCAGTACACTTCTAAAGAATCTGGACAAGAGAGTAGGACAATATTTAAATTTTACTCAATTCCAATTGAAATCTATTTGCAGAGTCTAAAAATCGTGATCCAAATCAACCACCCAATAGAGTGGTATTTTGTGAGGAAATCTGTGATATTGCCGCCTCCCAATTGCCAGATTTGTGGCGCCTTGGACAACTTTATTTCACCGGAGAACTGAGAGGTCCACACGATCCGAAACCAGGAGATTTTAAAGTATGTGAACACATACATACATACTTATGTGTTCAAATCAAACTAGAAATCCGTCTGTATACTAGTTTAAACCATATATAACGATGGATTGTCAGTTATGATATGGCTAAACAAATGGTTTGTTTGGCTTAATATTTTTTATTAGAGAAGAATTTACTGGGATACTGGATTAATCTTTTGAGCAACTAAAATTGCCACGAAAAACTACTAGTTAGTAGTGAATTTATTATTAGGCCCTTTAAACAAGAGAGTAAAAAAAAATATACTTATCTGTCTGGGAGTGACATTTTCGATCACATATAATATAAAATAGTTAAAACCAGTATTCACACTTGTTCTCAAAGTGACGGGCATAAATTTGTCCGTTCAAGTGATACCTTGAGAATTTATTTATTTTCGCACGAACACCGTACGGAACAGGTCTAAAATAAATTGATGTGAAATTCTATCACTTCGATTATGAAATTAAGGATGGTTGACGAGTCAATCAAAACTAGTTTTGAATGGTTAGATCTTTTATTCACAGAATTCGTATTATTCATAGAATTATTCATAGAACATTTAATTTCAAAACTCTATTCTCTATCAAGATTTTTATTGTTTCATAGCGTATGATTATGACCGCAATTGAAAAGTTTTGCACCTACCTTCGAGTAGCTATTCTTATAGCTTCTGATTTGCGCGCACTTCGGCAGACGACAGGTGTGTCATGGCCAATCGGATCTTCTTCGGCCACACATCAGTTTCTTCCTTGGATTCAGCAGTGCTTACGTTTTATTCGCATTACATACGCCACACTGATTCGTTTGGATTTGCCAAATAATGCTTTAGATGTTATTCAAAAGTTGATCAATGATGTACGCCTATTTTGCTTCTCGATAATATTTAAGCGCTCTAATGATAAAGTCAAAAAACTCGGGGCGAAAGAGAATTGGATAACTGGAGTTGATGAATTTCCGGGTGCTACTATGCTACCATCTATGTTGGAAGAAATCATTGTGGAAACACTCGAAGAAGGACAAAACACTTGTATGAATCCAGAGATCAGGTATTTGACATCCTTATTGTGTACTAACTTATCAGACACATTCAATTTATTTTAGAGAGGGAAATCTTCTTGAGCCACAGTCTGACGGCCAACGCGAGGTTTCTCAGCGATTGCAAGAAATGTTGTCCACATTCTGCGGTGTTATCGAAGAACTTGCATTCCAATCTAATGATGATGAGGCTAATACATCAACCATATCACAGCTTCTTGGTTTTCCTAATTCTCAACAAAGTGGCCCCGACAGCAAAATGTGGGGGTCTGTTGTATCATGGGAGCAGAGAATGCTGTGTTGCTTGGCTAACTGTGCATACTGTAATAAAAGCTTTTTTCCACACATTGGAACTGTATTCGTGAAGTTTGGTTACCCATTACCCAATCTCGCAATCGAAACCTCTCGCTACTCTATCAACCAACTTTTTACGAACTTACTTGAGGCTTATGTAGAGCACAAAGGCGATCCGCTTGTGGGAACTATCGAACCTTCAATGTACATAGGACGGTTTCAATGGGATAACGAAGTAGAAGTTGGAAAATTACGTCCCTATGCCCACGAATGTTGCGATAATTTGGTGGGTGTTTATTCAGAGATATTTACCATATGCCCATCACTTATTCGATCAATTCTTGAACCTCTTGTTCAAACGGTTGCTGAAGAGTTAGCACGTCTCATGAGTTGCGTACAAAAGTTTAGTTATACAGGAGTTATACAGGCGAATGTGGATATAAAATTAATGAGAGACGCACTTAAGTTTTATAGCAATGAAACTGCAAAGTGAGTATTGAATGCAAAGAATAATAGCCTTTTAATTAATAAGGACAAAAAAAATATTTTTTATTGACAGGTCCTTTTTTGTGGAAGCGCTTGATGCTATAAACCCGCAGATGAATGCAGAGCAAAACAAAAAGGTGGAAGTGATTCTGCAAGATGTAAAAGATCGTATGAAACTACACTTTACTTGCTTTTCAGTTGCAAATCCGTAAACAAACTGCAAAGATTACTGAATTCTAAATATATATCATACATACCTATTTACCCATATAAGTTTTTGTGTTTTCAATTTAAATTTTTAAACACATGCCGGTCTTAATACTCGTAGTAATTTCGAAACTACACATTTCTCTGCTCCAGATCAAGATTCCTTCGGATTTGTTTACCTCTCCCGTATCAACTTTGAACCATACAATTCAAAGTCGGTATTTATAGAATAACTAAAGTTAAAGTTTATTTAAACTTTTATAGGCATTCTTTTCAGGATGAAGCTTTTAAAATAAAATTCTGACCAATGTGTGTTAAAATTTAAATTAAGTGATTTTATTCCTCAGCCAGAAAAATATAAATTTACATATTTATGTACTCGTAATTATGAATTTAAATAAATATACAAACAATGAAAGTCTATTCGTTTCTTCTACCTATACATAGTACATATTTTCATTAATTTAGTTATACGCTAGTAACTTTTAATTGCTGGCACATATTTTTTCAAAATTAGTTCAATTTTTTCTTTGTATTTTACTCACATAAGACAATATGTTTCACTTTCCCTTGCACGCTTACTTAAGAATTACATTGTGTTGTGTGATACTTATATATTACTTATTCAACTTTGAACAAAAGTTTAGTTTACAGTATTTTATTGCTCTTATTAACTGCTTAAGGTACAGAAACGATTAACTATTATGGTTTACTTTTTTTAAAACTGGTTGTGAAGCATATCGACATGTTCCCACAAAAAATCAGTTTTATTTTCAAGAAATATTAAATTTATTAGCTCCGGTATGTACTCATTTTAATCAAGTTATAGGCTATTACTAAATAGGATAACGCAAATATGCCAATAATTAAGTATTGTCTTGCAAATAAAAGAGTTTTTCGTTCGTGTCCCGAATTATGTGGTTTGGAAATTTAGGTATCGTTACACCAGATACATATAATTGTGTATTATGAAGCTTGTTATATTAACTACAACTTAAAATCGAATGAGAAATCCTTACCATTTGTCTGAAACTTGTGGACATTCTCCTTTATAGCGTGCTCAACATCGATTTGATTGAATTTTTCCTGGATACGAATCTTAATAGGATTCTCTATAGCGTCCATTATTTGATATCGCAACATGTTAGGCAATACGTTTACTAAAAACTCCATTACGTAATCAGCCGTTCCAGCGCCATCACAACGTACCTGAATATTGCCTAAATCTATTTGCAGGTCGTTAATTTGAGGTTTTTGACGAGTATCCAGGGCTTGGCTAATATTTACGATCACTTTTATATGTTGAACTGTGAACTGTGCATGACCAATACGGGATACAAAGCCAATACCAAATCCTACCTCCCATTGAGTGGCGCCACTAATCTTTTGGGTTCCCACTTGAAAACTCAGTGATACTGTGTTGTTTTCCATTGAAACTATCATGTTACCTACGCGATAAAAAGAAGATCCTCCCGTAATCCATGTATTGACCATTTGCATTGAAAAAATTCCAACTGTTCGATTATAATCAGGCATACGGTATGGATCATAGCCCATAGAACGAACTTTCTTCCGGCCTTCAGCGATAGCCATGTCTAATGGAGATATCGAATTTGGCAGCTTTCGGTCGCCCATTAAATTTTTAATGTTATTATTGATTTCTTCTCGAAGCTTTGTGTCTGCTTCCTTCAACATTAGAGGTTTCATCGCATCAAAAACTAAATTCGGGGCCGAATTAACAATGCCCTGGAAGACGGTACCTAGAAATCCGAGATTTTGAAAATCCATAGCCATGTCTGAAAATGTGAGGTCCATATTTATTTGTTCTGTTGTAAGGTGGCCATCGAGGTGCACTGCAAGTGTGGCAACAGCTTTTGCCATTACGTTTTTTAAAATAACTGTGAATGGACCCTGTGCTTTCGAAAAGAGTGAATTTAAGGTATAGGATCCCCTGACAGTCATGGTGTCTAACTGAATTCCAGCATCGACCTGAAATAATAAAAAAAAAAAATTGTTTATTTGAAATAAAGGATACAATGCGACCATTTGATAGAAGAAAAATGCGAGTGTATACGTCACACAGCACATCAAAACGATGATGAACTTGTGTTCAAACTCCCCTAAACAGACGGCAACAAAGTAGAAACACATGACCTACATATATTCGTCTTGAAGAACCTGCACCATAAGAGTGATTTTTTTTTTATAATCTGCGCGCGCCAAAGGGATTATTAATACCCTTATATTTTTTTAGGGCACGGGCGTTTAGGAAAATGATGAAGAGGAACAGAGGAGAAGCCTGCGCACGTTGGCTTTAAATATGTGAAGGTTGTAGTGATGGGGAAATACAGAGCCTGGTACATCATTCCACATTCGTGTCGTTCGGTTTATAAACGAATCCCTATATTTGACAGTACGACCGAAGTTGGGCTTAAGGGTGAACTGTGTGCATTCGAAGCATAACGCGCATTGCGAGTGAATTTTTGAAGGGGAGGAATGCAACTGGCTATTTCGCGGGAGCATTTTTTATGAAAAAGGCGATAAAATAGGGAGAGACACGAGACACTTCTCCGATGTTCAAGTGAATGTATGGAATTCACAATGTCTCTATCAGCTATAAGTTTTAACGCGCGATTCTGTATCCTGTCTAGAATGTGCAGAACGGTCTTGGGTGCACTAGACCAGATGTGGGCGTTAAATTCCAGCTTTGGGCGGATGAATGCCTTATATTTTGCAGCATTTTTGCTGACCTCGAATATGTGATCATTCCTTCGAAGATGGTTATTCATATACACACCGAGAATTGCAAGCCACCATTCCATGGATAATGGTTGAGGGTTATGGTTTCGCTTGATAGATAGAAGACAGCATTGTGTTTTGGAAGCATTAAATTCCACTCTGTTGGCTGAACCCCATTTGATTATGCTATCCAGGTCGTTCGTCTCATACGGTCGAAGAGCAAAGACGTGAATTAGGGAACGAATATGAAAAACTGAGGGTGATGTCATCAGCGAAGGAATGGATTGGATTAGAAGTTGCAGTTGATGGCTAAATTGAAACACATGACTTACATATAAACGTATTTTGAATGGACTTTGGAGTACCATAAGATGGTAAGTAAACAAAAATCGGATCTTTAACTTTTTCAGAATACATACATGTACGTAAAAGGGGCGTGATAAGTTCGCGGAGAGAGCTGTGAATCGGACCCTCGCCCAGGTCGTTCTGTGTCAGTGGTCTCTGATGAAAACGTCGGAAAAGTTTAAAAATTAGTTCTGGTCGACCGAAGAATAAAAGTGTGGTCGATAGCGTACTAGTTGCAAATCAGCAAAGAACGGATTCAAGAAATTTGTACGAGCATTTAAACATGAAAACTAATTTGTGCGCACTGGGTACTGAAAATGCTCACACCATTCGACAAGCAACGACGACTCGAGTGCTGGAAAGATTTTTTGGAGTTAGCCAGGAACTTTGCAACCGAATCATAACTGTAGATGAGACTTGGGTTCAACAATACGATCCGGAGTCTAAACAAGAGTCTATGCAGTGGATTGAAAAAGGATTAAAGAAATTCAAGGTGAAAAAGTCGGCTTCAAAGCTTATGGCAACTATTTTTTGAGACAGCGAAGGTGTTTTGCTGATTGATTACCTGCCAAAGAGGATTACCATGAATGGATAATATTACGCAAATTTATTGACTGAGACACGTGAAGCGGTTGTACGGAAGTGACATGGGGAACTCAGGTACGGAGTGTTGTATTTGCAGGATAACACGCCTGCTCATACGGCGCCGGTTTCGAGGCAAGCCTTAAAAGGCACAGGTTTTTCAACGATAGACCAGATTTGGACTCGAGTTACTTTATTCGTTTTTCCAATTTGAAAAAAGGAGTTACGAGGCCAAAGATTTGCAGATGAGATCAAGGTGACCGTAGAAAAGCATTTTGAAGGCAAAGAAAAATAATATTTTTTCGATGGTATAAAGTCACTGCATGCCCGATGTGAGAAATGCATTTCACTTGAGGGAGATTATATTGAGAATTTTTTTCTTTTAATCGGATCTCTTTTTTCACGTAATGCCTTAGGCCGCCAACTTATCAGCCGCCCCTCGTATGTACGTAAATTATATTCGAATGATAGAAAGAAATATTTGTTGAAGAATTGCACACAGATTAAGATTACTATATAAAACTGTTAACAAAACTTTTTTCTGATTTCAAGAAATTTTATTGAAAACACATACGTCATTTTTAGCTTCTGTCTCGTAGTAAAGTATGCATAGCAGTCGTCTTAAATAATCAGCATTCATGCTTACTGATGATGTTTAGCTAGAAACGCTAAATACCATATGGACGGACGGATGTCTCTTAAATCTTTATGTTATAATCTATGCATTCAAATTTCTTTTTCATGTGTGCATAAGTTCGTGATTGCTCTTTCAAAACCCGATGAATAACACCCAAACTATAATCAATTCATAATATAAATTAACAAACAAAAAAAGAGACAAGCAACAAGCCAACAAAGAAGTTGAGTTTTGCTTGTTGATATTTGTTATCGCGTAGACAATTTTTATCACTAATTTTTGCTGCTTTAGGCACTTATTCAATCATGCACTTTTTAAACTATATTCAAAGCCATAAAATTTATCAAACTCGACTCACCTTCATCTCTTTCAGATCAGCATTCAAATATTTTATTCTAAATTGGGAAAGGCCATGTGCTTGCACATTCTTCATAGTTAGGGAAGATATGCCCAAACTCTTACTCATATCGGGTACTTCCATGGGATCAGGTATAGGAGCTCCCGGAAATCCAACTGGGTCCTCTTGTTTGTAGTGTTCAATAACCGCAAATAATTGAGCTGCCAATCGGTTTTCTGTTACCTGTACATTGTGCTCATCTACTGCTCCTGATGATGGTAAAAAGTCCTCCTCATGGGAATCGACATTTTCGCCTGTTTAAATAATACGGTTCAAGTGTATAGAAGAAACTATGGTGCAGATCTCTTTACCGTCATCATATCTACATCCAACATTTGTAGCTAATAAAAATGCAATAATCCATGTTATGTATGCCATGGTATACGAGTCTTAATTGTTTGTTATCCTAGAACAATTCCCGTTCAAACGCTATAATTATAACACAAAAACTTATTAAATTTGTAATTTCGGAATGAAAATGCTCGTGCTGCCGTACCGGAAAACTGATAATGAACGCCCAGTCGGTATTTTGAGATCTTTAAATGGTCAAGGGTCGTGTGATGATGAGATACTGAGCGAAAGTTGGAGAATACCAGTGTATAAAATAGATTGCGTTTACTTTGTCCAGCGCTTTCATTCTATATACATGTGTGGGTAATGAAAATTGTAAAACTACCGCAGATCGAACCGCTGAGTTTAATGTTTGTAGATTGTAGATTGAACAAAACGGGTGCATCCTTTTCATGTTACAAAAAAAAAAAATAGATGATTTGGAATATGGGTTTCCTTTTATATATCATTGTCATGAGCATTAGGGTGTGTTTACTTCGCTGAACTGAGTTAACGAAATCAGGTATTTCCCTTGATCTCTGTTTTTTACAAAAGAAAACTCACATTCGTTCGCTTACTTTATGCAATATGCATTCAATGTCACGGGAATAAAGTTGTCCTCTTTTATGACTCTAACATATTAACACATATGAATAGATACTACGAGTATATTCTCTAAGAATGAATGAAACTAAAAATGCATTGTATTTAAAAAAATCTAAATTATGTTTTTATTCTTATTTCTCTTTGATACTTAAGCTTTAAAATAAATTTATCCTTAAACCTACATATATATAACTAGAACCATAAAATGTATTTACGAATAACCTTAAGATTATAATTTTGCATTGTAATTTTTGAAAAATAAAACTTGTTTTAGGCAATTTTGTATTCCGTCGGGTATAATCGAAAAAAAAAAGAAAAAAAAAAAAAATTTAACTATAAAATTTCCGTATAAAAATTATCTAAGGCTTGATTAGTTCTAAAAGTGTTTAATATTACTCATTTATTATCTAAAGAGGGTATGTATGTTTACGGAAACGCAGGTATGTGGGAAACCATTTACAAATCACTTGTCTCAACAACTTCCAGCAATGGCGGATGTGATATTGACAAAGGCGAGTCTCCAGCTGAAGCATGTGTACTTGTCAAGTAATCATCATCTTGGAAAAGCTCTGATGTAAATGAACTGGGCGAGGTGACTATAATTGGAGAAAGGGTAAAAGTAGCAGGCGTCGTTGAAATAGAGATGGTCGAATTTTTCGACTGTGATACACTATGCGGGGGAACTGTGTGCACTGTAATAACATTATTGTGTTTTGAAAACGAAGAAACTTGTGTGTTTGCAGTTATTGGCGGTTTATTATTTGGCGGCAGTTGCTGTTGGGATTGTTGCTGCATGATTATTTGCGGTAGTGTCGTACTGATTTCCGGAATTTGATGAATAGTTGTGGAGATTTGTGAATTCGAGTTTGGTACAATGAAAGTATTGCCGCTACTGTTGTGTGAAATTGAGTGGGTTCTCTGAATACTTGGTTGATTCTGATGCGATGTGGAAGTGAAAACATTGACAACTGAAATTGAAGTAAAACAAGTTTTAGTTTTTTTTTTGTAATGAGTTGACTTTTTCCTGAAATTACGAGAACATTTTTTCTATCCGAGATATTTGTAGCCAAAATTTCCGTACGTACAAATTGTTGCGAAACTATACAAATTTTCGATACAGCAAAAGATTTTTTACAGCCTCACTTCAATGTGTATGAAATAGTGAGAATAAATTTTTATACCTGTCACCCTTATTTTCGTGTGGCATGAATATGAGAATAAGGGTGATTATTGCTTTACATACTGTGTGTCGTAAAATTTGTAAAATTAAACTGCTCGCCTAAAAAATATTCACCTACATATTCTATGTATTTGTTGCAATTTGACGTAAAAAACCTTTTACCCGAAGACTACATAAAGAGGTCTAATGGTGCCTAGTTCGAAATAGCCTATAAATGAGTATATTTCCTAATATCCCCATCAGATTAGCAGCGAAATTAAACTCACAATCAACAACTTTGAAAAATATTTAGCTCCTAAGTTTGAATTTTTATTTTTTTTTGTCTTCTTGCAAGAGAAAGCAAAATTCAGATATACATATACATATCTAAACGTTTAACCAAACCTTGTCATCAAAATACAATTTTAATCAACAGGTCACGCCATTTAACCAAAACGCATTTCTTAACATGAAAATGGATGGGTCACCTCACAGTACTCATTCTTATTTATAGGTTGATTTAATATTCAAATAGACACATGTAAACAAAGAATTGTTACATTTTATCTTTTCGTTTTGAATACTACACACAAAATATAAAATTACAAAAAAAAAAAAAAAAATGGTCTTAAATATTTTGTGTAAAATAAAGGGTGTCCCAAAACATGGCATAAACCTTAGACTTCAAAAAAACCCAAAGAAAAAAGTTCAACGGCGTTAAATCGCATGATTTGGGCGATCAATTCTGATCACCAAAATGGGAAATTACACGACCAGGAAATGACTCATGCAGTAATTGAATTGTTTCTCGGGCTGTATGGCATGTGGCACTGTCTTGTTGATACCACATGTCGTTCACATCAATATCTTGCAGTTTAGGCAGAAAAAACTGGATTATCATGTCGCGATAGCGAACGCCATTAACTGTTATTACCTGACCAGCCGCATTTTCATCGGCACCAAAAAGTGACAAGTTGTGGATGCATTTGTTTCTCAACAATCACTAGTGGATTTCTGAACCCCAAATTCGACCGATAACCAGAAATGAAAAGAATGAATACAAGTCAGGCTGATTTGTTGACATAATCTAATATTGAGAAATTTTAGCTAGGTTTGCAAACAAACAAGTTTACGTGTCGATCACATTTACCCTAAAGATTAATATCCCTCCTTTAATACATTTCCGCCAAAAAGTGGCTATAAGTGGGATGAGAGTCAAAAAGCGTATGCATCCATGTTTGTTTGTTCTGTAAAGGTTTCTATACCGCTCAAAGCATCCACACCAAATTTGGTAGGAATATTCTTCGAAATCCTAGAAAAAATGTTGTGCGGTTCAGAGTGAGCCCTGGCAGTGCCGAACTTGGCTATACCGGTGTTACTTATGACATGGTCAAAAGCTATGCTAGTCAATCTGTTCCCATGAATTGAATCAGCTACAATCTATTATGCAAACCATATAACAAGGGGAGCATAATACAGTGATTTATGATGTTGGATGAATTGATTAAAGAAAAAAACATCCAGGGAAAGCTCAGTTGGAAGAGCGTTGGTGGCTAAGACTGTATCTATTGTAGGATCGTTCCCTACCCTTGAATAAGTGATTTATTCTTGATGCAATTTCCTAACAATGTTTCATTCTTGAACAAATAAAAATACTCCAACCAGCATACGGCTTATATATAGGGCGACAAAACTTGAAGGCCACCTCTGATATCCTAACCTTCATCTTCTAACCCATTCCTAATAGTGTTCGTGGCGTTGTGAACATTTTGTTTCAAATTCAATGAAATTTTACCACATAACTTGTGGCTAAGACATTTTCTTAAAAGAAAGTAGGCATGATGGTCGCTATTTGTAACCGAAGGTCAGGGATTCTTTGCAGTATTCACAATAAGACTTAACTATACTAAATAGGTTTTTTTGAAGTAAAGGAATTGTAGAGAATGTGAATATTTCGTTAAGGCGGTATTTTTCAGTTTCTATTAAAAATATTTATAAAAAGGATTTTTTTTTTAAGAAGGTCGTATACCAAGTTTCATCTTCCTAGCTTAAAATTTAAGGGAGGAAGTGTTGACATACGGAAGGGCGGACGGACATGGCTAGATCGACGAAACTTTTGATGCTGATGCTGATCACAAACATATACTTTTGTGGGTCTACCGTTATTATTTCACTATCTATCAAAATTAATATACCGTAAGGGACATAGGTAGGATTTGTACCGCCATCGAAAGTAAATGGAATATGGGATAGAGTATAAGCACGAGAAGTGGGTGTTTTATCTATGAACGATCACGAAGATCATTACCGTAACGTGCAGTGTTTTTGTCACTGAGTTTTACTATAAAAGAATTATGAAAACTGTTGGATTCATGAACATGAGCTAAATTACAAAGCTTTGGAGATTTATTTGGAGCTTGTATTAAGCCCGCAGACGTCTACGTACTGAGAAAAATACTCGAGTTAACATAACTCAGTGGTTGTGTACTGAACTTAAAATCTCGCGGTCCAGGTTTGAATCCGCCATGCGCCACCATAATATTTACCTAACATTTTTCAAAATGAGTACCGTTTCCAATAGTCCAATCATGTCAGTGAGAGCTCCGCTAATCACAGAAAACTCACAAAAGCCAATAGGTGAATACGATATTGACATTGAATGGGTGTAATTATAATTTGTAGAATTTATCCGACTGATATTGACAATTATGCTTTGTTTAAGTTAAGTGTTTTTCGACAGAATTGTTTACAAACTGGGTTGTATACCTGCACAAAGGCATTTCTCTTACTACTTGGAATTCAAAAAAGCAGTGAACAACTTTATGGGATAAGGCAAAAGAGCTGCTGGACGAATAGTTTTTAGTTTTATTTTTCATTCGAAAATCGTCCGATTGTTTTCTCTGTTATATACGACTCAATTTCGATCGGATTTTCCTCGATTTACAGTGTAGAAATACATAGTACAAATTTAAGTGATAATCCAAAATTCCAAAAAAAAAACCTACCTTGATATTTTCCCTCTGGTGACTGAATTAATAGAGACTCTTTAGAGAGATTTTCCAATTGCACTACGCCTTGTTCTCTTTGTACTTTATTGGTTGATGTGAAAGTCTGCGATTGTTTCAGATTCTGCGGTTGGGGCGGGTGTAATGTTTGGCTTCGATGAAAAATAGTGCCCGAATTCGACATGACTGGCGTCACAGTTATCCTCGAAGTGACTGGAAAATCATTCAAAGGATATTCTTTACGACTTTTAAAGGATGACACGGGGGCTAAGTGATTGGTCGTATTTATTAGATCTTTTGTTATAGGCAGATCGCCCGTATTTAGATTTGTACTGTCATCTGCCATATGTATTTCATAACAAGCGAGTTCTGGTATAACTGGTCTCACTTTTCCACCGTCTGGTCTATGAGGATTTCTACAGCCTCGGCACTTGCAGCCAATGCAAGATTTGGAATCAACATAGCATGGACATCTTTGTCCACAACAAGTGAGCTTACCGGGGGTAGCTGTGGCGTTTCCACATCGACAACCCCGTCGCTTGGCATTTTGTTTAGTAACTTGTCGAAAGAGTGTGGGTGCTACAGTCTTCTGAAAGTAAACTCAAAAATTAGGGAACCTTTTACAGGCTATATGAGAAATGCGTTATACCCTCGGGGAGTTCTCCTCTTCCACATCTGTTTTTCGCTTAATTGTAATTTTATTGCCTATGCCCGTGTATAAAACTGAATACATTGCTGTCCCATTTGAAACTGTTTTAATTGGAGGTGGATTACGTATCTGTGTTGTCGCTGTACCAACCGGCGCCATCATCATCGGCTTCGATTCTACCTGCGCAGTGTTTATTACATTTCTATGCTGGGCAACGAAATTTGCTGGCTTGTTGATTTGCGTTAGCTTAATAGATGAATTCACTACTGTGGGAGCACTTGTGGAAGTAGTACTTATTGTAGCAGAATTATTAAGAAACGACATCGTTGACGAAGGTGTTTGTGTAACAACAATCGGAACAGGCACAGGCATATCAATCATTGGAAATTCTTTTTTTATGATTAACGGCAATTGCGGTGTTGTGCCCGTTAGAAGTGACGAAGGCGGGTTCGGTGCAGGCACTGAAGTAACTATAGCTGGTACAAGTTTTGGATATGATTTCGGTAGTTCGTTAGTAAAGGCCATAAAGATATCTTCAAAATTTGCTCCTTCTTCGATTAATTCCACCAAACTTAAGTTTGGAATGATGACACCACTAGCGACACTGCTCGTCTGTATTGACTGTTTACAAATAAAATTGTACAGCGAAGTAGACATGATGTGTTCGCACATGCTCTTGTAACATTGAAGGAGAATACGTATTTGTTTATTTTCCTCATAAGTTCGAAAATCCTGACAATCTTTGCATGAATTACACACCGGTCGGATATTTTTCCGTCCACGTACACATAGACGGCACACATTATGCTGACATTTAGCCTCTTTGGGGGAGAAGGGATCTTTTAGAAGGCGTCCACAAACTGCACAGGACATAGACTGTCGGAGATATGGAACCAGGCGATAGAGGTCAGGTATTTTATGATCGTGTCCATTGGGATCATTTTGCAGGATGATCCTGGATGTTGACACATATAGACTAATCGCATTCATTACAACAGCAGACAAGTCTATTCTGGAACTGACTCTTATGCTGTACTTAGCATTTCTGCGAATACAATTTATAATATTTATGTGTTTCTCTTCATATGAGTACAGTTTGGCAGAAATAAAAACAATCCTTACCAATATTGTAAATATTTATTTGATAAATGGGAATGCCAGTCGTAGCAGCTTTATTTACAATTAGAGGAATTTGTAAGGACTCTCAAAGTGCGCGAAGTTAAGAAGAGGCGTCAGAATTACAGAGCGTTTGTTAGCGCAAGCTTAACTAGATGAAAAATTGTACCCTGGCAATGAATGCATATGAATTGCACAAATATTTTGTCTTATAAAAACACTTTTAAACTAGATTTTTATGCCGCAATTATCGAAAAACGATTCCGATTCCTAAACAACGTATATATTTTCGCCGATTTATTTTTTTGGCGTTTTCTTATGATGCTGTCATTCGTGACAGATGAATTTTCTATTTTTGTATTTCGTACATAAGTAAGGCTGAATGCAAGAAATGAAAGCCTTCAGGGGATAAAATAAACACCTATTGAAATCTTCTTCTGACTTACTTCCGATTTCTTCTTGATTTGGAAAGGCTTTTTAGACTTGTCGAGAAGGATCGTTGCGAATCCGAATTGATAGAGAAAGTATGAAATCAAATTTGGATCGTTCTCCCTCGATATGTTGACCAAGAATTACATTTTTCGAAATCAATCAAAAGCGATTATAAGTGAAAAGATAGCAGCCAACAAAAATTACTGGGCCATTCAACAGAATTATGAGAGGCAAGGAGAAATCGTTTCAAAGTGATGCACATTGCAGAGATATTTACCCGAGAAATCAAAATCGTTTTTCGTTTTGTCACTAACACAAGGCCAATGAAAATGTAGGTGCAGACGTATTCAACAAGTTATTTAGCCACTACATACCTATAATAAAGGACAACACAGCATTCGACGGCAAAGTAGCAGCCATAAGCAGACATGCTAGCTAAGAAATCCACGAGATTAGCAGTATCAACGAGGAACGAGACACCATTCCACCGAGTAACATCGGACATCACGCAAATTTTCAAAAGGAAGAACTGCGAAAGAATTAATAATAATTAAAACTTAACTCTAGCTATTAGAAAAAAGAAAGAGAAAGTCCTTATTCATCTATTGGAAGTGATGAATGACGGGAAAATAAAAGTGTGGAATCTCTTACTGTTGTTAAAGCTATGTATGTGGCAACTGAATCAAGAATACTAGTGTGGGATGGTGCATTCAGTTATTCATTTAATAGCTTCTAATTTCAACTTAACAACCGCAAAACGACAGAAATAATCTTTAGATGATGTACCTTGTTTTGCATGATATTATCCCCTAATTAATTGCATCCTGTTTCCAAACTCATTGCACACATATGATGCATGCTATGCAATCAAGGATAGATCCTGTCCTCAATTTTATTCATATCAATTCAATAATTACATCGCTGTCTTCATCATCGGGAAAAATATCATTATCCATCAACAAAAAATATATTTTATTAAAAAGTGGTTTTCAATTTAATTAACATGAAAGCAAAACAAAAAAATCGAAATTTGTATTCTTCACTCAAAGTACCAAATAAAGCTCTTCGTCAAATAAATCTTATATAAAAATGCTGAAAACCACTTTCCGATATCTGGAAGTGAAGAAACCGGGGGTTTGAAACGCAATTATATGTATTTCATATAATTCATGTTTAAGTAAACAATATACGTATAATCACTGCTTTCAAATTGATTGACCTAAATGAATTGATTAGTTTTTCTATAAATTAAAATAGTTGACAAATACAGTTTGGAAAAATCTAGACAGAAATACTGTGCGTTCCTTTTAGCGAGCAGGTGAGAAGAAGAAAGGAGAACGTCATTATATCAATTGATATATGCAAAGAATGAATATAAAATTGTTTCAAACCCATCAGATTGAAGAGTATACAAAATTTTACTGCATGGTAATGTAAAATGATTGTGAGTTTTGAAACTAGTGCACTCATGCTCAAACAGGAGAGAAAGATAAAAACATACAACTTTGTTAATGAATGATTTGTTTGCAATTGAAATATAGGCAATATACAAAAACTTATTAAGGCTTTACAAAAATAAAACTCCTGTTTTTCAAATACGAGTATGCCTTACTTTACAAATAATAAAATTACTACAAGCTACTAATTTCGCACCACTACATTAGAAATGAAGAAGACGATATTATAACAAAATTCGAAATATAAATTTGTTTAAATTTCCAAAAGCTAAACCTAACAAGATGTACGTTTTATATTCAAAACAAGGTAATATTTTAATTTCAGTGTTTAGAAGCAACAAAATATTTCTAGCTACTAACTACATTCAAATGTACATCAAATTCGTATATGGACAAAATTGATCATAATAAACTGTTATGAGACTCCACCACACACTTATTTAGTTGTTTAAACTATTTTTAACTTTAATATGGTACAGAGGTGTGTGGATGACTAAATTTCCAAAGTACTTTTATTTCAGTCATTCCAAAACTACACAACAAGTTCTAAATTTGGCTAAATACTTGCAGCGACCGGTTTATAATAGTCTATATACGCACAATTATGTTAAAGTAAAGGCTGTGCGGAAAGCATGTGCTTGCACTAACATACAAGAGTTTTCGAAATTCAAGCAAGATTGTTTTAAAACTTTTCAAACTAAATATTTATTTTTTTGTTAGCAATTAGATATACCGATTGTATAGGTAGATCAAGAAAAAACTGCCAACGTGTTTTTGTTTAGTGATTTTTAGTTTTTAATTGACTCAGAGAGGAAGTTAATCAAAATTGTCCGCACGCGCAAATAAATGTCTCTCATTAAATTTCGAATACTCGAACATTATTTTTAAAAAGTTCTTAAGAAAACTCATTTTCCTACAACACTTCATAGAAAAATCAGTTAGTGTTTCGTTCTCGTCGAGTGTTGTTCTCGTTTCCAAGAGGATCGTTTTATTCTATTCTTTTTTTCATACTCAAATTCAAAACCTATAATCAGAATAAGCATTTTTCAAAAACGTTTCTAGTGCAATCAGTCTTTCTTAAAAAGATTCTGTTAATTGCTAATTGTACGCGCGTGAAAATATCATTCCTATATTAGGTGGGCAGTGATATTAAGTATTAAATTATTCAAAAGGACAATATTTTTCTTAAGTCTGAATATATAATTACATAACTGACAGTGCTTTTTCTTATAATAAAAATAAAACTAAGGGCAAATCCATGAAAATTTCGCTAAGTGAAATCTATTAAAATCAGTGTGCAGTTTTAATCTTCTTTTTAAAAATATCTATATAAAAAATATGGTCGTACTTTTTTATGTGAGCAACGGATATTTCCCAAGTTTAACGAACTGAGTTCATTTCTATTTTTGAAAACCTCGCCGATACTCATACATTTACAGATGCATGCAATTCAGATAATAAAAAGTTAAGGCTGGGTGCGTGTGGAGAAGGAAGAAATGTTTTTTTTTTTTTTTGGAAAAGTGAAAATTATTTTTTTTTCTTTTTCAATTTAATTTTCAATTGAGAAAATAGTGACCAAAAAGCCCTTACTTGTCCTAGAAGACATCCTACAATTGAAATACTCGTAAAGCAAATACCGCAAACGGAAGTGAAAAATGAGTGTCATTAATAAGATTACAGTGTACTCTGAACTTTTTTTTTAAAAACTAACAGTGAAAAGTAAATTCTATTTTTGGATGGCGTATTAGAGAAGAATTATAGAGCTAAAATGCGGAGAATTTGCGGAATCAATTAAATTTAGAGATGGGTTCATTCTACTTTCATGGATGATGATGCGTTTCTGTGTTTTTGTGCCAATTTTTTTCTCTTTTCTGGGTTATATTTATAAAAAATCTGATATATTTTTAATTTATGTCAAATCTTTCTCATTGTAAAAAAACAACTGAAGCGTGCAAATTAACTAGACCGGAAAGTTCTGGAACTGTAGCATATGGCCTTACGAAATTAATATTTTCTTTTTTATAAGTCATTCATCATACGAATATTTTTAACTTAAATTTCATCCTCATTGTTACCTTGGATCTTTGTAATTTCTATATATGCAACGGGAATTTAATATATACACGGCTGGGTCACATACTTTCACATATGTACATGCTTTTAGTTTGTTATGGTATTGGTATGAACTGTTCGAACTCAAAATATGAGAAAAATGGTGGATAGGAGAACTAACGCTTTTCATTATATTGAAATCTTCAGTTAACATGTTTTTATATGTATTGATGAAACACACATTTTTTTAAAAAAATTTTAAGGAAAGCCTTTGTAAACCTTATTCGGGTAATATCCAATTTTCGAGAAAATGTGTTTTGTATTATCATTTTTTCTCAAAAACTTAAGTACCTAGCATACTTAGGGTGATTCCGCTTCAGACGAACAAACTACGAGTATAGCGATGGTACATCATACCCCTCATTAAAAGTGCCTAATATAGTATGTTTCTATCTATGATACAATTGATTCTAAGATAGAAGCTAAACTGTAACCAAATATGCACGAAATTAAACCACATATGTAAATTATTTTATAACGGTTCTGGATATATTTCCGAGATTAGGGGATCTCAATTACACATTAAGTGGTTACTTTTGTGCTTTCACCTCAGATATGGTTGTCGATAGGAACAATCCTATCATTTGAGAAAAAATGTGAAAATGTGACTCTGGCGCATAGAAATGAAGACTGTTTTATATACATTTATTGCTGCATACCGTTGCTTACAATACTTACAATACACTCCCATAAAATTTCTTATTGTGGTATGGTCGGCTCAAATACATAGTTCAAACAAAATAATTAAGGCAATAATTTATTTTATTAGCAAAATTGAATTTAGAGTCAAAATCCGATTCCGGTTTCCGGCTTCCGCTATCCCTCTGGAGACGGATTCAACATCTCTCAGGCATCTCAAAATCATCCAACCGATATAATATATACCAGTAATTTTCGTTAAAAAATAACAAAAATATTCTATTAATAAATAAATTTGGTTTTAATAAAAAACAAAAAAACTAAAACTTAGATACATTCTAACTTTAAATGTAATAATAAACTAATTTATTTTGAAAATGTTGCCAGATATGGTCCGAATTCAAAGAGTATAATAAAATCTTACCTCCAACTTTGCCGTTTACCGCAACAGTTTATAGCCTTTCTATCTTAATTTTGTTCCTTCCTATTTTATTTCATAAAATAGATATATTTCTTTTTCGAACACAAATGTATAGATGTTCCTAATATTCCGTACTTTTTTTTAAGTATTTTGAGATTGTTCGTATAAATTTAAAAGAAAAACACATTAACTTATTAATCAAATACTTCGTTTTTAATGGATTAATAATTAACACACTAGAAGGGAAATTAAATATTTTAGGGAAAATAAAAAGAAAGGCGGATGTTATTTCCAAAAAATTATCAAAAACTGAAGTTAAATATGTTTTTTTTTTATAACAACGACACCCTTTTTTGTATGTACTTGCTCCTATGTACATATGTGCTGCTCATTTTCATCAAAGTTGAAGTTCAAAGTCTCTTCAAAATCGCTGTAAAAGAAAAATTCTACTTTTTCAAATATGTTGCATGTGTAAATGCATATGTAATATATTTTCAAATATGTATATACTATACTAGTCAAAAACCAAAAAAAATTCTAAACATGCTGTACTAGAAAAATGGCATATTTTCAAAAATCTGTAAAAAATGACGAATGGATCTGTGTACAAATTTGTTGCCCAAAACCTGGAACGCCATCTCATAACACATGTTAGACAACCAACAATGCAGAATCCGGCAAGCCTGAAAAAGTATTCTAAAGAAGTTTTTTTTTATCATACAAATGGATAAAGAGGAGTTTTATGATGATGAAATGAGAATACAAATTCGATCACCGATAAAAATACATTATGCACGTATGTACATAAAACAACCAACCAACCAACCACGTAGCACTGTCTGCTATTCCGCCCATGAGTGAAACAATATTTTATCTATTCTTATTTATTTCCTTATATTTTTTTAATTGTTTTGAAATGAGAAACAATTTGCGGAGGATTAAAGGTGTTTTTTCGATTCGTCTTACATTATAGGTGTATTAAAACAGCTTTTACATTAACGTGTGTATTAAAATGGCTTCCCTGTCATATAACTCAATTCAAATTAAAATGTTTTTTTTTTATAGTGAAATAAATTTTAAAAGTCCTATCAAAAATTAAAAAGGAAGACCACACGTTTGCCAAAGTTGTCATCTCTGAAAATAATCGCTTTAGTGGAATATGTATGAACTTTCACAATCGATTCGTATGTTGTCTCCTCCCCTGCATCTTTTATAGAAACCAAAAAAATTATTCTAAGAGGCTTTCACCTTATGTTAAAAGGATTTGTAAAGTTTCATATGAGTAAGAAAGAAGAAAAATTGGCACAAAAACCTTTTAATTGAATAAGCATTTGTAATCAAACAATACTACACTCTGCTGATCGCATCTCTATAAATATCTGGCGCGAAAAGTGACATTATTTTTAGAATCGTTGGATGAATCTGTGACCTCCAATTGAGAGAAAATTTATTTTCTACTTTCTTTACAGTATTGCGTGTTTCTGTGAAATGTACGAAACGTTTTTTACGTTTTTTAAATGAAACTCAAAGTTAATTAAAGTGCGCGTGAAAAGTAAAAAGTTCCTACCCAAGTGAAAACAATTATAATTTTTGTATACGAAAAGAATAGATTAAAATAAAAGAAAAATGTCTGGGCAGCAACCACCGCCCTCACAACAGCCTCCATATGGGGGAGGCGGACGAGGAGGTTGGAACCCAAGAGCCAGTAATCCAGCGTCGCCATCTCCTTCGTTTATGTATAGGCCTCCATCTCCGTGGACCCCAGTGGCACCATCCCCACCACCAATCATTTCTGGCCCCCGCCGGCCATCCATGCAATCCCCTGCTCAGATGATGGGTTCTCCAATGAGTCCTACACCTGGTAGGATGCATGCAATGTCTCCAGGACCTCAAGGTGTTGCTGGACTTCGTGGATCGCGCGGCGCAGTTAATAGTATTCCACATCCAAGGCCTCAATGGCCATACCGAGTGCCACAGCAATATTCGCCGGATACCCAGTCACCCCAACCTTACCAAGGGCCATCATACACAACAGCACCCAATTATTATCCCACACAATCTACGAAGGTCTGCCCATCGCCTCCAACGTTCGTAGGCGTTAATGGTCCACGACCATTCCGGCCAATGTATAATGCTCCGACTCAGCAAGGTCAAGTGCATGACCATGGACATGGAATAAGTTCTTTTCAATTGTCACCAACACCCTCACCTGTGGTGTGCCAAAGTTCACCCGAGTTTTTGTATAATAATCAACCGCCCCCTTCAATGTATGAACAGCATTCGTCGAGATCACAATTCGAATACGTCGGCGTCCCATTGGAGCCTCCCCAACCTAAATCTTATGTGATTTATGATGACGAGGAGGAACAAGGTCCGTCTACAGCCGAAATAATTGCTAACCAGTCGCAGGATTATATCGATGAGAAATTAGCAGAATATCAAATGACCATCCTGCAATTACAAGGTGAGTACCATTAAAATAAATTTTATATCAGACTGTTTTTTAAAACATCTTCTAGCAGTAACTTCATTTGTGCAAAACCATTTTTGGTTGACAAAAAAAAAAAAAACCTTTTAATTAATTAAAATTTTAAAGAAATTAAGTTAGAGTAGCTGCGCATATATGATATTCGTTTGCAAATCCCTCAGGGCAATGTTCCATGTTTAACTAAAGAAACTATTTTAACTTTTTTTAATTGTGAGCGTCTTTGTACAGTTGTTAAGTACGTAGACCACTTAGCGGGAGATGCGGGTTCGAATCCCAGCAGAAGAACGGGCGTTTGAGGAGAGATAATGTTTGGCTACTAAAAGGTTACCAAGATATGAGGATTTTGCGCGCCATTTGAGTTAGTAACAGTACCATGCCGGTTTCACGAACGCTTCTAGCATGTTTTTCAGAGTGGAGCAAGACAATGATACTCTCCTGTGTCGAATTACCTAATTTAAATAAGACTTAAGGCGTCAATTTCATATCGTATGAATTCACATTAAAATTAGGAAAATCTCGCATTTTGGAGATCTTCTTGCAAAGTAGAATCCAATCGTAGCCATTACTTGATATCCAGAAGTTGTCAACAATGATCATTCACCCTTCGAAGCTTCCATATTTTTGTGCAGCTGCCGAAAGAAAGACCCTCTAAATATCCAAGGTCATAATTCCTAAACTAAGAAATCCACAAATAAAAAATCCCCAACTGAAAAATCCCACATACATAATTATCCCATACAGAAAGTTCCCACGCAATCCACATACATACCTAATTATTATGCTATATGAAATTTTTTTAAGAGAATAAATAAATGAGAGGGCATGGCCCCTTAACTGCTTATCGGTACATACAAATGATTGGATTGATAAGAAACTTTTTACCGGTTAGGGCTTCGATGGTATATTGGCATTTCAATAAGAAATAAGTTAAAATATCTTTTCTCCTTACGTCCACGTCATGGTTTCGGGTAGAGCCTAAGTATGAAACCAATGCGGCTGTATTATAGCTCGAAACACAAGAGAAAATGACGGAAATCTATAATTCATGCAGCACATAAACCTATAGTTGCAGTGTACTTAAGAAAATTATGTTTCGCATGCCAAACATAATATCTTACATATACTGGAACTAAGTGGGTTCCCGTGTTTGGGGATTGTGGTTTGGATATTTTGTGTTTCAGGATTTAGATTCTTGGGTTTTGGTTTTGGTGATTTTGATTTGGAATTTTGTTTTAGGGGATTATCTAGCTAACTCATGTCGAAATTTATCTTATAATTTGGAGCAGAGGACTGACCATCCATCCTCTCTCGTTTTCAATTTCCTAAGAAACTCCTTGATGACAATATAGAGATAGGAGTAGGGCTGAATAAGGCTGGAGGGATAGTGCAGTGCAGAATTCAAAATCAAACGACGATGTGAGAGATTTTGTACGTATTTCTGAAGCGTTGCCCTGCTTAAAAAAAGAAAAAGAAAAAAAGAAACATGTTGAATCTAGAAGCTCTTGTAGTGATGTTTGATTCGTCGCTCGCCACTGCACTATGCTTCTATTCTAAAACACAGTATCCAGTTCAAACGGATATTCATTGAAGCAGCTCTTCACTTTTGTTCTCAGAACGGACGATTAACGCTCGCTAAATTTTAGTTTAAGGTATCGTTATGGAAAACATTTATTTTCGAATTCCAACAAATGAAAATATTTGTTTGTACCATCTGTCAAAATTAAGTTTCAAACAATTATTTTTGGATCTAAAATTGTCTGGAAACTTCCGGGCAGAGAACTGATGAATAAATCGTAGTGTCTTATGAAATGGTCGTTTAGAGGAATTTTGGCATCAATTTGTACCTTGAACTGCAGTAAAATGTGTTTACCTTTACAAAATGAGTGCATTTATTCATTTCTCTGAATATGCATACAGTCAAAATTTGTGGAACTCTGTACATTTTTTTATGTTTCGGGAAGGATTTCCATTTCCTGAAAAATCGTAACGACTTCAAACTTTTCGTAGTCACGTGGTGAAATAGATAGAAAATCAAGAAAGTGTAGTGTGACACTACGATCGTAGTGAAAGTGGGAACGCTGCTTCCGGGTGGACATTCTAAAATATAAGAATTAAGCGCAGTAAAGTGGGTACTGCTTGGCTAAATAGCTTTTCTTATTTTAGCTTGGAAGACATTTTTGTGTGGGAAAGTAATTTTCGATTTTGTCTTCATTCGAACGTCTGAATCAGATTTTCGGAATTTATAGATTCCGTCATCTTACTTTAATGGAAAAAAGTGTATCAAACCAAATTGCTTCACCATGAGCAATGACATTACGTTTTAGTGCGTCACTTGTGAGTATAGAATGATGTGCCTACTCAATGAGTATTCCCCTCAATTTGTCCAGAAGAAATCATACATCGAATCATATATTTCGCATCGAAGAAAACAACTCTGTGTTCTTTTAACGGGAAGGTAAAAATATAAAATAGTAATAATATAAAAGTCATTAAAAAAAGTCCTTAATTTTAACTAGGTACATATGTTTTATATTTGCCTGTTTAATTTGTATTCGCATATTTTCTTAAATAATTGCCAGTCCATATCGCTTTAAATAATACCCGGCATGAAATGTATTTCTATTGTAGTATTATGTATGTACATATGTCCATGCTTTCTAGATGTTTGTGAATCTGAGAAGATGCATTAATTAAAATAAGTATACGAACTTCGATGTGACGCAATCAAATATTGATGTTATGCCAGCTGAGTAAAAACACATTAACGCTCTCGAATTTATAATTACGTTAAAATTAAATTTAGACCACAGACAGATATTAACAGATGTTTATTGGTATCGATGAACGACGTTCCACGCAATCATTGTTATACGAGGAATTTTATTTGTGCAGAAAATAAATCTTTTTCTCTGTATGGTAGAAGAGTTTTACACAATTAATGTGTTTGCATAACATTTATAATTCAGTTATTTGATCAAATAAAAAAGTCGTATTTCTAGAAAAATTATCATCAAAAATCATTAAATACAATATGCATGATACATACTCTAGACTTAGATCATTGGACCAATCAATCGTGTAAAACGATTCTCCCTCTTGATTTGGCATATCACAAGTTGTTGTAGAAATAATTATGGGACAAGACGATGCAGCGATGAGGGTGTTCACGAGAACACACCCACTTCGTGTCACTGCTCAGGCCTCTATCTTCTTAGGTCTAGATACGAGTACATCGAATAATATTTCTTCGAAAACATCGAGGAACTCTCCGGAAAACCTGTGAATGGAATAAATAGCTTTATCAATGTTTCATGATAGTTTAAAATCCAAAGGTCAAAAGGATTAAGTAAGATGAAATTGTTCCGTGAACATGGACTGTCTTGAGTATGACGGGCAAATATGTTTCATTTGGTTGTATTAGACGAACGTAAGCTAATTTTATTACTACGACACCCTTATCTTAAAACCTAAATCAACTTGATCATTGATCAAGAAAAAATGTGTGCCATAAGTTTTCCAAAAGTTGATTGACATAAGTTAAACTGATAAACGTGATTAACCTTTAAACGCAAAAAACGGCGTTCAGAGGCTAATCACCTTAACTCACGGCAATGAACTTTTGAAAAACTCAAGATACGACTTGATCAGTGATCAACTTGATTGAGGTTTTAAGATTCAAGTTAAAATTTTTTAGCACCTCTTAGCACCTTTTAGCACCACTCTCCCTTGTACTTATCAAAGGAAAAGCAAAAGTTTGTCTTTATCAAAGAACTTTATTATTACAAATTAATTGGCCCAATAATAGCAGCGTTATTTTTGTTTGATTGTTAGTAATCGAACACACAGAGCCGTCACATATGATAGTAACCTAAATATCAGCAATTCGCTCACCCATTTTGAACTCTACGATCGTTGCTGTAAATACATATGTATGTATATATGTTGCTCGAATTGTAAATTAGTAAAAAAAAACCCATAGAAACTGATATGATTCCATAGCGGTAAAAATAATAAAATATTTTAATAATAAAAATTAATTAATAAATAAAACATAATTCATTAGTTTCATTATTTATTAAAATATTTAATTTAATATAGGCACATATGTACATATGATTCATTCGGCATGACAGTGTTATAGGTTTATCCTTTATTTTCACATGAATTTTCTCGTTATAAAAGGCATGTGTATATTCCCTCAACACTGCCTATGCATAAATAAATCAACTCTTTTTTATTTAGTTCTGGAAAAGCCAATAATTCGGCAATTGGCGATTAGAATCAAAATTTTTTCATCGTTTGATGAACTCTTAGTTCCTAAAATAAAATATTCAAATTGTATATGCAGGTGAACTCAAAATAAACATATGTACTCGAATTTTTGTATATAGTTTACTCAATTTAATTTAGTTTTATTTAAAAAAAAAAGATACTTTCTAGTCCTATTAATAGGAGTGAAGGAAGTAATGAATTGCAATGGTCTAATTTATGTAAATCTATTTTTAGATTTGTTTACTTTTTGAAAACTATTTGTATGAAAGGCAGAAAAAAAAAATCAAATAGTGTTGATTGAACTTCATCGAATTATTTATACATGTATATGCGTTACATTTTTTTTCTTCACATTTAGAGAATATTGTCATAATTATTGTTGCTTGTAACTAGCAACTAGCTTCATAAAGCCTGCATACATATTATTTAATAATGTGACTAGAATGGTACGAATGCTGTACAATATCGTGAAATAAAACGCAAGAAATTTTCCGGGTAAGATCGGCCCTATGTATTTATCAATGGTGCATCGTGACATACTCGTACATCTGCTATAGAGGGTTCAAAATCCGCATATAAAAAAGACCTTCAAATTCTTTATAGTTCGACTCTGGCACGGAAAACAAAATTCATTCGAAAAATCGAAAATAAAGGAACACAAAAAGTGATTATTAAATGTAATAAATTTTTTTTTATAAATTCAAAAATTTCGAAAACGGTGCGTCCTGCAAACAAAATAATAACATCACAATAAGGATGTCCAACTTTTCAAAATTTTCAAAAATTGTAGGTACGCGTCCAAAATGTTCGAATAATAAGAAAAACTATTTCCATTAATTTTGAGGTAAGATCAGACATCTTGGATGCATACCTCCAAACTATGAAAAATTCCTCATCCTCATTTTAGAAGGCTTCAGAACCTACTTCAATCGTTATTATTTTTTTTCCAAACAATATGTCTAATATTGTTTAGAAAGGGGTTAGCTCGGTTAGTGTTCCGTACCGTTATTTAAACTGTATCCTACTTTCGCTTCCTCGTTAACCCGGACAAAAGAAGAAAGAGACGGTCAAGCATGAAAATGCTTCATGTGGCGAGGGTTCCGGAGCAATTAAAATAAATAAATATTTTATCAAAATAAAAATTGCTAAAGTTATTACATGTTATATTATGCATCAACAATGGCCAAGGTGGAAGAATTTCTATATTTTATAATACCTATACATAATGTACACCTAGTGCTTAAACGACTGCGCCGATTTTTATAAAAAGTATCATATTTGAAACGATTCGTCTTTTTATCAGAAGTGCATACACAGGTATCAAGATCAAAATAGTTTTCCTGTAATTTCTGGAACTTAGGAGTTTAAAAAAAATTCTCTGTTCGGTAGCTTCACTGATTAGGGGGGATAAACTTTTTTTTGGGCTTTGTATGTTTCAAATTCTGAGGAAATACAAATAACGGTGTTGGCGCATCGTTACCTTGCATTTAATACCCATATTGTATTTATAAAAAAAAATTGTTTTTTTTTCAAGTTCACTCAACTTGAACCTTCGTTCTATTTACACTTTTCCAATATTTGACTCTAGAGCCAAGTGCTGGTTAGTAAGACTCAACTCTAGCACAGATTTGAACATTTATGATCGTATTTCAAAGGGGCAGGTCAAGCAAACAATCTTTGGTGATTGTATGGCTATATGTTTGTATGTATGTCATGGTATATTGAAAGCATTTTCGTTTAAAAACTATCAAAATTGGATCAGATGTGGAAGAAATGTGGTCCAGGGTATCAACAAATTTTAAATCGTCTTTGTTAAGTGCATAACTCCGGAACATTTGAACCGATTATGATCAAATTTTAAATCGAATGAAGTGTGGATAAGATATGTGGAAGTACTGTCAAAAACTGCTGTGCCAGAAGATTTGGTATAATTTTCCATACACCCACTCATGACTTTACATACTTTAAATTTGATTTAGATTTTTCGCACTAAAAGTTTTACAGACAGACAGGGACACCGCCAAGCAAAAATTAATTTGATATATCATTGATTGAAAAATGGATTGAAAAATATTATTTTTACTTGCATCTATAGGGCAAGTATTGGTTTCCTCAAAATGTTCGATCTCTATATTTTGATGAGACTTGACATTACTACAATATAATGGAAAAACTCAAGAAAGTGGATCTCTTAATCATATCTGCCTGTCTGTTTGTCTGTCTGTACGCACGACTTTAGACTAAACGGCAAGACAAATTTTCTTCAAACTTCATATCTACTCCCAGTGGGTTTACAATTCAAGGCGAAATCGGAATGTTAATTCTAACCCCAAAATTAACGGTACTTTACTAATGGCCAATTTCGAAAAAAGTAGATTTTTTTCGAAAATTTTTTAATTTTATTTAATTAATCAAGTTCTATATTTCGATTATGGTGTACATATGCTATCAACTGGCGTTCTAGGTTTTCGCCAAGAAATAGGTATAACGGTACTTTACTTATTAACTGGTTCTTAGAAATTCACTATTTGTTGTCTTCTTCTTTTTCTTCTTACGGCAAAGTTATGATCCGGAGTAGAAGGATCACAACCTTCCCACTTTACTGCATCCCTACTGGTCCGCTTGTGGGGTTTGCCAGTTTGACCTCAGAAAGTACCAACAGACTTCCCGGTTTCGGATCACTTCGTCACTGAGGCCAATCAAATGCTGGTGTTTTTGCATTTGTGTGATCCAGTTGTTTTTTGGTCTGCCTTTTTTGCGCGATTGCGTAGGAACGTTGATTGATATTGCCTTTTTGACGGGGTTCGAAGGACCCCTTCCTTTGAACATGACAATACCAACTGAGCCGGTCGTGCTCTATCTTGCTTGTGATGGGTTCTTTTACATGAAGGCTTCCTCGAATCTTTGAACTTCTTATTCTATTAATCTTCGTTACTCCTGCTGTCATGCGAAGCATCTTCATCTCAGCTGCCGTTAATTTGCCTTCATACTTTTTGTACATTGTCCAGCATTGTGAACCGTATGTGAGCGCCGGACGTACAACTGCGATGTAGAGTCTTCCTTTAAGCTTAGGGGGCATTTTTCGATCACAGAAGATAGCGGAGTTTTCCCGCCACTTCATCCACCCTACGCTTACGCGATGGTTGATGTCATCATCACAAGTTGCTATTTGTTGTCTATTGTTCGAAATTAATATCTGAAGAATATTTGATATATGTACATATGCAAGATCAGTGTATCTAGCCAAGTTTTGGAAAATTTGTCAAACATTTTTTTTTTTTTAATTTTAATGGATTTTTAACAAATTTTAACGAAATTAAATTAACAACATATACATAGGTGCAAGTACGTGACCCAATCATGCACTTTATTTTCTTATAATATCTTATGGCTCAGAATCCTCCCTCAAAAAAATGTATAATAATCTGTTTTCCTGATTATTTTCAGTTCACCGCATGCTATTTTTATACACAATTTCAGCTCTTCAGGTCTCTAGGTGCAAAAGGGACAAGCGTGTTACAGATACAGATACAGACATCACGTTGAATCCATTAGTGTTCATCGGTCTTACTAATGAATAGCATTAATTTTAACCCTGCAGATCCCAGATATGAAGTTTGAAAAAAATCCTATAAAAAAAAGGCCTTTAGGCTGCAGTTGACCATAAGTACATATACACAGGCAGACAGACAGACAGAATTGAGGGACACATTTTTGTTGCCTTTCTATTTTATAGTAATGGCAAGTTAGATCAAAATCTCAAGATTGAACATTTTCAGGAAACCAATAAAGGACCAGTACTTCTATTTTCTTTCAAATTAAGAAACAGTACGAGTGTCCATATATATGTACTCGTATAAACAAAGTAGTATGCCGAAATAATAAGCAATAAAATCTCCAAATTATTATTTTCGTGGATACTTTTTTAGGTAGCACTCAAGTCACTGTCAAAAGTCAAAGCACATTTTGAAACCATATACACTTATAAGACCACGTTTCTCTACGTGAAAATATTTTGGCCCACACAGGACCTGGTCTAACTTTTCACAGACAGTCTAGGCGTGCATGTTATATTTCTTCAAATAAATTAAAGGATCTACGGCTTATGTTATAGACTAAGTTTTAACTGTGCTGTAAATCGCCTATTTCATGCTATTTGGCCATACAAAATAAAACCTCGATAAAATAACATCTCCTTCTTACATCATAAAATGGAGTGTCTCGAGAATTACTGAACGAAGGTTTAGATATAGAACAATGTACGCTGTGTATTTAGCGTGCCGAAGCAAATTGCAGAAAAATTGCTTTTGATTTATATTTGAAAATATGGGAGATACGAGTATAAAAAGCCTATAGCATTGTGCCTTCATTTAAGTTACATGTAAGAAACATACTATATTGGTCAATTGGCGAAATACAATTCCATATTTAAGTATTTTACACTGATATATTTATTTATCCTTTTGCACTGCTACAATTTCTACTGCCTGGCTTGTCTCGTTCGGTAACGAATGCAGTACATTAGCAAAACTATGATATTTATACAGTAGTACCTAGTTCACATTGTGATAACCAATAAAAGTTACGCGAAAAGGTGATTTCATCTAAGTGGTGTTGAATTTAAGCTAGAATTAAATTTGTCTCAACTTAATGGTTTAAATTCCAATAAATTTCTGGAATCACGTGCATCAATTTGCTGCGTTGCAATAGTAGAAACTTATGTATGTAGCTTTGAAAGTCTGTTATACTGAATAAAATATTCAGATATTATTTCCGTGAAACCACCACCATCTAAACCGCAAGTGATATTTACATCTCATTATCTATGGCAAGGTATTATAACACACAACTAGGTAAGAGTATGTAAGTACTTATCGATAAAAGTACATACATGTGGGGAGAAACTTAAGATCAACTAGCCAAATGAGCTCAATTTCTGTTCTTGGGTAATCGACGGTTGGAAGCGAATGAATAATATAACCCACAAAAATTTTAATTTGTTTAAAAATATCCGTATAAAAATTATGTTTATGTACCAATCACGTGTAACGTTTGTTAACATTCGGTTTGTTAATCTGTCTATTTGAGTGATCGCTTATAACTCAAGGACCACTTGATCGATTTTGATGCGGTTTTCCGTGGGAAGGACTGTACTACCATGAAATGACACCAGAGAGCTGAACATTCAAGAAATCTGTTTCACAAGTTGGGGGAGAATTATTTACCGCCCCATTAAATTAGATATGACTACTAAACGAAATTATCCCTAGTTCATAAAAAGTTTGCATGGCGAATAAGAACAATAATTAACTGGGTCTACAGTTTCAGTAACTTTCGATAGTATCCACAGTTATCGCTAACTGAGTATAGCTCATTTCGACTACCGAGCTACGAATGGAGCATAAAGGCTTCTAAAAGTAATTATTTCAAATTCTTTAATTCTATATTCTGTTCAATAAAAACATTGAATTTAACAAGAAAAAAGTGCGCTAATGGTAGAAACACTAGTTTTCTTTGAATTTTGCGACTAAATCAGTGGTGTCAAACTTCAGAATACAAAATAGGAACTAAATTTTTGTGAAACTTAACTGAACTTTATATAACGCTGCAAAAAAAACACGGCTAATAAGCACATTAATGTTTTAAAAAGATTCACCTTTACACCTTCACGCTTATAATTTAATCAAAAATATATAATTTGTTTGGAGCCAGCAGCCCATACAGGGCCAGACAAACTTCTCACTGTTATTTGTGCTGTGCGACACACGAATGAGAGGGACCTACCGTTTTACGTAGTTTCCGAAGGACAATTTGTTCGATTGAGAGAAGCTTCTCTCTTCTCGGCTGTTTGCCAGACGTTCGCTAGAGGTGGGACCGTGAGAAAAATTTTTTTTTTTGTGTTTTCTGGGATTCGATCCTTGAATCTCTCGCTCAGTGATCGCGCACTTAACCATTGAGCCACCCAGATTTGAAACTGTTTTCGTTTTTTTTTTTTAAATCCGTTAAAATTTGAAAAAAATATTATTTTGCTAATTTTCCAAAATTTGGCATGCTTTGACATTGCACATATTAAATATAGGTTAGATATTGTTTTAGAACAAAATTGACTAAACCAAGTCCGAGAAACAGTCAATTTTTAATAACCAGTAAAAGTAAAGCACCTTTATATATATTTTTTTTTCCGAAAACCTGGTACGTCATCTGATAGCATATGTATATCCCCCACAACACAAATGTCAAATTTGAGTAAAATCGTTAGATCCGATTTCGAGAAAATCGATTTTCTCGAAAACCGCTATAACTATATAATAAAATTGGATTTTTGAATTACGGCGAACATATACTATCGGATGCTTTCAGATAGCATATCAAGTTTTCGCCAAAAATACGTACAATGGTACTTTACTTTTCAATTTATTCTTAAAAATATACTATACGGCTATGGCTCTATCGATTGTGTTCGAAATTAATATCTAAATATTTTATATATGATAGGTCATGGCGCGTACTATGCTTTTGGAAAAATGTCAAACTTTTTTTTTCTAATTTTAACGAATTAAAAAAATAAAATAAAAATACAATTCTAAGTTTTTGCAGATAGACAACATATAGTTGCAAGTAAGTGCGACCCAGTCACGCACTTTATTTTTGTCATATCAAAGTAAGTTATTTCAGTGTATCATTATTAAAAATACTTATTGGATTCTGTTTGATGTTATAAATACTGAAATGTCCATGGACATAGTATTCATCCAGGGCGAATAAAATAGTTTGAAATTTTCGCTAGTAATTTTGGTTTAAAAATAAATTAGGCGAGTGTTTTATTAGCATTTTACATGTTATTGGTTTTTAATGTTATTTTGTATAAATTTGTTAAATTTCTTGGATGTGTAAATTAAAAAAAACATGCTATTAAGAAACCTTTTATGTTTTCTAGTTTGTATTGCTATTTTTAATGGTCCTGGGTTAAATCAAAGATATTTCTCAAAATAAACTTGTAACAGTGAAAGCTTTATTAAACTATGATAGAATACCACTTTTCAAGGAAAACTCTGATCTTTCTTTGCACTTCAAGTCACATCGTGAAGGAGATAGTGGGTAAAAACAAGTATTGACACCTTGAAGTCATCACATTTTAGGAAAATTAGTCTTGGAAACACAAGGGCTACAAATTGAGACACAAATTATAATCTGAAGAGAGCAGGAGTTAACACAGGTGCAGAGTCGTTTTAATTACTTCGGTTACGATATTCATGTACCAGTGATAAAACCGAAAAATTAAATCGCGTGACTTCACGTAAAACGTTAGACATAAAAAATGTAAAAAAAAGAAAATAATATCAATCATTTCTATTTATTTCTTTATCGTATGGAAGTAACTTTACAATAATAATAATAATAATAATGGACAAACGTTTAGAAATAAGTTAACATTAAACATTAATTTACATATATTTGGATCTATAAGGTTATGCCAAGGTTATCTAGCCAAAGTAGAGCATCGGGTGTTATGTTGTTTATATCATATATTCTGCAATACTATTAAACATGTGTAGGAAACAATCAAATACAATGTGGTTTATGGTTTTGCCGAGGTTCACTAGAGTCCACAGGCACTGGATGTAAACGAGCTCCATTTGTATACAAACTCTGCGGAGCGACCGAGTTCAGTTATTATCGTGTTGAGTTGAGTCCATCCATGGCTTAGTAAATGGAAGCCAGGTACACGAGCAGTTGGGTCGGCGATATTGTTGTTCGTTGAGAAATCGCTCCAGGCTTGTCCACCCTTTCTTGTCTCATTGGTAGTTTCCTTTTTCCTTTAGCAGTAGAGGACATCGTTTCGATAATAACAATAATGCTTCGTGTATAGCACAATACATTACGGACGGATTGTAACCGTTCCATTATATTTTTTGAAATAAATTTGACAATTCTTATATCCTAATACATAATTCGATGTGCCCCATATTTTACATTTCTTAAGAAAATGCAGGCCTTCAATGGTACTACAGTTTTCTTTTCTACCCCAACGTAAGAGAGAAGGTAGACTATTAAAAAAAACTAGGCCGTTGGCAACTTTAGTTAGTTCAAACGGGAAATAATAAACACCCTACATTTTTACGGTAAAATCTAAGATGGTGGTTTCTCCTTATTGTTGATTATTAATTTAAATTAAAATGTTTATCTTTTTCTAATAAGACTTTCTTTCGCAGAAAATTTAATTTTCTGACATGGGATCAACATTTTATATATATTTAAATTTAATTTAAAATATTTAATAGATATTTAAAATGTATACCGGCATATAGGAACAGTGGGGTCTTTTGACATCTTGCTTTAAACGAATAAATTAAAGTATAAGTATACCACAATTTAGCCTAGTGTTACCTTTTTCGCAATAAAAACCAAAAATGGTTACTACTTTTTGGTAACAGTTTAATTTGAAATTCACAAATTTCATTTTTTTTTTCCAAATGTTTTTGTTGGTGTTGTTCTTTCTATTTTCAATTCATCGCAATTTAAAAAAAAAGGTTAACTTGAATAGTGTTAGAACGCATTTGTTAAACTCTTTTTATTCTGCTAACATATAACAAAAGAGAATCAACAAAATTCTTGTTAAATCATTTGTCAGTTTTCAATATGGATAAAACCACTTTGTTGACAGTGGAATATATATTAGCGAAATAAACAATACATATAAACGAAGGGGTTTAGCCAATTAGTTCAGCTGAAAATTGTGTTAAAGCTTGTAATCAAGGCCATTTAATTGTTGGGATAGGTATCTAACTTATGAGTGATATCTTATGCTTTTTCTAATATGTTGCGTGTTGTGATACACACTAACGCATTCAATAACCTCATCGACAGACCCCTATATCGATACACAGTTACCTTCCTCAATGAGTATCAGCATTTATGTTTCGAAATGCTTTATGAAATTGTTTATTTCATGACGTCATTAGTCATATGTTACATTGATCGTTTAGAAAAAAATTGATTTCTGAACTGAATCTACTACGCATTATTTGCACACATACCTACATACGTATGTATATGTATGTATCTACATACCAGTTTCTCTAACTGCTGACCTAAAGCTACAACCTGTCTGATATACCAGCGATAAAAATTCGATGAAGTCAGACGACGGCCAATTCAAATTTAATTTCGTGGGAGTTTTAAATAAGGTGAATGAAAGAGCGGCAGAGAGAGGAATAAAAGAGATATGTGAAAACGTGTATGCGTATTTGTACATCTGCAAGTGTGGATGGGTTGGGCTTGGGTGTAAGGTTTTCTCTCATTTTAAAAGCTTTACTATTTTATATACTCAAGTCTTAGAAATCTCTGAGAGAAGCAGAGCGCCGTTAATAAACTCAGTGCAAACGAATACGTATGTATACCTACATACTTCCATCTATCTATGTATCTACTACTTTTGAGAATCTAATCTATGTCAATGGCTGTGGTCAAAAACCATCTCTAAAGACTGGATGTTACACTGCAATTGTGGACTACAACTTAACTTAGTTAGTGCCAGTAGAAGCTCTCATATGGAAACTTTTTCATAGTGAACTTCAGTATCGAACCGGCTTTCTACATAAACGGACTTGAATTCGGAATAAATTGCCTTAGAAAAGCACTTCTTATATGCGGAGTGTAGTAGTAGTGAGAGTGGTGGAGGATTAAGTAAAAAATTATGTGAATCAGGAATATTTGATAACTTTCCTCCAAAATTGTAGCAAAACCCCTTAAAATATCATTTAATGTTGATATAATAATTTAATTATTGAAGAAGAAAAAAAAAAAAGAATCTTATATAGTGTGAGACTAAGTCTCCATAAAAAGTGGGCAGAGAGAAGAGAACCCTGTTTAATTGTGATATCCAGCTTAGATGCCATTTGAAAAGTTTTCCTATTTCGGAATTGGGAAATATTTGAAAAAGTGTAAATGTGTTTAAATGAAAAGGTGTGAAAAAGTTAAGCTACAAAATATATGAATAAATGCAAATAAAGAAATAATTCGCAAAACTTTTTTAATGTTGAGGCGAAAAATCAAAATAAACTCTGATAATAAATCAATGAAATGGATAAAGATCCAACTAAAACTAAGGATCCAACTCCTCCGTCAGAAGTGGTAAGAAATGATGACGGCGGTGGAGGGGAAGCCAATGCATCAGCAGGTGCTCACACCAGAAGTGTGATACAGATTCAAGTTAAGGAATCTGAAACATTTGATGAAGAATTATCCACTCCCATTATTGTCCGCAGTAGTACTGAAATCCAAAGTACTACTCCAACCTTGACACCAACTCACCAGCGATTGAGGCAGAAAATTGCCCTCTATGAAAAAGTATGGTCATCAGGTGGTGGAATGAAACGTCATTCCGAGGATTCGTCTGACAGCCCCCCTTCGATGGAAGGCAATCTAGCTGAGGGCGGCGATGAGAGCGTGTTTGACATTGATGTGCATGCTTTTGAAAAACGCCTTAAGGAAGAACGTGATGGGAAAAGCGTTGAAAGTCCTAAATTTCCTTTTATTAAATTACGTTCGACACCTCAGCCTTTACCCCGTAGCTCGGTTTCAAGGGAAAAATCTCCAAGTAGCCCTTTTAATGTAACACTGCGCCATACTAGCCGAGTAAGCTCTGAAGAAGAGGGCGTCGATTATTTACTTGAAGCCCCAGACGAAATTTTTACATACGAAAAGAAAACAATGCGAACAACTCGCGAGGTGACTTCTTCTGATGGTATAAAAACAACCGTTACTACAACAACAGAAGGAACCGCCGCCTCACCTTCTCACAGACATCGCATTCAAGACAAAATTATTCGTCAGCAACGATATCCCAGTGGCAGTGACCATGAACGAGCATCGTCCGAGGAACCCGAGATTCACACTAGATCATCGAGCCGCTCTAGTGCCACCCCACCTCGAACAATTGATTTGACCGCTGGAGGACAACGAATCCTAATCAAGCTCGATGGGTCTAGCACAGACGAAACCGATGACATCAATCGGCTAACAGCTGATGACAGAGGTCAAAATGTTATGGAAACCTCGGAAAGTATTATCACTGTTGGCAACCGTAGCTACCATGGACAACTACAAAAACAACCTTCGTCATGGAAAAGGAAAACAAAAACAACGACAAGGATTATTTCGAGTTCATCCTCTTCCTCGCCTTTGATAGAAACGAAAACAAAAACCAGTTTATGCGAGGGCGGCGACTTAGACGGTGATGTCAACCGGCCTAGTGGTGCTACTGGTGGTGGTATATCAATTACTTCATCTGCAATTCATATTAGTGGTAATAATAGTGGCGCTGAAGATAGTGTTTTTGAACCGAAGGTTAGCTCCGCAGCTTCCGTAGAGTTGCCAATTACAACGAAAACAAGTGATTACAACCTAACTAGAAGTGCAATCGAAGAGAGGCAACGTATTGCTATTAGCAGCAGCAGTAGCAGCAGCAGCAATATCGAGTATAAGGAATTTCAATCAACAATGGCAGCGATTAATTTCGCACGAAGCAATTCACAGTATGATAGCCATATCAGGGAGAAAAGAGGTAATGCCTTTTAAATACAATTTTTTTTTTCCAATTTCTGTTCTAATGCAATAAAAAAAAAACCCACCGAAGGCTATATATGTATGTGTATAATGTCGTTTATTAACGTCACAGAGATTTTAGAATTCTTTATCACAAGTACCTAGTACATAAAAATAAAAATGGGTCTATAAACTGCGGTGGTAATTTGAATTAAGTATTTTTTTAATTGCATATGTGTTATGCACAAGTAATATTCCATAAACTACTTGCTAAGAACTAGGTAGCCTGCCGGCTACAAGCAATTCAAACTTGAAAAATTAGAATGTAAGTTGCAATAAAAATATATCGAAAAAATCCGGCTCGGTTTGGTACTGTCCCGTAGTCTATAGGCATGCTAAAAGTTTCAGCTTTCTAGGTCATTTTCTGGCTTCTGAAGGGTGCGGAAAGATACGCACACAAATTATAAAATTTCGTATTAAGTGGATTATCAATGAAAATATGTTTCCTTCTGGAAACTAAACAGGATTTTATCACAAACTGAAGTAAGTTTTTTTTCCAAATTAGTTATTCGTGTAGATGTGTAATCAATAGTGTCATGTCTTGCAATCCATTATTAAAACAATGTTATACATTTGTCCTTAAAATCGGTATGTCTACCAATTTGTACGTTTCCAGGGGAATGTGTGTATATATTTATGTACATATATATATAGGTCACGCTATAAACAAGTTACGACTGTATATAATTGTGAAAATGATAAATATTGTATACTTTTCTACTATAAAGTTTATTGAAGAAGTAGCAAATGAATAAATTCAATACGAAGGGTTGAATATTCATTCATCCATGGCATTGCGACGCTTTTTATTGATTTTCTGTTGGTGAAACTTACGGCTTATGAAACTATAAAGGAACCACCTTCTGGATGTATTTTTGTTAAACAAATAAACTATTATACCTAAGTATTCTGTTAGAATTCAGTCGGTACTTTTGACTGTAGATGTGTTTCCATTACGGTTTCAAAATCGTATGATGGGATGGGTGAACTTTTGTACTAAAATTGAGAACCTTTCTGCAAGAAGGCACAGCTTCGTTTTCACTAACTTTTAGGAAAAAAAAAAAAAATATCTTTCTTCTACGGATGACAAACAAATTTCCAACCGCTGTAAAATGTTGATTTTGAAGTTAAATACGTTTACAAGTATAAAAACAGGGATGACCTCGTTGAGTCCCTACTGGCCTCCCTTCCACGAATCATCATTGATATAATAGGACGTTTCCATATCCTCCAGGCATAATGTGAAGGTATCGCCTTCCACAAGTCCCATCTTCTTTAGACGATACTTGCAGTTACCATGTCCTATGAATAATGCTACTATCCATTTCATAATATCTCGCTGTATTCTAATAGACAGTTGAAGGGCGAAACTGGAAGTAAAATCCATGTACATCTGTCACACAATGTATAGCATACTGGACACCACAGAGGCAGCTGCTACACATACATACATGTGGTGGACAGGGATCCACCCCCTTGTCGCTCGGTCAGGTACCACTAAATCTTGCTCTAAGCTCTGCAAAGTACTTGCGATTACATTTCGGAGCTTGGCAAATGTGCCGGTATTATATGCATCTCGGGTCGCTGTCATTTCGTCCGATCGCTACGTGTCCCTTCACTCAAGTTAGAGTCCCTGTATTCCGAGTAGCACTTTCGTTTAGCTTCTGGACACATTCCATCAACAGTGATGTATTAATTCCCGTCCACTTCATGGGTTTGATCACTGCTTTAGAATCCAGTGCTATCGGGATATTCTACTCGATCACATGGCCAAATCGCAAATAATCCAGCGTGCGCAGTAAAGCCTTCATCTCGGTTTTCACGAGTTCCATGATCTTCCGATGCCAGTAGATGGTACTGCGTCAGTGCCATTCAGAATCCAAACAAAATGCCTCGGATGTCACTGTTCTATTTATGAATAAATTCAACCGTAGAATTCCAAGAAACAATTCCATAGTGCCTGTTCGGGTACTGCGTCTTTTAGGTCTGTTAACTACCTTTCATTTGTCTGTGCAAACGTAACGGACGCAATGGTAAAAGGTAAGCTAAGAATTTATTTCCCCATTGGTTATATCTGCGAAACTAAACCGTAACTAAAAACCATTACCACATTCTCATCTTAGTAACTACTATTAATATTAACACAGATACCCTGTGAATAACCAGTATTTGTCCGCGCCATAATTAACACCAGCGTAGCCAAGTTGACTAACGCTTGTATGACGAACGTGTTAGGTTCACATCTTGGCGGCGAAAGATTTTCTCCGATAGTTTTATTTTTTAATCATATCAACAAATCAGCCGTACAAGCCATTCTTAAATGAGTGAACCACATTTGAGAATGTGATGGTATGTACATATTTTGTCGAGTCCAATGAATTATGTCTGCTCATCCGGGCCTTAAATATTGAGCTTAGGATATGAAATTCCATATACGTCTGAGCTTTTTTGGCACCCGTAAACATTTGTAAAATCCGCTTACTTAACTGTTGGGCTTAATTTGTCATTGAATCATCTGCACTCATTAAGCGCCGCTGCTCTTTAAAGTGATTAATCAGTGGTTGGGTATGTTTGTGTGCATATTTACCAATTTTTGGATATTGTCGAAGTTGGGCGGTACTGCTTGTATGTAATAAAATGGCATACCAGGCTATTGGATTAAAGCGTGATACATGCAATGGTTGTTTACTTATAGACTTTTGAAATACGCCTATTCCTCGAGTACACGGCCTAGTGCAATTTTTAATTTTTCTCAATTTTGTTAAAACTTTAAATTAACAACTTGTAAACAAATACCATATAATGAGCAACTACGTGCGCTCAGTCATTCACTTTATTTATAATGAATTCCATCGGTCAGCGAATAAAAAACACAGTGGCTATTCATGTGTAATACCACAGCAGCGTAGTTACTACTTAAATGCCTTATAAATTAACCCGAATCAATACTAGTAAACAGTCAAGTGTCAAAACCACTGATACTGATCGAGTATTCACTATCACGTCTGACCAAATGGAATGCTGGTGTCACCTTTAGTGATTTTTTTCAATGATTTTATTGCCTTATGCTATTTTTAGATACACTGTTGAGAAAACTGATGATGAGGAAAATGACGTAAGCCTGCTGTAACATGATAGGTTTTTGTACTTAGTTAGATCTTTGTCCAACTATTCCTGCAATAATTTTCTGCGACAATGATTCGGAAATTTGTGAATATCACGTGTAACGTGTAAATGATTCTGTTGAAAGCATTTAGTGGTACATACATACGTGTATTGTTTTTTTTTTTTTTAAATTTGTTTCAATAATAGCATCAGGATTGATAGATTCTAAGCTGCTTTAGATAGTTAAGATTGAAATTGTTTTACTTTGTAGGGTTTACTTACTTTCGTAAGTCTTACAAAAATAATATACAAGAACATTTTATTACACTATTGAAGAACTGACAACAAGAAATGATTTCGTAAGTTGAAAATTGAGCTTCCGTAATCGTAAGTAATTACAAAACCATTATAAAAAATTGAATATTTCTGTTTTTGTCCAAATTTTTACCAAAGGAGGTCAGTCAAAAATAAGAACAAGTACGTGTATACTAAATTGTCCTGAAACGGCGTAAAACTGTAAGTTCCAACAATTCGTGCGGAGCATAGCATGAGTGGCTGCGAGAAGATCAGAGCTCGAATTATGGCATCAGTGAACGTATTGCTCATCACGTAATTTCTATTGTGTTGTTGGTAGATCTAGCAACAACACAATGCAAATTACGTGAAGAGTCATTCGTTCATTGATGCGGTAATTCGACCCCAAGGCTTTGTATGGGTTGTTCGCGTCAAAATAGTTTGAGTTTTTTGTGAGCTGACATTTTGCTTTTAAGTGGCATTAAGTGGGGATTCGCGAAAATTTCCCAAAAAATATTGGATTTTTTGACCAATTATGTGTGAAATTGGCGGTTATTCGGAAATCATTCAAAAAAAATTGTTTATCACGTTTTATTAGCATTAGTTCTAGCTAAAACTACGAGTATTATCAGACTATTCCTAAATACGAGTACGTTGTGCAGACACTTACCTAGAAATAAAATATTTGTTATCGAGAATTTCTGTCTAATTGAATTGGATTGTAATTATGGGTTATAATCTGTGGTTTTCACATTTATGAGTATGAACGATTTACATGGTTACGCCACGCAGCTCACTGGGAAAACTAGAAAAGGAATCTCATGGTTGACCAACTATGTTATTTCTAGAGCTAGAGTGAGATCAGTATTCTCTTTCACCCAAACTTGTGGTTCCTGCCTTAAGAACGACGTTTAAATTCGCTAGAAATGCTATCATTTACTCGCGCTGACTTTTAGCTGTGTTTTACCCCGCTTTACTCATTTGCGTGATACATGGTCACTATTCGACTATTAAACTTCAGTAATTTTCTTTCAAAACCACTAACGTCGATAACATTGTACTCAGGCATTCCGCAACAATTCCCCTTCGATTATCACTGCCATGACAGTAGCAAATCGCAACCAAACAGTTGCGAAACTGAAAATTGCCTGTCAGCAAGAGCCCTTATGATTCTATTCAATTAAGTGAAATCTATACATTATGTATGAGTCTTTTCAGTAAAACTATAACATTTTTACGTTATTCGATCACTTCACATTTCAACCTTCACGATATGAAAATATTTTCTGCATGTCTTTAAAGTATTTGTCAATAAACCCGATGACGCAATCATTTACCTAATTGATATAAACTAATCTCTATATCAACTTTATTTTATGAGAGTGAAAGTACAAAACGATAAGTAATGCAAACAATTAAGCTAATTAATTTACATTTTTTGGTTCACTTATTTTTCTTGTTTAATTTTAGCATCTACAAAATTGCAAACTAAAGCACTCCTTTAAAGTGAATTACAAAGCAACAAAAGCTTGTTCCTCTAATATAATTTATACTGAAGAACAAGGTCAAACAGAAAATACGCTGACATCATTGTTATCTCTAATGCAAAAATAAAACAATCAGCAGAAAGTGATAACAATGTTATTTAATTCTATTAATCTCGTTACGGCAAAATAACTTTTATCTGACTTCACCACTAAATTTGTAGCCGGCGTCTCAGCAATGGGTTATGACAAAAAAAAAAAAAAAAGGGTGTAAACCATTAAAAAAGGATACAAATATTTGTTGGGTTTAATTTAATTGACGCTTCAAAATGTTAATGTATTTATTAGGTTTAATTTAATTGATTCAAAATGTTACTACATATATACATATGTACATATCTACTTACTATTTGACAATCTATATGATCTCGCGAACATTGTATATTTTTGAAGTCCTAATATTATAAGGTATTTTTATGGACCTCAAGTGTCGATAAAAAATACCGTATTGATAAAATAGCATGAAATCACCTCGCATGGTATAAAATATTTTTAGTGTTTCGTACCAGAATGGATAAACCAATCAGTAATGAATTCAAAACGGTGTCTACCTGTGTGTCCGTCAAACACTTGTAACTATATTGAACCTTCTGCACTAAAGAACTGAAATTTTGCACAAACGTATGTAAGTATGTATGTACGAGAAATAAAAATAAAAATAATAACATTTTTTTGGTAGGGGTGTCTGTTCCGCAAAAAAAATAAAAATTAAGAAAAAAAAAATTTTTTTTTTTATATTTTTTTATATTGAGGTACCTTCTCTTTTTCCAATAGCATTAATGCGAAAAATCAAAAAAAGGAGTTAAAATGATATGTAGTAATGAGTAGGTTTCGGGATAAATATAAAAAGTCTACAGGCGCAGGCAGCTTTTTTTAACAAATTTGGAAGACGTGGGCTTAAAAATTCACCCAGCTTCAACCAATTTCGATGATTTTCAGCTAAACATATCTAGACGTCTGACTTAAATCAAAATCCATAATTTTATCGAAGTCTGTTAGGTGGTTCTTTAGTTAGTTGTATGAGAGAGATTATTCGAACATTTTTTAAATATCTTCCTTAAGGGGGGCTATACACCTGCAATATACATAATTGACAATAAATAATATTTATGCGCCCAATATGATAATGCAGTGCGAAAAAAAGTATTCTGGAAAGAAAAACATATCTGTAGTTTGTAAAACTCTATTTACAGATAAATTAGGTTTAATCAACACTATATTTGCTTCGAATTAAGGTGGATAATTTACGCAAGAGGAAATTTAAGTATTTGTTGTTCGTTTTATTACGATATTTGTTTATTTTCATTCATCACGAAAAGTGATCTGTCAAGACTCCAAAGAGAATTTAAATATTGTAGCAATATAATTGAACCGTGTATACCTAGGTGTCTGTCAAGCTTTTGGGTACAGAAGTCAATTACACTGCATCTAAGCAATCGTCTAAGTTTACAAGTTGAATTTCATTAAAATTCGTTCAGACGTTCTTGGGTTAGGTGGTTAAAAAAATGATTTAAATATTTTTGAAACGTTTTCTAAACAACTGTGTGTAGATACGAATAGTCTCCACAAACGGCATTGACAAAGTTAAAGTGGTGTTATTCCTTCACAGTAGAGTTGACTTAGCTTTCGCAAGTGACCGACTTTTTGTAGGTAGGTAGAATGGGATATATTTAAACTAGGCCGACAACGTGCATAGTCGTAGTTCTCGTCTAGTATTCTTATGACCAGAAATTTTATCAGGAAGCGAATCTGATTCCTGTTGAGTTGTAGGAGATAGTTTGTTGTTTTTCAGGATGCTGACTTGTATTTAACCATACGATAATAATGTTCGTGTTCGAATATACAAGAAATAATATACGTATGTACTCCTACAAATGTATTAAAGTTCTCAAAAATCCGAGTAATATTTAATATTTTATTACTGCAAATAAACAAATTAAAGTTTTATTAATTTATTGAGGAACTCAAAAGTGAAAAATATTAGCAAATTAAATTTTCTCGAAAACTAATGTTAAGTACATTACGGGACAATATAGGTAAAAAAGTTCTCGAGGTCGCTGGATCCCAAAATGGAGCTTGCTAAATAGTTTTTAGTCCGCTTTCCACATACGTTCAAAGGAAATATAAAATAAATATCTATATAATATAATAAATATTCAGAAATAGCGTGAGGCGATTGCCGGAATCTCTTTTCTTTTGGTTATATTTCTGTTACAAAACTCATGCTATATATGTGTGTGACTGAAAATCGTATTGCCAGTGTTCCAACAAATTTGTTGGAGTTTGATTTTTCTCGTCCTTCTTGTACGTCCGTAGAAGCTGATATCCATCTAGTATTCGGCATTTCACAGAAAAAACTGTATTTTTACAGCAATTACCTGCTGAAAAAGATGAAAAGTCAGTTATCTAACTGTAAAAAACAACAGTCTATGGACACCTTAGGAAAATTTAGTACACCTAAAAACGACAGGGCTTGAAGTAGAACCGATCAACGCTTGGTTAGTTTGTCTGAAGCGATTTTTGTTATATACGTCGTATTTATAGGAGAGGGAAGGATGTTATAATTCCAGGATGTTGTTAGACAATAATATTTGTATTGTGGTTAGCCTAAACTATATTAATGCAGTATAAACGTCTTCATTATGTACACATGCAGTTTAATTTATTCGTTTCAAGCTAAGCCGGGCGGTATATATAAATTGCTATACAATATTTCAAATGGAAATAATTCTATCAATTTTCTAATGACATGTTTTTTCTTCATTTATTTCAGAGGAACAAGAACGTGTGCAGAAGAAAACGTTCACTAATTGGATTAATTCATACCTGTCAAAGGTGAGTATTGCGTTTTCCCCAAATTTCTCGATTATTAAAAAATATAGAAAACGGTAAATTAGGTTAGGTGATAACATCTATTTTACAAGGGACAATTTAAAAAAAACTCGATTTTCTCGAAATAGTCTCTATCGATCAATTCAAAAACAGTTTGAAATTAATTATTTGGTTTTTGTGTTCTTTGATTTTTATTGTGGAATAGCTAAAAGTCCAATTTGCCCACAAGCTGATGATGTCGCAAAGAAACGTAGGGTACCACAACTTCTTTTTTGGGCATAATTGAATTCTAAGAAATGTAATACTATTATGATTTCCTTAAATAAAAATTTGTTCAAATCATACCTGCTTCGGTCTGTTGTAGATTAAACACTGTCATATCTTCAGTTAGGCGAAACTTTTATAAAATGAGAGTTCATCAAATCTATGAAAATATTCATTTCGTTCATAAATTCGGCGAGGAACTCTTACTTCTACAGTTTAAAATTTTCATCATCTTCCAAAAAATCCAAGAGCTCTAACTCCATAGTGTTCTCCATAAGCATGAACTTATTATTATTACTTTTTCACAACATAATTCACTGAAACGTCACTTGAGCAAGACAATCTTAACAAAACTATTTATGATGTTTAAGAACCACTTAAATGATTTATGAACTACTATTTCCTCCCCATAAGTTAAGTTGAACTTAGTGATATTTAAGATCCACTTTCTACTTCGTGCAAACCGTTCAGTGGAACTTACGTATTTAAGTAAAGCTTAAATAGATATAATTCGTATCAGCAAACGAGTGGGAAAATGTCTCCTGTTCAATATTGTACTCTTGTAGTAATAGCAATAGTAGTACAAGTATATGCCTATGGCAGCTAGTGTCTTTGGTTTAGATTCGTCGATTGGCCAGATAGGGCGCACACGTGAGTTCCTCGCCGGACTGTGCTATTTTGTTTATTTATTTATTATATTTTGTATAACTAGTTATTCTTTATTTTGTGTAGATTCTTTGCTTTGTCTTTTTACATTAGCTTGTTTGATTTTTGGAAAATTATTTATTTCTCGGTCCTGGGGTTTCTTCTGAAATGATGATAATTACATCGAAACACGCAGCTTTCACCAATTTAGGTTGTTTAAAGGCCCCTATGTATATACATAGTAACCGCGTCCCCAAAGCACAACCCTAACACCGCATATACATATATGTATATGAATATAAATATATAGAAAAAATAATAAAATCGGCTAGATTATTTTGGCGACAAGGAATTACAAAGTATTGTACGTACGAGTATGTATGATACATACTTGTAAGTACATGTCCAGCCCTACAGATTTCTAACGCTTTGTCCCTTGAACCGAATTTTTCGCCGTACATACCAAAAAGTTGCATAAAAATCGTATTGTTGAATTTTTAACTAAGTAAGAGTATGTAAGTATCTCATGACGTGCTGCTAAGAGCAATTCGAAATAAAAAATTTGTAAACTGTCATAGGGTCATTTAGAAGTAAACCTGTTGTTCTTTGAACGGATATAGACAGCTTTCTTTTAATGTTGAGATTTTGATAAATATAAGTTTTTCTATAGTACATATTTCGAAAAGCGCGTTTGGCATTTCTGGAAGCCAATTTAGAAACAAAAAAAAAAAAAACAATTCACGAAAACGCATTTAATGAATTTGTTAAAAATCGATATCTTAATATCTTTTCACCTACAATGAAATATGTACATGCGTATATTCAGGTGTCAGCGAAAAATTACGTTATTTTACGGTCTTGACGCCCTTATCATTTTAAAATTTGTTCTTTATGTTCGAAAAGATGGCATTCCAAGTTCCTGATTTTGCACATACTGGTAAAGTACCGAAGCATATATGTAGTACTCTGTACTAAGCATAAGATAAGAGAGGCACTTACTGGGACAACAGTTGAAAAGTCCTAAGATTTTAACACTAGCAACCTTTTCGGTTGTCAAAGCTTTATTATCAACCTACTGACAGCGGGCTTTAAACATTGCTGAAATAATTCTTCCGCCATCAGTGCCGGTGCTGGTGTTTTGTGCTTAAAAATAAAGTGTGACTGTCATTTACTGTTTGTGTTTTTACGCAGATGGGACATTTTAACTTAATTAAAATTAGTCATGTGAATACTTAGACTAATCGAGGCAAGTGTACTAACTATATGTAATAACGATGTTATTGGACAACTGCAATTGGCAAGTTGCAAAAATGGTTTTATAGGTACCTACTTGACGATTGGATAAACAATGTGTGGTCGAAAGTGCTAGACGGTTATTGTTACGAAAAGAGTTGCAATGTTGATGAAACCGATTTAGCTTGTTTAAAATCAAATGCTCCGCTTTACATGGCGCTACAGATGGGGATGGACCTGAACATATCGTTCCGATTTAGAGCAAATAATACAGTTCTCAAAGTTTTTTCTATGCTAATAATTCTAAGGCTTTACCACTGGACCGCAGAATACATAATATTTAGAATAAATAACAGTTGGAATCAGGAAATCATTCGCAACTCTGTATACTTAAACTATTTCTAGGAAAACAACTTCAAGTCATACTTCGTAGACCAGATTAAAGGTCGCCGCTTAGCGAGATACTCAAGGTTCGTGTCCCAGAAAACATATTAAAAAGTTTTTTCACGGTCCCACTCGCTAACGTTTGACAAACATCTGAGAAGCTTTCTCCAACGAACAAATTTGCCTTCATAAACAGGATAGAACTGTAGGTCCCTACCATTCTTGTGCCGCACAGCACGAATGATTGTAAAAAGTTAGGCCTGTCCCTGTATGAGCTGTCAGTGCCATATTTGTATTTATTTATATCGTTGGTGTCAGGTCATACATACATATGTATGTTGTACTATGAGCTCATTTTTACATATGATATTTACATTTTTCTATTGTATTTATATGTAGGAGGTAGAATTATTCTAGTTTCGAAAATATTCATTAATTATGTATACAATCTTATTTTGGGTACAGCTATGGGTCAAAAAAAAAAAAAAAGTAAATACCTATCCTCCTTCGACATTTCCTTAGTTTTTGTTAACATTTCCTATATCAGTCGGTATAATTACAAATTTGCCCACTCGTATCTGCCTACATAGTACGTACCCGTATGTAAGTACCTACATATTATACTTTTTTTTAAACATAAAACTTTTGGACCAGAATTTTAAATCAACTAAAGAGAAACGCAGATAGATTTGCAAATATCCACCCACGATTTATATAGTACACATAAAAAATTTCTCTGATGAGTTAACGTGTGTACGGCTGCAACCATTGTGCGAAAGTCACTTAACCGGTCTGCCTCTGTGATTTCTTGCACTCCAGAAAAAAGTATCTATATACACATATGTACATACATATGTAAATGGTTTAGCATCATATTATGTTGCTATAATGCCTGAAGGTAAATACAGGATTTATTCCAGACGTCATCACATTTCGTTATTACTCGTAAGTATGCGTACATGGGTACATATTCACATGAATTTGCAATTCTGATGATCATGAAAGATCAGAGAAAAAATCAAATCCCACGAGAAATCTTCTTATAATTAGATGATCTCTTATAATTCGTTAGCTAGGCAATTACAAGTTAATTGGAGCCAATATCTGGAACTCGGTACTCATGTAAACTATTAGAAAGTGGAAATATTTAAAGTCAGGTGGGTAGTAATCATTTGCTAGCCCTACGATTAATATAATAATAACCCAACGACAAAATAGTTTCCAACAAAATAAAACAGGGAGTAGAATATACGAGTATATATATTTTTTTTATCTCCATATCAAATAAAAATTCCATCAAAATCCCTTCAATGGTTCTTAGGTTGGGCGACGAAGAAGGTTTTTTGGGGATTTTGGCAACCACATATCCTTATTCCAACTAATGAACTAAATTCTATGAAATTCCATTAATTAGTTTTTCCAACTGGATATATGTACGACGCCTTATATACGATGCCAGTTATGTGTGAAATGGGGCTACACCAGGTAGAAACTATCGTAACTCGCTGGAGTTTGTCCCTGGCCTACAAGCTGTTGTGCCAATTTTTTTTTTATATGTACATACATATGTACGGAGTTTCATTCCATTTAGCTGAAAAATTAAAGCAGTGAATCCAAGAACGTGTGAGTGTAGACAGAGAAGTTGCCTTAGAAGTTTCGTTGCATATAAAGTTTTTGAAAGAGTGTAGCGTAAAGCCTTTGTAAACAATCTTCAAAGCTTTGGTGGTGGCAACGGCTTCTCAAAATGAATTATGCGCATTACAATCAGTGCAGGCAGTGGTAGATGACATATGCATACATGAGTATGCCCCAAATCCATTTTGCCCGCTTTTAATAATCTCCATAGGTGAAAACTGGAACCATTAAATTCATCAACATATGTATTTAGACCGTGTGTTGTATAAAGATAAAGTATAGTTTTTCAAAATGAATTGTAACTCCGATCAGGAGTTACTTAATAAATAAAAAAAAATAGATTTCTGGATTTCGTTGGGCAGCATTGGTTGGATGGCCCTCTTTAAGCTGAAAATACAAACACATTTAAGTCATTCAATTTCTAAATTTCCTGTACTTCTCTGACCGCTGATCTTTACAAAAATTCTGCCTCGCGATTGAGCTTAAAGCGACAAAATTTTAAATTAGTCGTAATTTCTAGGAAGTCTACCTACATTCTTGAATTAGAAGACTTAGTAGATCACCGGCAAAATATATTTTTGAGATAAGGACTAATATTCTCGCTTGATTGATTGATGTGATTGTTCTCGTTTGTGGACCCCTAATCTACAAGTATGGCTATGTTTTCATGTGAAGAGGTTCTCCACACTGATCATTCCTTTCTAATACGAAAATATTTATCCATGACTCATATTACAGTTCTTGTGCTAAGCATTGCAGAAAGGAAATATTGTATGCAAACCTTGAAGCCAAATATTGTTTACTCTGCCAAAAATGATCATGATCAGCAAAATAAAATAAATATTTTATAACCTGTTTTCGAAATTCCAGTTTAATGCCCATGACAGTTCTCCTGTGCGATTTTGAATAACTTGTTGATAAGCGGCATATTATGCCAAGAGCCGCTCACAGTGACATATGTACATATGTATGTATCATCATTTTATAATTCCACATGTGCTAAATATGTTAATTTATATTTTAAGCATGGGATTGTTGATACTTGAAAATCATTAATATTCCGGAGTGTGGTTTCATGCATCATATATGTTAAGTTTTTTTTCAAGGTCAACCACAAGCGAAAAGAGGCACATATTTGGAGCTTTTCACTGTTACGAGTATGTTTAAGTTCTGATATAGAAAATACTGATATAAGTGTTTAAGAAATAGATTCTTGACAGTAAATATTTTTGATAGTAATAGGTAATAAACCACATATAGCTAAGGTCATTTCAAGAAAAGAGAAAAGAAAACATAAGTCTGGTTCTTTACCGTTTGTGAGTTACTCGTATATCGGTTTTGCATGTTTTGCTACTATCTCTTTATCTTGGACGTAACTTCACCAAATCTGTACCAATTTCAATGATTCTTATTGTCGTTGAACGAAATTTGTCTAGTGCTTTAAAGTCTTATAAAATTATGAAATTATTTAAAAAAAATTCTTTAATATAATAAGCAACCCGATTTTATTTTACAATTTAAAAAAAAAGACAAGGTAAACTAATTTTTTGTTGCACACTATGAAAGATAATTAAAAAAACAACGCAGTTTTATTTGCATAGGACTCATATTTTGTAAATTATACCAGTTGAATGCAAGGCACTTATTAATTTTTACTAAAGTGCTAATTTCTTGTGTTTTATTGTTAAGGCCAGTCCATACAAAACTGACGCGATGGAATCAGAACCGAAAAATTTCTTTCGTTTTTTCACTGTTCAGTTCGGAAATGATTTACTCAGTTTTCGTGCGAAATTAATTGTTTGGGGCATTAAATCACAGCAAATTGCTGACGGTTCTTCTTTTTTCGAATTATGGAAACCATCTACTACTCCGTACGTCCATATACTATGTCCAAATTTTACAACAGCTTGGAGACTACGTGGAAATTTTAGTCCGCTCCAGCAGCGTACCAGGCTTTGAAGTACACAATTAAGACCAAAACAGTTATGCGAAAATTGTGCGTCCATCACTGCATGCAAATCAGCAAAGCCATGCGTAATTTAGCTGCATGTTAAATGTTGCACATCTGTTTTGGTATTTAAGTGGTTAGAACTCGAAAAAGGGTAAAATAATATAGGCTTTGAAAGAACCTTTTCAAAACCATTTCATTTTGTCTTAGCTGCTTTTTAGGGTTCCGTAAATAGACCACGGAACCCTATCGCTCTCGCTTGGAAGTCGTTCCACTTTCAAGCCTTGGAACAATGGCTTTGTTTGTAGTGTCATTTCTGTCGTCTCTGCTGTAATAGTTAAACAAACCTTCGATTATTATTTCATGCATAAAACTAAACCTTGGAAATGTCAGCTTACTTATACGAGGAGTAACAACTGGTCGTCCCAAGTTACATACCAAACTTGTTCTCATGCTTGAACTTGGAACGCCCTCTTGTGATATAAACTGTCAAACCAAATGAGCTGAATGTAGTGAAAACACCTCGAAATGAATCATATGAAATCACCTTATTTGGCTCTAGTGAAAACGTAAAATAACGTATATTAACTATTACAGCAGAGTGTGAAATATTCGCCTAAACAACTGATAGCTAAATAAAATGTTCGCTTGAGAGCAATTTTTGTTTCCTTCTTTAGTACGCACACTTTACTTATTTTTTTTGTGATTTAGCAAATATTATTCACCTAATTTCTACTAAAATGTATTCTCCTCTAGCAGTTATTTTTTCGCTAACTACTGCTAACCAATATTCTGACATCCCAGTACAAAATGGTGTGTTTATTTTAAATTTGCAAAGAAACTGTGCATCAAAGGATACCATAAGATTTTATGCATTGCACAAATTTGGTTTTGGATTTGGTTTTAGAGTCATGATAAGGAGATAAAAAAAACGCAAAATCCAGTATAACTCACAAATTGTAAAGAATCTATGTTTATTAAGAAATTTTTGATTCAAATTACCTCAGCTATGGTTTCAATCTTTCGCCGTTACCCCAAACATTCTGTTTGGTGTTCAAGCTTAGCAAACTGTACATTTTTTGTTGTAAATAACAAATTAACTTTTAAATCAATTTTCTTCTTATTTGCGAAATTTCGAAAATTTGACATTAATCTTATATATCTAAAGTCACATACGCATTAAAAGATATAAACGCATATATAAGATAGACATCTCAGTATACAAGTTCTATTATATTGCTATAATAATGAGTTTCTCTTTGAAATTTTAATCGATCACATTTTTCGCTATGAAAAATAATAATAAGCACAAACAAAATTATTTCATATACGAGTACCTTTGCATAAATTATCCGCAGTTATTATGCAGCAAAATACATTGTTAAGAGAACCTATTTGATATACAGATTGAGTTTCGTCAATATCTTACAAAGTGTGTTTAACATTTTTCAATATTTTTGTTCGCACTCCATTGCCATATTGGTATATTGTGACGAAGTTTAAATATATTGTCAACATTATTGCGTGTGTATAGTGTGCTTAAGACGATTCCATTAATTGATATCTAGGTCACTTCAGATATGGATACTCGAATGTATGTAAGTGCAAGGCATTCAAATTTTGGACATATGGTGAACATAGTTCTTACGAGAGCTTCAATTTCTTCACTTCTTATTATTTACGCCTAAATTTTAAATCTGAACAATTTTACAAACAAACAGTACATCTGGAGCAAGTATGTGTGACCCAGCTTACCCTTAACTTACTTGCTAAGGTAGCTCTCGCACAATTTTCCAATATGTGTGTGTAATAATTTTCGTACATCCTTCACTTGGAGTGAATTCACTAACTTCTTCTATGTGTGTGTGGAAGTACATATGCCAGATGGTTAAATTCGGGAACAAGAGCCTGGAAATTAACTCCTGAAATGTTTATCAAATCTCTGACAATTATCAAAAATAAGTAACTACGTCCTGCGTGGTGTTTTGTTGTTGGCGGGAGCGGTGAATGTTTGTTTTTTTTTTGTTGATTCTCTGTTTTATTTATATTGTGCTATTGTCTTGGTTGGTTGTTAATTTGTTTGATGACATTCAAGGCGTTTTATTGTGTTAATTTCAAAACAAATAAGCAAAAGTCGAACTTCCCGTTGGAGTTATAGCGAACATTTGTTCCGATACCTAACGCTACAGTTCGGGGTGGGCCATGGCCTCAACCAACAAATCTCTCCAGCCATTTCGATCCTTAACTAGTAGCCTTTAGTTTTGCACATCAGTTTGGCTCCAGGTAACGTGGGGGTCTTCCTCTGCTGCGTTGTCCCACTGGGTTGTATTCATAGACACCGTACGTCGCTGGATCTTCTCCACACTTGGTCAACACAGTTGAATAGTGCATCACACGATTGCTAATATAGTTATAGTCGTCGTATGCGAGCAGTTAAAGAAACAACTACATCTGGTTGTTTATTAACCCATCCTCTAAATCACCATAAGCGTTCCCGACCTCAGTTTTGGGGTTTTGTTTTGAGAACCCGATACTATAAAATTGCATATTAAAAGTTAAGGGCATATTATTAATATGTTATCTCGCCCATCTTGCACTCCAAGGGCTTAAAACGCATCCTTCGAACTTAAAAAGCACATTAAAAGCTCGAGTACTTCACTAGGTTATACTTCGTCTCTATTTTCACGACCATATCGAAATGTTCATGTGTGTAATCTGCATTGATTTAACGCGTATAGTTACTTCCCGACCTATACTTACAAATTTTCCTTTCACTGCAAACTTTAAAGAACGCAGTCCTAAGTGGAACATTAGAAAAAGTACTCTCTTAGGGCGGTCCAGAAAAACACGGTATAACAAAAAAATGATTTTCCATAAGAATCGTTTTAAAATTTAAATTTGTGTTTTAAGACACTAACAAACTCTGAATGAAACAAAAATCCTAAACCCTTTCGGAACGGCAGAGTAGATTAAGTTTAGTAAGTGAAAGAGTTTTGCATTAAAAGAATTTACGCACATTATGTGCATCTAAGTATCGCATGTCCCTTAACATAAGGCTGAAAATCCCGAATCGAATAAGTTTTTAACTCTATGATATGTACTGTTACGAATAAAGGCAAATGAGGTAAAGTTTGGCAATATTTATGAGTTATTTCACCATAATTGAGAATTAGTTGTCGTGTGTTCACGACAAACATTTTTGCATTTGAAGTTTTGTATTTAAGAAAGAATGTGAAACATTCCTAATTATATTTTTGAACTTTCTTCTTTCTTTACAGCGTATTCCTCCGCTTCGGGTAGACGACTTAATCAATGATTTACGCGATGGTACCAAGCTCATTGCATTATTGGAAGTTTTATCTGGGGAACGACTGCCTGTGGAGAAAGGAAGAGTTTTACGACGACCACATTTCCTTAGCAATGCAAATACAGCCTTACAATTCTTAGCTAGCAAACGAATTAAATTGGTTAACATAAACCCGGCGGATCTGGTGGATGGGAGACCACCAGTTGTGTTGGGCTTAATATGGACAATCATCTTGTACTTCCAGGTAAGTGTGTTTGAAATAGAAATAGAAATTTGTGTGGGTAACAAAAGGACACAATACAAAGTAACACGCTTTTCGTGTGCGTAACGTTGCACTCTTTATATGTAGTATTTCGGATAAAGCTTTGTATCGCTGCCTTATCCAAAGTGGAATTGTTCACCGCACATATAGTATGCTTAAAAATCTGTCTAAATCTGTAAAAATATTTTAAAGTAATTAAGTTGGTGTATAATATTTCTCCCTAATGCAAGCTTCGTAAAAAGAGGCGGAAAAGAATAGTAGTAATTAGTTACAAAGCTAAGGTAGGTGCTAGCGTGTAGTTTAATGATTATTAGTTCCTTGAAAAACAAACTTAAGTACTCAGTTTGTGCACAATTTTTATTTTCTATCTGTCTTCATTCGGGATGTTCAATAAGCTGACTATTTTGCATAGCCATAATTGTCTATATACGAGATTATGACAGTTAAAATATTCTTCCTTGGCAATTTGTATCATACATTTTTATTCTTAAGCTCATGCATGCTAATAATTGTTTGGTTAAAGGCCAATGAATTGCTCAATGATGACCTAGCGCCTTTTTACACTTACATTTACCTAGTATCGTCACTTTAATCAGAAAAGTTGTGTTTTTATAATTTGCGAACTATGACAGTTGTTGGTAATTTATCATTTTTTAGTTATGTTTTTTGGTTTTGCTTAAAGTATACATTGTGTCTTGCGTAAAAGTGTTGAGAATTTACAGAATATTATTTTATTAATAGCGTTTACTCCTCCTCTACGGGCGACAGCACTCTAGACGCTGCTTATTATTTAACATTTCAACAACAAAGCCTCAAATTGCCCAGTTTGAGCAGGAAGTTAATGTGGCGAAACTAAAAATGTATGAACTGGAATTTATTGGTCTGTCAAATCTGGGCATGTTTTCTAATCCAGATGTTGTCAGGGATCAGCAGATTACAGATGCTGTGAAAGTTGTTTCATTCCTACAGATTTAGCTACGATCTCTAAAGCGTACATTCATCCGAAACTTGAATATACGAGTAACTCTCATGTTTGGGCGAGAGTTCCCGTTTGTTTACTGCTCATGTACCGGTATTCCCACCACAATTGTGCGATTGGTACCTATGCATACATATGTAGTTGTGTCCAGCCTGTCCGTCTGTTCAATTGCAACACGTGCAGTATTTTCCGCACATCCTTACATCTTAAAGACTGCTTTCTAACCCACAGTGAAGTTCAGAAAACCGTTTTTAACCACTCACTAAAAAATACTAAAATAGTAACAACCATCTTCATCTCACTTTTTACTTGCACCTATGTATAAGCGCAAGTATTGGTTATCTCCAGCTTTTGATCGAACTTGACATTCCCATTTTTTTTTTTTTTATTAAAGGGAATTTTCAAATCCCGGAACACTCAGACTCACACGAAGTCCATCATAATCCAAGCAGAACTCCTTTTGGTGTTGTGGCTGGAGAAACTTGGATATTATTCCTTTCTCTTCTATGTTCGGGTGGCTGTAGTTGCTGTTCCCCGTCCGGGATTGAACCTGCATAGTTCGGGTCACAAGCGAACACACTACCCACTACACAATGGCCACCCATCCATGACTACTATAGTAGGGAATGTAAAAAAGTGGGTCTCTCAATTATTTTTGTCTGTCTGTCTGTATGTCCGTTCGACTGCAGCCTAAATGGATGGACGGATTTACTCCAAACTTCATATCTTGGGTGTGCATGGTCATAATTTAAGGCGATGTCAGAATTCTCATTCCAAAATTAATGGTACTTTACAAATGGCCGATTTTCTCAAAAACGGCTTTAAAGATTTTGATCAAATTTCATTTTTGAGCTGGGGTGATCATATGCTATAGAATAACGTACCAAGTTTTGTCAAAATATGCGTATAACGGCACTTTACTTATTGACCAGTTTTTAAAAATTGTCCCATTCTTGTATATGACACGGGCGGTCGACTTTGGAAGAGTATTTAACATACGGGGATACGAGTATCAAGTTTTTGAAAATTGTTAAAATATTTTTTTTTTCAATAATAAACAGATTTCTTGAAAAAGAAAAAAAAATCATTTGAATGATTTTGTTTAAATTTCAAATTAAATTACAGAGTGATTTGCAAATAAAGAACATACAAGTGCAAGTGCACGGTGGGCCATTTAAACCTTCGGGATGATTTTTGGTAATTATTTTTTAAAAAAAAAAACACAAATTATTTGCTGTGAAGTAACTTTTCACTTATTTTGAACCTTGCAAATTTGTTTTGATCACTTTTCGAATATGATATCACGTAAATGGTCACCGCCAGAGCGAATATCGCAATGTGCTCGTTTTTCGGAATTTCCCATTACTTTTCGAAGTGTTTCGGACTGAATAGCGGCCATTTTCTGTCGTATATTTTCTTTCAAGGCTTCTAGGGTCCATGGCTTGTTGATATAAACTTTGGAATTTAAATGACTCCACAGGAAGAAGTCTGGAGGCGTTAAGTCGGGTGATCGCAGAGGTCAGTCAAAATCACAAATTGTCGAAATTAGGCGTCCGAGGAAGAAATGACGGAATAAAGCAAGGCTGTATGAGCTGTGGCGCCGTCCTGTTGTTTGATTGAATTTTGTACGGGAATAACTTCAAATCAGCACGAATTATGCGATGGATGTCCAACTATACATACGCTTAAAGCGATGGTTTTGGTTTCAAAATTGTTTTTTCATCTTGGAGAAGGTGGATCTTCTCCTACGACCACAGATAATAAACTAGTTTATTATCTGTGCTACGATTATAGTAAATTTCGTGCAAAATCTAAATTGCTACCGAGGTTTCGAAATTCATGGAATTGACTTCATTTCAGATTTTTAATATTAGTGAAATTATAAATTCAACAACCATAAAAAAAAAAATAGGAGCGCCGAACTCCGATTCGATCCGGTTGGTTCCAGAAAAAAATGCATCCAAACAATACTTCCATTCGGACACGTTACTTGGCGTTTTGTTCAACATTTTTGTACAAAATCTCTGGTATTTATTCAACTTGGTAAACGGTGTTTAATATTTAACGTCTGTCAGCCTGAATAATTAGGCCATTGCGACAAGAAAACAAGAATTAGAACTATTTACAAAGCGTTGGAGTATAGTGACATAAATGAACATTTAACAAATCAACAAAATCGCGCCATGTAAAATACACGCACTGTCAAAATTTAAACTTTTCGGAACCGTCGGAACGGATCGAATCGAAAGCATTCTGTTTGGCGCTTAAGTATCAGAGAACTTGAGCAAAATGTATTATGTATGATGGAAATCATGCAATCCGAATATTAGGTTCAAGTTAACTTTGCTTGAGTTTTATACAAATTTTAGTTACGAAAATGATATTTTTCAAGATTATACACATTTTGCAAAATGGTTATGCATGAAAGGTCAGTCGACTTAAACTTATTGAACAGTCCAAAACAGTATAACATCTATAAGTATACATATTTAATATGTGCGTTTTTAAAATGATTTCGTTGTCCATTAAATTATTATATTTCTTTGCTTTTCTTTAGATCGAAGAGAACAGTCGTGCCTTGGAATACTTGGGTCACGGCATAAGTGGATCAGTGAGTTCGTTGGATAGTGTTGGCAAAACCGTCAGCGACACAAAGGCTGAAAAATGGAAACAGGGTGCCAGGAAGACTCTACTTACATGGGTTACCAATGCTTTGCCAAAGTAAGTACTATACTTTAATACCAGGAAATATCTCGCCGTGTCCAGCTTTAGAATCATAATAAAAGTTAATTTGTGCCATCAAAAGTGTTATCCAATTACGTTCAAAAGATCTCGAACTTTCGTAAAAAGCAATTAAACTATTCTAAAGGGTCAATAAAACTCTGACAATACCGTACCCGGGTAGCTCAGTTGATAGAGCATTGGTGGCTAACGTCAAATCTATCGTACGAATGTTCGCTGCTCGTATACCATATTTTTTGTGTAATTCTTCATTCAATTTTCCATTCTATCAATCGAGCAAAAAGTCAATTATGCATACAAGTTCATGTATGGCTAATTTATCAATGTAATACTTAATAATTGAATAAAAATCTATACAAAAATTGACAAACAATGCATTCGCCATCGGGATTCGAACGCGGATCAGTCGATCAAAAAATGTATTCATGCCGCTGACACAGCCACCCGCCCATGGTGGTATTACCGACGATGGTGTTCCTAGCATTTAATTGCATTAATTCCATAATAATAATAAAGCAAGAAACAAATTATACCGATCATTAGCATCAGAAATAGTTAATTACTGAATTTGCTCTAAAAATGTTGGCGATGTTCTGTACAGTTGCGTTGCATTGGTTCCAAGACATTGGATGCTGCTGATGGCTGGTTCAAACTGTTTCTCGCTTAATATCCATCGCAAACGAAACTTAAACAAAATACATATGTTGTTGCCTGTAAATTCGAAAGCTTATTTCTGAAATTATTATAAAAGCTTCTTTATATTACGATTCAGAAAATTCTTTTCGTGTGTCGTGATATTTGCAACTGAGCATACAAATTTGATAATCTCGCTTTTTCAAAAAATGAAAAAATGTCCCCTCGCACTGTTTGTATGAGGAAGATTTGGATAAGAGATATCTTAGATTTTTGATTCGCTTCTACTATTTTTATCGGGAGTGGCCGCCGTGGGTATTGAATGACTATACATACTCGTATATGCACATTTGCATGTGTCTTAAATTTCTTCAATGCTGTACGCCAGTCTATATTTTTCTACATCTTTCTTTATTTGCCTAAGTATGTAAATAAATGAATTTTGCATTCACCAGAGACATCGGCGTAGAGGTGCGTGACTTTGGCGCTAGTTGGAGAGATGGCGTCGCATTCCTGGCACTCATTGACGCAATCAAGGCAAATTTGATTAACCTAGCTGAATTGAAGAAGGCTAGCAACCGCCAACGATTAGAGACAGCTTTCGACGTGGCTGAATCCAAACTGGGCATTGCTAAACTTTTAGATGCAGAGGACGTGGATGTACCAAAACCCGACGAAAAGAGTATTATGACATACGTTGCCCAATTTTTGCACAAGTATCCTGAACCAAAGGTAATTTTGAACAAAAATTTGCAGCCTATTCTTATGTATTGATTTTATAGGGTGCTGGAAAGGGTTCTTCGGACATCCAAGAGGAAGCCGATGAATTAAGACATTGGTTAAAACAAAAGACACAAGAATACGAACCATTGGTTATGCATAACTCGTTCCCCAGAGACTTTGGCGAATACCTTATCGCTAGGTCAGAAATTGACGCCCATTATTCGATTTATAATAGAATTAAAAGCCTTGTCGAAACACAAAGTGGTTTCTTGCAAGTATCTAAACAATCTTGGGAAGAGATTCACAACTTGTGGCAACTGGTACAGTACCAAATAATGTATTGGTTGTGGCTTTTAGATTCCGATCTTCCTGGGGATTTAGGCACAGTTGGCAAATGGCTAGCTGAAGCCGAGAAACTTTTGTTGGATAATGAAATTCCGAGCGTTATGAATGAAGAAACAGCATCAGTGATAAGTAGAAAGTTGGAAGAGCATAAATTATTTTTTGCGCAGTTACCCAAAATTGAGGCCTTATTCGAAAACGCAAAACGATCTCCATATGCACAGAATGTGCCATTGGAGCAACTTAGAAATATAGAACAAAGATTACAAGAAATTGGACCAAAAGCAGCCGAGAGAAGAATTAAACTTAAGTTCCTAGAGCACAAGTGTTGCCTTATAGCTTTCCTTAACTTGGTGGAAAATAAGATGAAGGGATGGACCGGGAAGTACGGCATGGAAGACAAAGTTCAACAACAACTGGAACAATATAAAAACTTTGTGTCAAGAAATAAAATTTTCCAGGAATTCCAAAAGGCATTCATTGATATGCAGCAAGTTGTCGACGAATATAAACGAGATGGTAATGTATCTCGTAAAGAAGCTGCAGATATTGACCAATTCATGTTCGAGACAGAAGAACGTTGGAAGCGTGTCTCAATGGAGCTTAAATGCTGTCAGAATTCCCTAGAAGAGGTTGTTACTTGTTGGAAGACCTGGAATACATTAAGTCCAGTTTGTGAAAACTGGTTGAACCAAGCCGAAAGAAAGGTTGGAGAGTCTGAAGATGAGCGCTTGGAGTTTTTCCAAGACATTGGAGTGTGGAAAGAGAAATTCCAGACGCTCTCTAGCTCTGTTACATATCTTATCGCTTCCTGTCAGGATCCGATCGCAAATGATCTCAGAAATAAGCATAGCAACATATCGGGAAGGTTTGAAAGACTTTTCGCTAACACTAAACAGTATATGCACGCTGGAGATATCCTGCGTTCTAGACAAGAATATAAAGCTGGTATTGAAAAGCTTAGCAATTGGCTGCGCAACGCAGAAAATAAACTGCAACAGAAACATTCCCTTGGTAACATTGACGAAATAAAGAAATACGGCGATGAGCTGCAGAAGTTAGCTAGTGAGATCGATGATAATGAAGAGCTTTTTAAAACGATAAGCCGTAATTTTCAAGGACTGATTCAAGACTTGTCACGCGAAGAAGTAGATAAAACTATGAAAATACTAAAGCAAGAAAAAGAGAGTTTGGTACGAGTTCGGGCTCGAATCCCAGGCAAACTTCATCTTATCCATCAACTTCTTATACAGCAAGAATCTTTAGAAGCTGGGCAAAAGGAAATCAATCAGTGGTTAAATGAAGCCGAAAATCTGTTGAGTAAGAACACGTTGGGTGGCGGAAGGGATTATATTAACGAGGAACTCAACAAAATCAAGGGCTTTTTCTCCAGGACTGTGTATTATCGGTCCATGTTGGAAAGCAAAAACAAAGTTTTCCAAAACCTTTTGAAGTCTGTGGCTGAAGATGATGCCATTGACACCACTGCAGCTAGGCAGGCAATGCAGCACTTGAACGATCGATTTAATTATGTTATTCAAAACGCTCAGCAATGGGAGCAAAAATTGAATGAAACCCTTCGCTGTTGGAATAATTTCAAGGACAATGAGCGAGTGGTTAGTGAATGGCTCTCGCAGGCTGAAGTTGCTCTGTCAGAGAAGCACATTGAATCCAAAACTATGATAGAAAGTCAGAAGCACTTCTTCGAAAATGTAAATGAGGGATGGATGAATAATTTAGTTCACTCTGCCCATGAGCTCTCTAGATGTCTCCCCGAAAGCGAACAAATTCCGGTATTGGATGCTGTAGAGAAGCTTCAAGCCAAATGGCAGAATGTCCTGTCCCAGGCTCCTTTACATTTGCTTAAATTAGAGTTTCGTTTGGATGAAAACATATTTCATCAATATATCAAGGAAATTGAAAAAGAAATCTACTTGGAGGAGCAGGCTTTAAATCGCAATGAAGATGTTGAATCGATTTTGAACCGCAATAGGAACTTCTTTAATACCCAAGGAGCTGTGACTCGAATTGAAAGATGCCTCGATACAATGAAACGTTTGAGTCAGGCTTACAACAATCAAATGCCGAACGATAATAGTCTGAAGGCAAGCTACACTACAGCTCAACAACAGTGGCAGGACTTGAACAATAGAATTGATGATCTAGTACAGACATTGCAACAGATCCCCGCTCAATGGGAGAACTATCAAAAGAAATTCAACGAAATGGTCGCATGGATGAATTCTGTGGACAGAAGTTTGAAGAACATTGTCAACGAAGTGAATAGCATGGAGGAATTCGAAAAGGAGAAGGTCGTCTTCCAGGTAAGATTCTTTGAAAAAAGTATTGTATTTAATATTAACCCATGACTGATTGATCTTACTAACATGCAGCTAAGGGAATTAGTGGTAAAATTGCAAATTCACTAGTCTTTTTTTTTCATTGCAAGAACTTATACTGTAATTCATTTATTTATTTTTTTCTAGAAAATATGTCAAGAAGCTGACATGAAACGAGAGGATATGAAATGGCTTGTGAAGACCTTAGATTCCCTTTTAGGTTACGCAACTGAAGATGAAGCGAATATGGAACAGAAGAAATTAGAGGACCTAATTGCCCGCTATAAGAATTTAATTCCGACTATTGAAGTTACCATGGTGAAGACTGAAGTTTTCTCGAAATGTTTCACTTATCGTCGGGAAGTCCATGAAGTTGTATGCCTCTTGTCCAAAGTAAAAGAGCAAACAGCAAATGCCTCTGCTCCAGACAGCCTTGAAAAGGTCAATAAAATGATTCAAGAACAGCAGTACGCCATAAATCAGTTAGATCATCAAAGACCACACATCATGTCAATGCTACAACGCGGCCGTGATCTGAGCAAAGATGTTCATGCTCCATCATTTGTAGATACTGAAGTAAGAAACCTTGAGACCGGCTGGAATGAAGCATACACAGAGACAGTTGATAAGTTACAATCTTTGAAGGGCACTCAAAATGTTTGGAATGAGTTTGTTGATCAAAAGAATGATATTTTCTCACTGCTACAGACAGCAGAAACCGAACTTAGAGCTATAACTCCTTTGCAAACAGATCCGAAAAATGTGAGTCAGGATTTGAAGGCCAAACGTGAGTTAAATGTATCTCTGCAGCAGGCTTCTCATCAACTATTGCCTAAATTAAATGCTCTAAGGGGTCAATTAGCTCCATTAGCAGCTTCTGAAAAGCGCCCAATTTTAGAAAAAGAAGTTGCTGAAGTTGAGAAGATGTTCTTTAATACAATGGAGCATGTTAAAGACCGTGTAGGTTACCTTGAAGACTACAGCGCCAAATGGAATAACTACAAATCACGTCTTGCCGAACTCCAAGAATGGGCCAATAAGGTTGCTCCTAAAAACATAGAAGCTTTGCAATCTGAAGACTTAACTCCAGAGGAACGTGTTGCTAAAGTGAACGCACTTAAGGGCGTACTCAGCGAAAGGATGAAACAACTTGATATTCTAGCGGCCGATGCTTCGGAACTGTCTCCCAAAGAGGGTAACATTGCTGAAGCCAAACGTCTAAAAGGTGAAATCGTCAAACTTCAAGAAGTTTTCAGCGCAATCAACCGAAACGTGGACCATCAAACTCAAGCTGTTCAAGAAGATCTTATTAACTGGCAAAGATACCAAGCCGGTATTCAAGAAATTAAACCACTGGTAGAGGATTCAGAAATTAAGGTAAATACTATAGTTCCCAAGCCCCTTACCTTGCAAGAAGCCGTTCAGTTACAACAGAACGCTAGCCAGTTTGAAGTACAATGCCAGGAGCAATTGGACAGACTCCAAGGCATATCAAACATTAGCCATCAAATGTTATGTAAAACAAATGCCCCAGATGAATTAGATGCTATGCACTCCCGTTGGACCGCTATTCATGAGAATGCCAAGCAAACTAATACCAAGTTGCAGAAACTAGTTTCGTCTTGGCAATCTTTTGACGCGGATGCTGAAAAGTTGGAAGCGTGGGTGGAAGATGGAGAAAAGATGATAGTCAAGAGGCCGTCGCTTTTAAATTCTCCACATGTGGATAAACTTGAGAAAGAGCTAGTTAAATTAAAATCGTTTAATAATGAGATTTCTGAGCAGCAAGCCAAGCTTGTTGCTTTGGGTCAGTCCTGCGATCAAATCGGCCTGCATCTGTCTCCAGAGGGGTCTGTAGCGGTAAAAGATCGGGTTACTGCCATGAAGGGCAAGTTATTAAAGTTATCTGAAGCGACTAGAGCAAAGATTAACGAAGTATCGGATGCCATTATAGCTAGACAAGATTTCAATGCTAAAATGGCAAATTTCTCAACGTGGATGGATCAATTGCGAAATCAAGTAGCTCAAGTTGAGGAAATTAATCCAGAAGCAGTTGAAACGAGCCTTCAAGTGATTCATGCTCTTACCCAAGAACATGCCGACAAAAAACCAAGTTTCAACTCAATCTACGATGAAGTGAAACAACTTTCGTTAAACTCCTTGCCTGAAGAGGCAAATGCCTTAAACGATTCTTACACTGCCTTAGTTGTGAACTTTCAGAATTTAGAAACAAATATGCAACAAAAGAAAATTTTACTTGAGAAGTGGACTGAGCTTTTGGGTTGGAAAAATGAAACCGAAAATCATCTAAACTACTTGAAACATCAGTTGGAGAAACCTGATAATCCAACTTCAGAAGAACTAAATAAGATCATCAATGAAATGAATGACATAGCACAGCCCTTCCAATACTGGAAGAATCAAGCCAAGCAGATCGATGAAAATGCTGTGATCCAACTAAAAGAACCACTAAACAGGCGTCCCATCTTCGCCACTAAACTTGTCAACGATTTAGAAAACAAATTAGATAATCTGAAAATTCGGTCACAGAATCAAAAGGCGCAGCAGGAGCAACTCGTTGTGCGAAAGACGAAATTCGAGGATCTTGAGAATAGTTTCGGTCAAAGTCTTCAGGCCAATCGCGATAAATTAGCCGCAATTTTAAAAATTACTCCGAATTTAGAAAATATCGATCAGATAATAGCTGATTTGGTAACCCTCAATGAAGCCATAAAGTACCAAGAAGGTCTGAAAGACAAAATTCACGATGAAGGTTCTATGCTTATGAGGGAAGATATTGCTAGCATGCCAGCTATTCAGGAAACTCTTCTCATAATGGATAAGAACTATGACGTTCTGCAGCAAGATATTCTGGATCGCATTCAGAAATACACTTTAATTAGTCAAGGTCTGAAAGAGTACGCCGACGTTAAGGATAAGTTTGAAAAGGAACTGAGAAAGGCAAATGATCTTTATCATGCCGTCCCAACACAACCTCACGATGAAACCGAACTGCAACAAGCTGCAGAAAAGACTCGAAAATCACTAGAACAAATAAGAAAATGTAAGATCAATTTGGACGATTTAGAACGAAAGGGCAATAACGTTGCCAAGCTTTTTATTAATATCGGAGAAGTTGTTCCAAAAGAAATTGCCACTGATTTTGCTAAAGCGAAGCAACAATGGCAAGATTTACACGATAAAGCTTCAAAGAACGCTCACCAATATGAAACAGAAACAGTTATCTGGAGTCAGATCGAGGATGCCAAAAAAGATATCCTACCTTGGTTGTCAGAGACAAACCAAGGACTATGCGATGCCGCCGACAATACTATTGAGATTGAATTCGCCCCTATGAGGCTGAGTAAGTACCGAGCTGATTTACCGTCTTACCTAATTCTAAAAGATAATATTTTGGAGAAGACTCAAGAGCTTATAAATGTTAATAATGGCGCCGAGATTCCGGCTCTTACAGCTCTAAATAGCATCTTGGCGGATCAATTTGCAGAGGTTGAAGCAAATGCAAATCGTTTGGACTCCATAACAACATCGTTCAACGAAAAAGAACAAGATATACGAAAGAACATTAAGTTGGCAGGTGAGAATCTAAGCAAACTTCGCGAAGCCTTAGTCAAGTGTGATGATATGTCTGGCGATAACAGCAAGATAATGGAGCGTCTTCAACTTTGCAAATCTCTCAGAGCACAGTTGGATAATAATGGTAATGATATTGACAATTTGAGGGCGCGTGTCGATGAGCTGCGAGCTTTATATCCAACTTTCAGCGAATCAATAATACCCAAGGAATTGAACAATGTCCAGAAAAGATTCGAAAATGTTGATCTGTATGGCAAGAAAATCGAAAAGTCTCTACTTCAATTCCTTAAGAAATTCCATGCCGATAAAGTCGGAATGCTGAAGCGAATGATAACCACACAACAGGAGAAAGTAGCATGGTGTCAACCAGAGTCTTCGAGTGACAAATACAATTTGGATGTAAAAAAATCCTCTCTACAGGAGGTAAATAAAGCAATCTCCGATTGCCAGAATCGCCACGCTGAGATATTAAAGTCACTTGAATTTTTACAAAATGTTGATAGTCCTGAAAACATTGCTGAACTAAAAAAAGAAGCTAACATTCTAAGTGAAGAAATGAAAGCTCTTCAAGACAGCTTCGACAAAATTAAAGATGTTCTCGATGAAAACTTTGATCTGTGGAGTCAGTACGAAGATGCGAATGAGAAGATTTCTTCATGGTTGCGTGAAGTCGAGGGACGTGCTAAAGTCGAGACCAGCAATCAAATTAGCTTGCCCGAGATCCAGTCTAAGCTTAAGGATTTGCACAACTTCCAAAAAGATGTTCAGAATCATGAACCAATTATTAATAACTTGGAGAAAATATCACAGGTTTTGGTCGAAAAGAATCCTGAAGCAAGGATTGGTCAATTTGTTAATCACTTAGTGCAAAGATATCAGACTATCGCCAAGAGCTTAGCAAGTTACATTGACCGTGTGAAGAATGCAGAAAAAAATAATGAAAACTTTGTAAAGGCTGTGAATGACTTCAACGAGTGGTTCGACGACGCCAAAATAGAGTTTCAAGAGCTGGCACGCATGGGATCCCCAGGATCTTCATCAGCTACAGCTCAACAGTTGCAAACAGTTAAGAACTTTATAAAGACTTTCGAAAATGGTCAAGTACTTTTAAATAACGCTGTCGATGTTGGCGAAGTCCTTTATCCCATGGTCACACCACAAAATAGGAAGAATATTCGTGCCGATTTAAGAAAACTTCGGGAGAACTACGATTACTTAAGGGACGAAGCAAACGCTTTGATGCAACAAGTCGAAGCTGTTCTAATTCAAAAGACTTCTATTGAAGAAAGCTATTCGCAGGTGTCAAATTGGCTAAGTGAATCTAAAGCCAAGGTTTCAGATTCTAATGACTTGTATCCAACGCTTGTTGCAAAGAAGTCTGCTCTACAAAACTATAAAATTCTTTTGCAAGAGATTACGTTACATAAGAATGCCTTAAAACAACTACACGATAAAGCAGTTAACCTGTGTGATGACGAATCCGAACGTAAAACTGAAGAATCTATTCAGGAGTACAATGATATGTCAAAGAAAATCACTGACAGAATTGGAGTTGTTAACAATCAAGTTGTAAAACATGAAGCCTACGATCAGGTTCTTGAAAAGGCTCAAGACTGGCTAAATACAATTAAATCTGAAGCAATAGATATTCTTAATGAGACAACGTTTGAGAAAGAAGGCGCCGAGGAGAAACTAATTGTGGTAGAGAACTTGATTCAACAAAAACCGGAAGGTGATTCTATTTTTGAAACATGCAACAAACTTCTTCAGACAGTACTGAGTCAGACGCATCCTAGTGGACATCCATTGTTAATTAAAAGCTTTGAAGAGCCACACAAGGCTTGGCAGGAGTTCATGTCCCTCTGTGAAGATTCGTTAGTGAAATTAAAACAACTTTGCAGCAAGTGGGATGAGTTTGATAGCTTAATTGATGGTATTGACTCTTGGATGAAAAATGTGGAGAACGTTGTAAAGAATCAGAGCCTGAAAAGCACTGCCGAAGCGAAAAAAGCTTACTTAGAGCAACTAAAAGACATTGGTCGTGATATCCAAGACCGTGCCCCGGCTATTAATGAGCTATTGGATCAAGGTCGAGAAATAGAAGGTGAAACAGATCTAAATCTTAAGCTATCTCGTCTTAATACGCGCTACCAAACCCTTAAGAATCTTTGCAAGGAAAATACATCGAAGTATACAAACTATGCGAAAGATCATGAAACATTCAACAAAGATTATGAGGACTTTAAGAATAAACTTCAAAACTGTGTTGCCGAACTCGCCGAAAACAATGAAGTTGTTGGAGACTTTAATATTCTGCAAGACAGGCAAAATAAAATCCGTGAAATGTCAGATAATCGAATCAATGACTCGACAGCTTTTGAGGCTCTTATAGACAGTGGTGAGAAACTTTACAGTCATACGAGTCCCGACGGCCGAGAGATAATTCGCCAGCAACTACGATCTTTGCGAACGATGTGGGATAACTACACCGACGATCTTAATTCTTCAGCCCAGAAAATCGACCATTGTCTTTTGCAGTTCAGCGAATTCACAATTGCACAGGAACAGTTGACCAAGTGGCTTAAAGATGTTGACAAAGCTATGCAGAGTCATACCGAATTGAAAACGACTTTACAAGAAAAACGTGCACAATTGCAGAACCATAAACTACTGCATCAAGAGATTACAACGCACAATGTGTTAGTGGACAATGTTTGTGATAAAGCTCAAATGCTCGTCGATCAAATTAAGGACTCCTCCCTAAATGTCTACTTGCAGTCAATAAAACAACTATTCAGCAACATTGTTAAGAAATCTGAGGATATATTAAGCAACCTAGAAGTTTGTGTAGAAGCTCATACCGATCTTAATAATATGATCGCATCGGGCAAAACATGGGTTGCAGGTGAAAAGGAAAAATTGTTAGATTGTGACGACGCTTATGGCGAAAAGGCTGACATTAAACGCAAACTAGACATCTTGGCTCGCCTAAGGGAAGCTAAACCGCAGGGAGAAAAAATCATTAAAGAGATTCGTGATCAGCTGGAGAAAGTTAAGACAACAACGTCGCCTAAAGGAAATGATATTTTAGAAAAAGAAATTGAAGAACTGGAGACCACAATAAAAAGTCATTTCCAAGACATCGAGGGTATTGAAGGTAAACAAAAGGATGTCCTTAATCAATGGATAAACTTTGAAAAGACTCTTGAGGAACTGACTAAATGGTGCCGAGCTGCCGAGAGTGTTTTCCGAGACCAGCAATTGCAATCGACTCTTGAAGAAAAAACCGAACAATTCGAGAAGTATAAGCAACAAAGAGATCTGATCATGCAAAAGGAAAAGGAGATAGATGCTTTTGCTGATGCTGCTCATTCCTTGCTCAATAATTGCGGAACTGATCGTCTAAAGAATCTCACATCGCAAATAACAAATCGATACCATTTGCTACAAGTTCTAAGCAAGGAAGTTGTGAATCGTTGGCAGAATCTAGTTGACGATCATCAGATATATAACGATAAGTTAAACGAAATCAATCTTTGGCTGGAGCCTATTGAGAAACAACTCGAGAAAGCCTTAAAAGACGAACCATCACAGACTGGAAACATTTTGCAAGTTCTGCTTTCCGAGAGGGAGCAAGCTGACAACCTATTATCTTCTCTGAACGTTGTTGGAGAAAAGGCACTGCCAGAGACATCAACACAAGGCCGAGAAAAGATTCGTCAACAATTGCGAGACGTTCGTGATCGGTGGGATAAACTTGATGAAGGCATTAGGAATCTTCAGAAACTTCAGGAAGCTCAGACAGTACAATTGTCGACCTATCAGGATATTTATGGCCAAACATTGAATTGGCTTGATTCAGTTGAAAAGGCTTTGAAGAATGAAAACCCAAACACTTGGACATCGGGACAAGAAATTCGTTCTAAACTATTCAAGTACAAGGCAACCACACAAGATATTAATTCTCATAAGAGGATCATTGAAGCAGTCAATGAAAAAGCTGCGATCCTGCTAGAAGCGTCTGTTCCTGTAAATGCGAACGAAATTAAAACGGCAATATCCGACATCAATAATCGATACGATAAGGTAGTTCACGATTGTGCAGCGCTATTGGGTGAGTTAGAAAAGGCTTTCGATGTGTATCAACAGTTCAGTGATCTTCAAAAGTCTCAGCAAGATTATCAGAAAAATCTTTGGGATCGTTTAACCGGCTACTCCGACTACTCTGGCAATAAAGTTGCTCTTCAGGCTCGTCTTAATAAAGTTATCGAAATTCAAGACTCTCTTCCTGAAGGCGTTATTAAACTTCAAGCTCTTTCCGACCACATTGAAAAGAATACAAACATGATACCTGCTCGTTCTAAAGAAGCCATGGCTCGCGATTTGGCCAACTTAAATGCTGACTTTGAGAAATTCGGTGGTTCGTTGAGCGACGTTAAAAGCAGCCTAGAAAATAGACTGCAACAATGGAATGACTATGAAATTAACTTGGATCGCCTAATCAATTGGCTCGCAGAAGCCGAAAATAGTCTGAAAAACTACAATCCCAAATCTACGTTAGAAGAAAAAATAGAACAACTTAACCGGTTTCAATCTCTTATTCAAAGCCTTCGGCGGAACGAAGTTGAATTTGAAAAAATTAAAGATGATTCCTCTGAACTTATTCAAAGTAGTGGTGAAACAAGGATCTCAGTAAATGTTCAACAGGTTACTTCGCGTTTCCAATCCATTCAAGCTACAGCAAAAGAGATCTTGAAGAAGTGCGAACAATCTGTAAACGATCACCAGTTGTTTGATGACAAATACAAAAATTGTTCCGATTGGATTGCCACTGCTCAGGCTAAATACGACGACTGTTGCGATCTTTCACAAGTAGGCTCTAGGGAAGATCTTCTTAAAAAGCAGACTGTCATTCAAGAGCTTTTAGCACAGCAGTCTAATGTTACATTATTATTAAACGGAACCATGGAACTGGGTGAAAAGTGCTATCCATCCACTGCCTCTGAGGGTAGGGAAGTCATACGTTCTCAGTTAGATGAACTGCAGCAAGCTTTCGATCAATTGTTTGACAACATTCACGTGACTGCAAGAAAGATTCAAGATAAAATATCTAAATGGTCTGGATTCGATGAAATTGCTGACAAGTTACAGAATTGGTTAAATGAAGTGGAAAACCAATTGTCGACTGAAATCGAACTTAAAACCACACTAGATGAGAAGCGGGCTAAGTTGCAATCATATAGAGACATCTTAAATGACATAAACAACCATAAAGTAGAGATCGGAAATCTTCAAGAAATTGCATCGAATCTTCCCGAAAAAACGGAACATGTCGATGCCACAACCAAGAGGTTGAGCGACCAGTTTTCAGCCTTACGAAATAGATGTGATAATTTCGTTGAACGATATGAGAGTATTGTAAGTGACCATCAGCAGTATTGCAAGGCCGTAATGGATGCTCAAGAATTCATAGAAGCAACGGGAAATACTGTGAATCTCTGGGGAGATTTAGAACTGGAACAAGTTTCGTTGCATACGAACTTAGATCGTTTGAAAAATTTGAAAGCTAGTCTTGCTGATGAATTTCCTCGGGTGGATCAAGTTCGAGCCTTGGGAGAAAAAGTTATTCCGGGAACAGTTGATGTTGGTCAGATCAATATTAAATCTCAAATTGATAACACTCAACAGGAATGGGAAAGTCTTATTGCTTCAATAAGCTCAACAATTGAAGCTATTGAGAACCGTCTACAGCAATGGGCTGAATACGAACAGTTAAGAAATCAATGTTTGGCTTGGATTCGTGATTCGGATAACAGACTTCACGCCATTGATCTAAAGGAAACTTTGAATGAGAAGAAGTCTCAGTTGGATGAACTTAAGACCCTGCAAGGTGAAGTCCGTGCCAAGGAACTTGAAATTGATAATGTATCTGAGAAAGGTCAATTGCTGCTCAAAGGGCCCTCCAGCGTTAGAAGCTTACAAGGTCCCGAATTGGTCACCAAATATCAACAGATCTTCCATAAAGTCAAGGAGTTAAACAATCGCTGGCATCAGTATGTTACTTCCCATCAAGAGTTCGACAATCAAATTGCTGACTGCAGCAATTGGATGGATTCTATTAAGGAGAAATTGGACTACTGTTCAGACACAAGTGCAATGAGCCAGTCTGAGTTGGAGAAAAAATTGTCTACAATCCAAGATGTAATTTTGCTTAAGGACGAGGGATCTGCGAAGATTCAAGGATTAGTTGAACTGGCTCAGAATGTTTTAGCGAATACAGCCCCATTGGGTCACGAAGAAATCAATAAGTCTCTTGCAAAAATACAAGAAGCTTGGTCAGCTATTGCTTTGAAAATGATTGACGTTAGGGCTAACTTAGATGATTCCATTAGTCAATGGAGCGGTTTCCTTGAGCAAGTTCAAAACGTTCGAAAAACCAACGATTGGCTTGAGGATATCTTAAAAGAACTGTCCGAATATCAGACTACAATGACGGAGAAACGTGCCCAGTTGGATAGGATAAAGAGCACAGAAGAAAAGGTGCGCATGGAGAAAATCGATGTAGATGCTTTGAAGGCACAAATACCAGAAATGTTGGGCTCTGGACAACAAAGCCAACAGGCCTTCCAAGCTCAGAAGGTACTCGATAAATTCGATGAATTGGCAGCCAGAACACAGAAATTGCTGTCTTCACGGAACGACCAATATCGAGATCACAGGCTCTATAAAGAGGCCTATGATGATCTTGTAAGCTGGATCAGCCGAGCCAGAGAGAAATTCCCTTCGCTGAAACAGAGTAGTTTAAGTGACAAACTTGCTATTGAGAATGCTGTGCAGGCAACTGAAGCGCTTATTAATAAACAAGCTCAAGGAGAACTACTCGTGGAGCATTTAGTACATACAGGAGAAGTAGTACTTGCCAGCACTTCAACGCAAGGACAAGAGATTATTCGAAATGATATCCGAGCTCTTCGAGATAGTTTTGAAGGTCTTTTCCGTGAAATTATTCAACAAAAGGAAAGTCTTGAGGCTACCATGATACAGTGGAGAGCGTATAAGGAAGAATACGAACGTCTGATGGAGTGGCTACAACAGATCGATATATTGGTAAAGAATCATAAATTGAATCTTCTTCCAAACGTAGACGAAAAGAAGAAACAAGTAGACGACATGCACAGTATCATGACTCGTCTCGAAAACGGAAAGGCTGATATCGACAAATTTAATCAATCTGCTGCAGGGCTCCTGAAATCTCACCTAGACACTTACGTTAACAACCAACTCAGGCATCTTAATTCGATGTATCAAGTACAAGTTAATCTTGCGAAAGATGTCCTTAAAAAAGTTGAAACAAATTATGATCAACACAAGGGTTATATTAACAATATGAAGAGTGCTCAAGACTGGATAGCCAATGCTAAGGAGGTTATTCGTAACTGCAGTGAAGCCTCTAGTGCAAACTCAAAGGAGGTACTGCAGCAACGCCTTGCGCAAATTCAAGATTTGATTAGAAGGCGAGAAGAAGGCCAAAACTTAGTTCACTCTGCCATAAACAATGGAGAAAAAGTGGTTCGAAATACTCGATCAGATGGCCGGGATACCATCAATTCTGAAATGAGAGAACTTCAAAACGACTGGGACCGTCTTGTTAAGAAAATGTCGACAGCTAAGGTTCATTTGGAAACTAGTCTTCTGCAATGGGCTGACTATAGCTCAAGTTATTCCCAACTACAACAATGGATATCAGACAGAGAAGCAAAGCTACAACAAGCCTGTGAGCAGAAAATTGTTAAATCAAGAAAGGGTCAACCAGGCCTTAGCTCAGGTTTGAGTGAAAAGAAAGCGTACCTCAGACAAACTAATAATATTGTTCAAGACATTGTTTCATTTGAGCCAATGATTCAGTCGGTAGCGTCAAAAGCTTCAGACCTTCAACAAGGTGCACCTGCTACAGAAATTTCTAACAAATACGAAACTCTAACAAAGCAGGCTAGAGACTTGTACGAAAAACAAAGAAGCGCGATTGAGCAATATCAAGCGCTCATTGATGCTGGTAACGAATTCGCACAGTGGCTCCGTAATGCTAAGGAAAGGTTAAGCAAATGTTCGGAACCAACGGGTGACAAGCAGGCGTTAGCTGAAAAAACTCATCAATTGAAAATTCTTCAGAGCGAGGTGCCAGAAGGTCAAAAGAAATTAGACCTTGCCTTGGAGCAAGGAGAAATCGCTTGTAAAAGCGCTGAGCCAGCGGATCGTGAAATTATTGAGGAGGAGGTAGCCCTTCTTCAAGAAGAATTCGATACTTACGTTGAAGCCCTTAAGAAGGCAAAGGAGTACCTTGAAGTTGGTATCGTAAAATGGACTGATTACCAAGATCAATATACAGAGGCTCTCGAATGGCTAACAAAAACTGAAGCACTGGTTCAATCGTATAATAAACTGCAGGACAGTTTGGGTCAAAAGAAAGTTGTGCTGGAAGAATTCCAAGGACATTTACAAACACTCTTCGATTGGCAAAAAGAGCTTGATCGTTTAAATATGAAGGCTCAAATGTTACTTGAAACTTGCTCCGATACGAGAGTAAGCAATGCTATTACACAATTGACAACAAAATACAACGCGCTATTAACTTTGGCCAAAGAAGTTATGCGAAGATTGGAAATGCATTACCAAGAGCATCAACAACACCACACCATTTATGAAGAATGTCAGTCTTGGATTGAGAAGACTCGAGAAAAGTTAAATGACTGCGAAATCATTCCGGGTAACCTTAAAGATGTGCAAATAAAATTAAACACGGTGAAAAATCTACGTCAAGGCTTTGAAACAGGGCAAAATAAACTACGATATCTTCTCGAATTGAAAGAGAAAGTAATAATGAACACCGAGCAAAATGGTGCTGCAAAGATTCAAGAAGACACCGAAGGTCTAAAACAAGATTTTGAGAAACTTCTTGTTGACCTGAATGATATTAAACAACGATTAACTAATAGAGCCACTCAGCTTGAAGAAGTCAGCAAGCTGTATAAGATTTTACTTGAATGGATGGAGGATGTAGAACCTAGTATCAAATCGAGTGAAGAGTTTCTAAACGACCTCAGCGAAAAGCGTGCTGCTCTTGAGAAGTACCGTGCAATACATCGTGACATTAACGGGCACAGCGATCTCATTGAAAAGATTAACAGCCGTCTTGAAGAAGATAAAAGTCTGGACCGAAATGATTTTAAGGATGGTCTCGAAAAATTCGACCAAATTCAGGAGACTGTAGGCAAGATTATCGAAAACCTTGAAAATCAAGTGAACAACCACGACAAATACAAGCAGGCATTTAAAGAAACTCAAGATTGGTTGCGAAAGACTCGAGTTGCCATCGAACAGTCTTCCGATTGCCATGGAGAAAAAGATCTCGTTGAAGACAGGCTTAATAAGCTCGGCGACATTGGTGCCTCCATGCCCGAAGGCAAATCCTTGCTCGATGCTACTGTGGAACTAAGTCAAAATGTTATAGCTACCAGTGGTAGTGAAGGTCAGGATGCAATTGCGCAGGAGATAAAACAATTAAACGGCGAATGGGATTCACTTCAGGCCTTGTCCAGGGACGCTCGCTCTAGTCTTGATGAGTGTCTTTCTTCGTGGACCAGTTTCTTAAATAAGTTTACTCAAATTAACAAATGGATTGCGGACGTATCCGGTAGAGTTACCTCTGCCAATGAGTCTGAAAGCAAAACTCCCAATGATCTCGTTAACGCTAAGGTAAGTTTGCTCACAACTACAAGTCATCTAAAATACTTTGTCTTCCACTATAATTTTTTTCTACGTGCACTTAACCCTTCACTTCTACAACTAATTCGCATGCCTTTGAATAGTGTAGTCTTGTGTGTCTCACATTTTAAATCTCTTTTAGAAACTTTTGGAGGAAGTCTTAAATGAAAGGGATACTGTTGAGGATCTGAATGACGCTTGTGAGATATTGATGGAACATAGTGCTTGCTCTAGAGTAAGAGATCAAACCGTCGAAACTCAGGCGAATTATACAAAACTGTTAACGGCAGCACAAGGTAAGTTAATTTTTTTTGTTTATTTGTGCACTCATAATCATTTTATCCTACAACTATTTTATAATAATGAACTCAAATATGCTAAAATTGTGTGGACTACATCGAATTATTTTCTTTTACAAAATAGGAGTCGTAGCTAAAATTGAAAAGAATCTCTCAGATCATACAGAATTCCTTAACTTTAAGAATGAAATGGATGCTTGGACATCAAAAGCAAACGATATATTGAATGCGTGCACTGGTGAAGGAGATACGAATGCAATTGCGGAACAATTGGACACTGTAAATGTAAGTTTATAATTTATAACTGCAATATAAGTTTTAGTGTAAAAAAAAGTCTGGCTATACTCTCTGTGTGTATAAAACACTAGTTTTCAGAACCACTGAAAGGATCCTATAGGTTATTCTTTGAGGAAAGTTTAAATTTCTTTAGGGCGATAAACAATGAAAATAAATGTGCAACAAGGCTGAAAAAAGATTGCTGCTGATGCACGAAAACTTAGTGCACTATCAAAACTATATTTTTACCGTGATTTTTTGTCGGAATTGCAATACAAAACGCTAATGCTCACTAATGCTAAAGCGAATTAAGATATGTACATACTAAATGAGCATTAGTGAGTATACCTAGTATACCTGATACAAAATTAAATATGTAATGTTTGTTTTCATTGATTAAAATAATTTCGTCCTTAAGGCCCATTCAAATGAGAGCGAACTGGAAATTGCGAATGAACGAATATTCGGAAATTTTGACATTTTCTTCATATAGATTTTTCCTCAGTCGCAACAAATTGCGAATCTTCAGTTATTATTCGTATAAAATCCTCAGAGCAATAATGGACTTCAGTTGGCTTAGCTTTATGTCAAAACTGAACGAAAATCCCACTTAATTTCTATCAAACGCTCTATTTAACTTATCAATGCAAGGGATAAATGTTCCTGCTGCTGTCGAATTTCCGTACGAAATGTGTTATTTCATTTACACTTTCCGTAAGCCCACTGAAGTTAACGAAAACTTGACGAAACCGAGAATAATTCCATTTTGATCATTAAATACGATTCGCGTGCATTGGGACATTCGATTAAGCTGGCTTAAGTTCATTCAAGTCCATTATGGTTAGCCCTTCACATAATCTGGTCAAATTTCTCTAGGCTACAACATAGCAATTTTGTAACTTGAATGCTTTGACAAATACCAATTTAAAATGTAAAAGAATACATATAAATTTATTCTTCTATTCTATTCCATACATAGTTTGTAACATAGAGAAATAATAACGATAGATCCCCAGAAGTATGTATATTTATGATCAGCATCAAGAGTTATGTCGATCTAGCCATGTCCGTCAGCCCGTCCGTTCGTATGTCAGCACTTTTTGGGCCTTAATGTTTGAGTTAGGAATTTGGAAGCATCCAATAGTCTCTTGTTAGAGACGTAATGCCGCAAATCGGAATGTGCGCTCCTGTGCATCAGCAAGTTGAAGGCCTTAGTTGGTCTGGCTTTACTCTGCATTATAACCTCATGTTGTAATTCAGAAATTAAAATAAATAAATAGCCTAGCTTCTCGTAGCTACTCCGTGCGGTGCAACTATAACTATACCTGCAATTTTATGCCGTTTCTGGAGGCCAATTTTTGTTCGATTGAAAGAAGATTCATTCTCATGACAACTTTACTCTCGGATGTTTGTCAGACGGTCGCGAGAGGTTTTTCTTTGGCGTTTTGTGGGATTTGAACTTTGAATTTTTCGCTAAGTGATCGCTCACTTAACCACTGAGCCACGGCGCCCACAAAGATATTACAAGTTTATTCGGAGTGAAATCAAAAGAGAAGTGAAATTCTAATCTTACCCAAAAGTTAACAGTATTTAAAAAGAAGCCTATTTTGAAAACCTTAATTTTTTTGAGATAGGTTGGTTGGATAATGAAATATGTATTTGCAACCGGGATATGGGGGGCTTACATTTAAAAAAAGATGATATTAAACTAATATTTTGTAAATTTCTAGTCGTTAAATTCGCGTCTTCCTGAAGGTCAGCATTTACTAAATATGGTTCAAGAAGCATATAATAAAGCCAGCAATGTTACGCCGGAAGAACAACAGGAAAAACTTCGTGATCTTATGACTAAAGTTCGTGAAGATTGGGATACCTTGGGTTTGGCGGTCAAAGAAAAACTTAGTGATCTCAATCAAGCACAGGCGAGATGGACCGATTTCTCAGCCAACAAGGAGAAGTTAAAGAATTGGTTGGACGATACCGAAGGCACCTTGAAGCCTGTTCCTGATACTAAGGGTGAACTCAGTGAAATGAAAACCATTCTCGAACGGTTCAAGACATTGCAAAATGATATCAAACAGAAAACTCCTGATGTTGAAAATCTTGTAAGTGAGGCCAATGAACTTGGAACAGAAGTCGATGAAGTTCGAAACTTACAGAGCCGCTTTGATAGAGTTAAGATCGATTGTGCTAATCGTATTAAATCTTTGGAATCTGAAATAGTTGACTACAATGCCTATCATCAGTCTCTGCAGGACGTAGAAAAATGGCTTTTACAAATTTCATTCCAATTGATGGCTCACAATTCTCTTTTCATATCAAACCGTGAGCAAACTCAAGAGCAAATTAATCAGCACGAAGCGTTGTTAGAAGAAATACAAAAATATTTATCTACTTTGGATGACCTGAATGCCAAGGGCCAAGGTCAAATTAAACGTTATGAACCAACTACTCCTGCGATCCGTGAAATAGTAGAGGAGCAACTTAATAATATCCAAGATAGTTATAACTCGTTGCTACATACTTCGGTTCAAATCAAAAACCGGTTGCATGAGTCTTTAGCTAAATTCCAAGACTATGAAGATACCTTAAGTAGTATCATGGCCAATCTAAATGAGTATGAACCCATAATTCAAACAGAGCTAGACGTTCCGGCAACTAATTTGGAGATGGCAAAAAATCAGCTTCAACATGCACAAAACTTGCACAATAAACTACAACAAGAGAAATCTCGCCTAGCTTTGGCGGTGCAGGCATGTGAGGCAGCTACAGCCTCTATTAGTCGACCAAGCTCACCATTGGAAACTGCAATGCAACCTATTCCAGAGAAGGAGCTGATTGTAAGAGCTAAACTGGAGGATCTCCTTGATCAGGTTAGGGTTTTATATGTTTTTATAAGTATTTACTTAACTGAGTTTTAAATCCTGCTAACTTTTGTGTGTTTATTTTTATTTGTATTTTTTATTTGCAATGTTATTTCAATCCACCCAATTAAACAAAAACCTTGCCTTGCAAAATGCTATGCAAATTATTCTAAAACAACACTTAACACAAAAAAAAAAAAAAAAAAATCAAAGCCGTTACAAATAAAATCTGGTGATAAAAAGGAAGTCGTAGAAATGGATCCAGATGTCTGCGAACGTGTAAATAGATATCGCGACGTGCTAGGCCAAATAAACACGCAAAGCGGTCACTTAACTAAATTACATGCACTAGTCACTAAGGTAAGTAGGGCAAGGCTTAACACATCTGTCTGCACGGTATCCGTAAAGGCTTCGCTATTTCATACACTTCTTTTCCATTAAGATTCAAAGTTCTCAGTTGGACTTGAATTCATCCTGAATTGTTTCCTTATCTTTTAATTGCATTCATCCTAACCTACTATGTTTATTGTTTTGAGACACTTTTACGAACAAGATATCAAAACCCTTGACTTTTTTTTTTTCATAGATTCAATCCCATTTGGGTGGATTAACGCAATCGGTTAGTGAACTAGAGCAACAGCAAAAGCAGAGAGCTGAACTTCAAGATTGGATTAAGAAGCAAGAGAATTCAGTTTCCGATTGGTTGTCAAGACCATGCAAGTTACGCCCGGAGGCAGCTAAACAAGAATTAGTCGCCATGAATGATCTTCTTAATACTATTGAAAATAAACGCTCTCAATTGATGACAGATATGACTGGATCATGTAAGGAGTTATCCCACGCATAAATTGATGTCCTTTAGTATATAATTTTTGTATTACATTTCAGTTGCTGATGATGATACAACCGACCTTGAAGATCACCTAGATAAACTGGAAGGTGAACTGATGAATGCCATCGCCAAGAAACAGAGTGGACAAAACATTATCGATGATTATCGCCAGGCTATGCAGCAGATGCAAACTTGGTTTGATTCGCTGATAAAGCGCATGGATGTGCTTGATAAGGGAAGCGGCCTGAATTGCGGTCAGAAAATGGCTGCTATATCTGAGCTTAAAAACGAATTCGAAGATAATGGTCCAATAAGACTTCAAGATCTTAAGGCCAAATCTGCAGCAATTGGTGAAGTTATAAGCAATCTCGATGGACAGCAAGTGGAGGAGCAAATGAAATCCTTAGAACGCAGGTATAATGACTTAGGCAAGAGAATTGATCGTAAAGCTCAATTGTTGGATGTGACCAATAAAAGCGTTGAGGGTGCTAAAGCAGAAATCGACCAATTACAAAATTGGGTTAAAGAAAAGATTATTGAGTTGCAATCTCCACCTCCAATGGGATATTCGGTGAAATCAGCAGAAGCCCGGCAGCAACAAATTAAAGGAATGATGAAAGATGCCGAGGCAAAGCAGTCGCTAGCTGAATCTCTTGAGAAGCGCACTTCGAATTTGCAACCAGAACTAGAGCCTGTTGAATATACACAACTTGTGTCGGCTTTAAGAAATTTCGGTTCAGAGCATAAGAATTTGACGAACTTGTTAAAGAGTGAAATGGAGAGAGCGTTGGAAGCTGCAAAGAACAGACGCGCTTTAGAGGTAGACCTAGAGAAGGTACGTGCTTGGTTGAAATCGAAATTATCTGAAATCCGTAAACAACCAGGACACCTTCCTCTTTCATCAGTCAATGTTGAAAAGGAAATTCAAGCCAATAAAAAGCACGACGATGATATTAAAGAATTTAATGAAGGTCTTCTTAACGATGCTGTTCGTCAAGCCCACAACATCATGAAAGATTGTCCAGAAGATGAAAAAGCTCAACTGCAAAAAATATTGGATGAAATTGAGAGTGACAATCAGATACTAAAGGATGAGAACGCTAAGCGCATGAAAGTTTTAGTGGATCTTTTGCAAAACAGGAGGAACTTAGAAGATGCCATGAAGAAAGTAGGTGACTGGTTGAACGAAGCAGAGACCACTACATCAGTCGAACTTCGTACCTCAAGCCTTCCTATTCTTGAAGAGCAACTAGTTAACTACAAGAAACTCGCTGAGAACGCCAAAGAAATGGGTGGTTTTATGAATGATGTGGCTGAACAAGGAAAAGGAATTTCTCCAACTCTAAGCAACCCTGATAAACTTAAACTGAATGACGAATTAAAGAATTTGAAGGAACGATTTGGCAAAATTACGCAAACCATCAACGATCGTGTGAATAGCTTGGGAGACAACATCAAAAAGTACAAAGATGCTAAGAACAAATTGGCTGATTGTATGCAGTTCCTAAATACTGTTCAACAACGTTTGCGTGATCTAAATAAACCAATAGGCAGCAAAATCGAAGATGTGCAAGATCTGCTAGGCTCTTATGAAGGAATATTGAAAGAGTTAAAAGATAGTAAACATAAAATGGGAGATATGCAGTTCGACGACCTGCCAGAATTGCAAAGCATTCTCTCTCAACAGGATGACATGATCAAATTAATTGAAGATCAATTGGCACATCTCAGACAGTTGTTACTGCTGCGTGAGCAGTTCATAGCTCTTATTAACCAAATCATAACATTTATTATGAAGTATACTGAAGTCATTACCGATATTGAAAATTCACCAGACGATCTGGAGGAAAAAATTAACAAATATGACGACGTCATCGTAAAGATTCAAGAATGTGAAGCCTTGTTAGCTGCTGCTACGGATAAGGGACAGAAAATTGCTTCCGAAGGAACAGCTGCTGATAGGAATAGCATCACCGACCAACTGCAATCTCTCAAGAAACAATTGCAAAATCTCCGAAAAGCTGTTGAAACACAGCGCCAGAAACACCAAAATCAATTGGAACACCATAGGAAAATGGCTGCAGAACTATCAGAACTTCTGGATTGGTTACATGGTATTGAAGGGCAAGCAAAGTCACGGCCGCTTTTAGATAGAGATCCAGACTCCGTTGAACATGAGATCCAAAAGCATCATAATCTTTCCAAGGAAGTAAAGCAGCACCTCGACAAGGTCACGAAGATCATCAATCAAGTTCAATCAGAGATTGGAATGCCAAGTTCCTTGTTAGAAATGCTTTCGGAGGGACGATCCTTAGTTGCCATTTTGCCGAATGAGTTGGATGAACGTTTGAAATATCTTACAAGCAACAAGGAAAGTCGTATTGAGTATATGAAATTGATTTCCAAATTCAATGCCTGGGTTCATGAGGCTGAAACCCGCCTGCAAAATGTACAACATGGCATCGACTATGAAAACCTAGTACGAGATTTGGAGGAACATAAGGCTTTCTTTGGTAATGAGTCCGCTGCTAGAGATTTAGTTCACAAAGATATTCAGGGGGCCGCAGACAAGATTTGGTCGTCATTAAGTACATTTGAACAGAACGAATTATCACGAGAATTGCAGCAATATCAACAGACTTTGCAGAACACACTTGCTGCTGCTAAAACTCAACAAAACGAACTCGAAAAGGAAGCTGATCGCTGGAAATTGTACAAACAGAGTTGTGAGAAGATAAAGGCGTATATTGAGCGTACAAGTTTCACCGACGAACCGGTAGCGAATTTGGCTGGCGTCCACTTTAACATACAGAAGCTTACACATGCTATTGGAAATATTGAGGTAAGTCAAACAACTATAATTACTACATGAATTGGTTCGCATGGGGTATCTTAGGAATGCAGATTCGGATGCACACAGAATAGTATGCAAAACGTGTTAATAAAGTGTTAATTGGGACACGACACAAATTATTTTAGAATTTACGCGAAAAATTATGAAAATAGGTCTCCATCTGCTACAACTTCTCCCAGTATCTATAAAATCTGAAAAAAATATAAAAAATTCTAAAATCTTTTCGGTTGCAAATTGAAAAATGGCTTCACCAATCTCGCAGAGATTCCAGTTTGGAATTGTGACAATAACTAGTGATTAAATAGGCACCTACAATAAAAAGGAAAACAAAGGTGAGTTTTTCTTAAAAAAAAAAAATCCACCTCCTCTTTATTCGCATACGGTTAGAGATAGAAGAAAAAAAAAACACTTAAAGCGAAGTTGTAGACAACATACGGAAACGTTATTTGATGACCTTGATTTTGAGAATACAATCAAAACTTATATTTTTCAAGTGAATATTGGTACTTTTGAGAAAGTAGATTTATTTAAGTAAGCACCAATCGAAAGTTCATGAAATAGCAATTATCTTTTGAATGAATATATGTTTTCGAAAATTTAGCCGTTTTGGAGATATCCAAGAAAAAAGGTTTGAATTTTTGTTTTTATAAAGTTAACATAATTTTTCTCGGAAACGACTGGGTGTAGGATAAAGGTTAAATTGGATAGTGACCTTGAAAGGTAATCATTTGTCGAATTAGTGATTTTTTGGAAAACCAAACCGTGTACCGTGAGATATGAAAAAAAAAAAAAAACACTCTGACATACATATATAAGGAAACAATTTGGTACTCGTACATTGGAATACATATTTGAAATATTAATGCAAAATGTGTTTAATTTATTTCCCTGATTATTTTTGTTGAAAATTTAAGCCCTCTTGGTCTAACAATTCAAAAGTTACAAGTCTGTGACAGACACATATTGTAGATGCAATGTTGAATCTATTAGTGTTCCATTTTATACCATCCATGACGATGGGGTTTGCTCAGCTATGTCGGTGTTACTCATGGCATGGCATGCACTTAACAAGTATTAATATTATAGTAATATTCACACATACTTTTGTATAGCTCATCCCTTTTCATTCAAAGATATTCTTAAAAAATCCTGCATAGTGGGTGGGAACTGTTAATAAAACTGTCAAGTATTGAACTGTTTATTTGTTTGTTCTATAACAGATAGTGACTCTTTATAGGCAACACCGTTCAGGTTATGTTATATCTGCTATGTAGGTCCCGCCGGAGGATGACATTATTTTGCTCCCAACTTGGTCGAGTTGGATATCGGTTATAAGAATATTTTGACTTTTTGATTCAATGATATGCTATGGGGCTCATCTATCATACACTTTTTAATAGCAAAACCTACGCGAGCAAGACTGTGGGCAACAGCTAATATTTGACAATTTACAAAACAAATCCAACAATTTGTTTAGCTATGATATTTGGTATTTATCTAAATTTGTGCTATGGTAATTTCATCGCACTAAACATCTATTTACTTAGTGGTGAACTTTATTAACAACAAATAAATTAAGTGCTAGTAGTGCAAGAATTACAGCGCTGGCTACCAGGGTCTTCGGCTATACATTTTCAAATACTCGTAGAACTATAATTTATTGATCAATTCTAATAAGGAAAATAGAGAAAACTTAATATTGTGTATGGAAGGAAGAGAGAGGAGTTGGGAGTTGGGAAATAGACTACTTAATTTAGCTTAAACAGTGGTACAATCATAAACTAAGTGTTGTATGGTAGGTGTTTGGCCGGAGTTGCAGAGGTAGCATTGTTGGCGGCTGTCTTTGCTGAAAAGATGTTCATGGGTTAGCAGAGTGTTGCCCAACCTAAGCCGAGTAAAAGCTTTTCTCATATTATTCGATATGTTTTGCGGGTAGAATGCTGCTGTCCCGTCCGGGTTTAAAGATTTATAATAGTGTGTGTATGTGAACCATTCCTCTTTTTGTTTTACTTGTGTATAAGCTTGGATGTGTCTTTTTGTATCACTTTTGTTAAAAACAAAGTGAGTGAGTAAAGGTTAATCGCATTCTTAGCTGCTGCATCTGCGTCTTCGTTCCCTTTTATTCCCGCGTGTCCAGGGACCCATAGAAGTTTTATGTTTCCTTGGTTTTTGATTAGTTTGTAGAAAGACTGTCTTTTCTGCGGAAGTCACAGCTATTGCACGGGCTCTTGCAGCTCCAAGCAAACGAAAAACAGTAACTCGTGTATAGTTTGTTGACCATCATTTGAAAATTCACTTTTCAAAATATACTCTCAGCATTATGCGAATACTAATCGTAGACAGAAAAGTCCATTTTGATTCAATACGAGTATCTGGATTTACATATTCGTTGTATCGTTTTGTTCGTACGCGGAGGAACAAATATGTACAGCTGGATTTACATCTTCGTTGTTGTGCTCTGTGTTTGTTGTACGCGGTAGGTTAGGTTGAGGTCTTGCCAGCAGACTGTCTGTCGGCTCGCATAGGTGCCCATGGAGATGTAAAAGGCAAAGTGTTACAGTCTGGGTGAACTTGGGTCTAAACCAACAAACGTCTCCAGTCAGTGCCATATAGTGCTAGCCGCCTCTAGTTTTGCACCTGAAATTGGTTGACGCCCCTTTCCACTTGTGTGGGCCACCCTAGGTGAGGTCTTCCTTTACCTGGTCGTCCCTCCGGGATGTATTCGAAGACACAGAACGAAAATCAAACTCATTCATATATCACCGAAAAAACAGTGAAGTTATATAGAGCTAGCCGCCTCTAGTTTTGCACCTGAATGACCCTAGGTGTGGTCTTATACGAGTACAGTGGCGCGTCGTTTGCTACTGCTAAAATCACCCTTAAAAAGCCGTTCTCACTTCAACCAAGTGCTACTTTTTCGAACGAATGATGTAAACGCATTTACATTGTGCTGCGCGCGCAGAAGAAGCTTTATGGAACAGCGAACGAACAACTAGCTTAAATTACAAAATGGTACGGTTAAAACCCCAAACTGAAGCTGGGTTTATTTTTTTCTTTACTGCGCTTTGTGTTCGTTGTAGCTTGTTGTTCGTACTTGTTTCAACGAAGATTTAAATAACAGTAATTGGCATGTCGTTTGCTGCTACTAAAACCACCCTTAAAGTCGCCTTTGGTAGAGCAAAACCGCTGCTACTGCTAACAACAGCGGTGTGGCTAAGAAAATTATCCGTAGTTCAGAAAAGATTCGCATGGCAAACAAGAACAACAACTAACTGGATATACAGTTTCAGTAACTTTCGATATTAACCACAGTTACCGATAACTGGGTATAGTACATTTGGACTATCGGAAAACATATGGCTTAAAAAGTTTTCTAATAATAGTTATTTTGAATGATTGATTAAAAAATGAGAAAAAGTGGTACGATGGTAGAAATTTAAATTTTTTTTAAACCCCCAATCCGCGACTAAATAGTACTGCTGTGAATGCATTTTAATTTTAACGAAGTAGTAAAATGGCGTTCCCACGTCTCTCTGTATTTATTATGGGACTAAATAACGATAGAACATGCAAATAATAATTTAATCATTGGGTAGGGATGGGAAGAAGTCCCATTCCATTACCTACTCCCGCAAACGTCTGCCACCACCTCCTAGGGTCTATTTAATTTTAAATTCATTTTTACTTGCTCCTATAAAGAGGATGTTTTGTTCTCGTGAACAAAATTGATCTCGAGATTTTGATCAATCTTGGTATTATTATAATAGTGGGTTTCGTATATTATCCCTCTGTCTGTCCGTCTGAATATCAAACGGCTCGGTTGATTTTCTTCAAACTTTATACAGGGTGGGCCAAATAAGACCTACCAATATTAAACACGTATAACTCTAGTAATAATCATTTGTTTTAATTAATTTTTATATATGAAATACATTTTATGGAAATTAAGTATGAAATATGACATCAGACAAATGTCCACTATTTTGCTCGATAAAGACATTGGCTCTTTTTAGCGCGTTTTCCATTACACCACGTAATGTTTCTGGTTGCAGGCTCCGTATTTCGTCTCGAATATTCTGCTTTAGCTGTCTAATAGTCTCTGGTTTATTAACATACACTTTGTCTTTTAAATATCCCCATAAAAAAAGTCGGGCGCAATTAAATCTGGTCAACGAGGTGGCCAGGGAAATCTAAATTTTTTTAAATCAAACGTTCGTCAAAAATTTGACGCGGCAGGTCCATAGTTTGCCTAGCAGTGTGCGTAGTCGCTCTATCTTGTTGGAACAATAAATTAGAATGCTGCTCCGCCATTAGCTGCAAAAAGGTGTCGATCATTGTTCTGTAAGAAGCCCTGGAAATCGTTTCTGGCGTTTCATCCTCATTCTCGAAGAAATATGGGCCGATAACGCACCAAACAGTGCATCTTAATGGGTGTAACTGATGCTGGTGTGTTGCTCTTGAATTTTCGGAGCCCAAAATCTACAGTTTTGCTTGTTGACATAACCACTTAAAGGGAAATGCGCTTCATCCGACATCAAAACATTAATTAAAAAATGAATTTGTGTGGCTTAATTGTGTAAAACTAATAGCGTATTTCAGCCGTTGTCGGTGATCTTGCGGTAGCAGTGTTTGCACAATTTGAATTTTGTATGGGCACATCTTAAGATCCAACTTTAAAATTCTCCGCAATGTTGTTCTGGACATGCCCAATTGGCCCGAACGACGACGAGTTGAGACAGATGGATCATTTGCAACACTCTGCCGCACAGCTGCCACGTTGTCTTCAGTGCGAACATTTCGTTGAGAACCTCTTCCAGGACGGTCGGCCACTGAACCCCGTTCCTCAAAACGGTCGACCAAACTCCTAATCATAAAGGCTGTGGGAGCTGATCTTGAATCAAAATATTGACGATATTTTCGCTGTGTCATAACCATTGACCGTTGACAAGAATAGAAAAAATCCATTATAAATTTCCAAGAACTCAATTATAACCTGCAAAAAGAAAAAAAAAATCGTGTTTAACATTGGTTGGTCTTATTTGGCCCACCCTGTATCTGGAGTTTGTGAGCCAGGCTTATCGATGGGCGACTTTTTGACTGCCAGGAACCCATAGTCAAAATTGTCTATTTTGGGCCCTTTTTAAGTTTGTGGGCGATTTTCGGGACCATTTTTTTTCAAATGTACTATTAAAATCTTTATCAATTTTTTTGTTATATTTTTATGAAAGTAGATAGAAGTGCAGTATTATTTTCCTTTTACTTGCTCATATTAAGGACATGTGTTATTTTCATGACAATTTTCGATTTAGATGTCTTCGATCTTGGAACTACTATGAAAATTGATATCTACTTATAATCAAGTATTTTTAAATCTCATTGTTTGTTGAAAGAAAGCGCATTAATAAATACTCATTCCAGCCTATCTAGACAGTCCTAGTCCTTAGGTCAAGACACGATACAAATTAGATATATGTATTTGATTTATAGCCAAAAGTGCAGTTCAGTTAAATCACGCCAGATGCTATAACTTCTGAATATTATCATTCATTGCTTTATGGAGAAATTCAAATATATACCCTTTCAGGAATAATACTACCAATTCGTATCTGTACGTCCCATTTCTGTTCGCTCTGGATCATAAATCGCCATTCTTCTTTAAACGTATAAAAGACATTACAGGGACCCTTTTATTTGCCTCAGAGCGACCATCTTGAATTCTTCAGTTGTTAACTAATACCCTAGGGGGCATTTTAATTTGTATTCCAAGCCCACAATTAACGATACTTTACTTAATTCATATCTGAAGTAGTGTGGACCTTAGCAATAAGACTGCATACCCGCTAAAAAATCGAATAATGGTACTTTGCTTATTAGCGGACTTGTACAAATTTACTACGGTTTTATTCAAATTTGATGTAAGTAATTTTTGATATACATATGTATATAAGGACATGGCATCCAAATTTTTTTTTACATATGATCAAATATGTAAGTTGTTCAGTTTTTTAACGCATTTTACGAAAAATCAACATTTTTAATTTTTTTTTACTGATTTTCCCTAAATTTGATATCTGAACAATTTACAAACGAACAGTACATATAGAGCAAGTATGTGCGACCTAGACGTACCCTTTATTTATATAGGTATTTATTTAAAATGTTAACTAGATTTTGTGGAAAATTGAAGAATAGATCAATTATTAGAAATATAAAGCAACATTTTCAAAATGCAGTTTTTGATTTTTTTTTTTATTATTTTTAAATTTTTTTTGAATTTAATAATAAATTTAATAAAAAAGAAAGAACATGTTAATGAGAATAAGTTGACGTTTTAAGAAATTTTTTTTTCCGAGGTAAGGTGAAAAATTTTCCATAGACACTATGTGAGGACCGCATGTGCTCATAGTAGTGCAAGATCCTTACTCACCAAAAACATCTCCCTTCGATATAAATTTGTTAGTTACTGCAAATAAGTTAAGACTTACTCGTAGTCAAGCAATTTTTTTTTATCACGTAAAAAAGACATTTGGCAGGTGTCTTTGCAATGAAAGTTCCTGCTTGTTCCGTTTTTAAAAACGGTTAATACCTCTTCTCACGTCCAGAATTTTCAGGACTGTATTATTTACATGTCCTTTTAATCGAATTTTGTGCTTTCGTGGGAAGTTTTTGGTTTTATCTTCGACTGTAGTACTTCCGAAAACTCTCTAGATATCGTCGTTTCTTATGTTCCACGGTGCATGAACAATTTCTCTTAGCACTTTATTTTGGAAAGTTTGTAAAATATTGGCATTAGTTTTCTTGGTACAACCCCAGAGTTCTACACCATAGCTCCACACCGGCTTCAGCACTTGCTTGTATAAGAGCAGGTTATTCTCAATGTTAAGCTTGGAATATTTTGCAAGTAACCAGTACATTTCTCTGTATTTGTTTTCGAGTTCTTTACGTTTCTTTTTCACGTTCGCTCGTTTGCGAGTTTATAAGGATAGGCAAGCTGTTAATTTTCTTATAAGTGAAATTTACATAACTAGATTTGGATCCGCCAGACCTTTGTCCATTCATTTACATTATTGTTTCTTCGATCCTTTTACCTATTGCTAGAATAGCAGTGTCATCGGTAAATGTAGTTAAGACGGTGTCTTCTTCTTTCGGTATATCACGGGTATATAGAAGATACAGAAGCGGACCAAGAAAGATTCCTTGCGGTATGCCAGCTGAAATTTGTTTAAGTTGCGTGTATTCGTTTCCGTGTCTGAAACGGTCAATGGTTGAATGCTTGCTTCTGAACCCAAACTGGTGATCAGGGATAAGATTTTGTTCGTCAATAACCGGCTGTTTGAGTAATATCCTCTCGAAAATGTGAAGCGAGAAGCGAAATGCGTCTACCTATACGACTGTTTGTCACTCGGTGGTTTTCCTGATTTTAATACCATTGTGACTTCCGCAACTTTCCATTGACTCGGGACTTATTCCAATTTAAGCGAAGCGTTTATAATATTGAGAAGCTTAATGGAAACTTTTCGAGGCAAAATTTTTAGAACTTTTCCAGTTATTAAGTCGTAACCAGGATCTTTCTTAGGTTTTAATTTCTTTTTTGAGTTCAATTAACGTTGCACTTGTTACTGTATGATTGTCAGGTGCTATTTCTGACGCATTAATATTATGTATAAGCGCTTGACCATCGAACGGCTTAAAAGTCTCTTCTAGATGAACGGTAAAAATGTCCGCTTTCTCTTTTCTCAACTCCCTTCGCAGATTCGTCATGATTTTTTTTTGATTGGCGGCGCAGAGTTTTTAGGTCTTTTAGTAACTTTTATAGTTTTCCAAAGCGAATTGGATTCCTTTTCCGCTGCCAAGCTTTCGACGTAAGTACCTATTCCACGGTTTTTAAAATTCTAAATAGTCTGTTTCAGCAGGTTACACAAGTAATTCAAGTGTTCTCTATGCTGTGGAGCACGACTTTGTTGCCATTTATTACGCGCTTTTCTTTTTTCCTTTATAATTTTGATATTTTAGGTCGTAATTTGTGGGTTTTTCCTTTGATAGTGTTTCTAATTAATATTTCTGCCAGTTAGTCTCGCTGGTTCTTGTTTTTTAATTAGGCTTTGCCCGTCGAATGGAATTCACAACACTCCAACCCGCTTTATAGAGTATTCTATCTTGCATCATGAGCCCCAGAAGGTGTGTCACGCATTAAAATCGCCGCCAATAATGAAATTCAATCTAAACGACTTGAATATAATGTGTTTGTAAAAACACTTTTCAAGCGCGCATCGCGGTGGACAATAGATAGATGAGAGGTAATGAAATTATGTTTATTTTTTAAATGTACCGTGCTTACTTGCATATGTAGTTTCAAGCTCTATATTTAGGTCGATGTAGAGTCTTTTATGTACAAAGATGATCCGCCTCTCGCCTTTTTCGATGGGTGATAAGCGTGATAATGACTATAGCCTCTTATCTTTGAACGCGATTTCTTCTTCACATGGGTTTCCGAGATCAAGCATACGTCAATATCTTTTTCTCGTATGAATATCTTTAACTCGTCAAGTTTGTGTAAGAGTTCCAACTTAGTATTTTGAGCATTAGTTTCATATTAATGTTCTCGTTGAAGTGCGCGTGACGACGGCATTTATTTTCGATCATAACCAACCTCTCGAAAATAAGTTTATTTATTTTATTTTTCTCCTCAAGTTTCGCAAGAATAGCAGAGAAAACGTGAGATACAGGGTCCGCTGAACTTTCGGTTCTTCCATTTACTGATGCCGCGGCTTGAGCGTATGATTGCGCACCCGATGTCCGACGTGGCTTTTTCGATTTTGACTGCAAGAAACGTTTTTATTTCATAAATTTTATCTGGATTCTCGGCCTTATCAAACATTAGCAGAAAAAGAGGAAGACAGTGCTTCCTCGCCTTCCGATTGTTGCTTTTCTTATTTAACTCTACGTATATTGACAGCATCAATCATTTTCTACTGTCTATTTTTTAAGGCACTGACGGCATCTTCTTTTGAGCACGAAGCGTGTCTTTTAAGGAAGTGATAGGAATTAGAATTCATTGCACAGTACTGGTGCATTACCGGACATGAGTGTTATGTATTTTTTTTTTGCATGAATTTAATTCAGCTTCATGACCTATGTATATGGTTTGAACATTAACTACCCTATATAGCATAAAGTATAAAAGCTCAACTTTTGCTACATTTTTGACAATTTTCTATACTATTCGCTATGAAAAATTTTTCTTAATGTAGCAACAAAAGGATCCTTTGTCCGTGGCAATATGAGGAATGTATCATGTATGTATATACATAAGTATATATGATTGTTAAAATGTTGTAGCATGCGCATGCCATCAGAAAAGTTTGGAATTATAATGTTTGAAGTATTGGGTGTTGTGGAGTGCTAAAAGTGCGGATGCGATTGAGCATAGTTCTAGATGGCTTTATCTCCCGCGCATGTGTAACGCATGCATTGAAATGTATAAGTCAAAGCTGTGGACTAAAACTCACGATACGCGGTGAAGGGTACATACATATGTATGTAATTGGTGGTTAGTAGGGAAAGGGGTGGTAAGCTTAAGTATAATAGGGTATGTGTCGGTGACAGTGGCAGATGTATTACTACGAGTATGTGTGGTAAATAAGACAAGTGTTGTCTTAAACTTAAATAAATTGATGAGTTGAGAATTTGTTCGCTAAATTCATCAAAAAAAAAAAAAAAAATAATAATAATAATAATACAAAATAAAGTGCACGACTGGGTCGCACGTTCTTGCACCATTATGTTGTTTATCTGCAAAAACTCAAAAAAAAAATATATTTTTTTTAATTTTCTAAAACTTGGTATGTCATTTAGATATTAATTTCGAACAATGAAATTCGAACATGGCTCCGAAAAATAGTAAATTTTTAAGAACTAGTTAATATGTAAAGCACCGTTATACGTTTTTTTTTTAGCGAAAACGTGGTATACTATTTGGTAGCATATGTCCAATCATAATTCAAATTTTGAACTTGATCAAAATCGTTAGAACCGTTTTCGAGAACATCAATTTTTTCAAAATCGGCCTTTTGTAAGGAACCGTTAATTTCAGGGTTAGAATGAAAATACCGACTCCGCCTCAAATTGTGACCCCAGAGCCGTTTAGGCTTCAGTCTTGAAAGTCAGACAGATAGAATTGAGAGACCCACGTTATTGAGTTTCTCTAACACAGCAATGTCAAGTTTGATCAAAATATCGAGATGGAGAATTTTCAGGAAACTAATATTAACCCTTATATGTAGGTGGAAGTAATAAAACTAAACGGATAGGTGGATCTACTAATATCAAACTTTATGTTTGAGGTCTGTGGAGCCACATTTTGAAAAAGGGTTTATAAAACTAAACTGCAGCCTAAACGGCTGGACGGATTTTCTTCAAACGTCATATCTGGGATTTGTAGGGTCACAATTCAAGCGAAACCCTAATTTCCACTCTAATCCCAAAATTATCGGTACTTTACTAACAAACAGATATCGTACTAGGTTTTTGGCAAAAAATAGGTAATTTATTTATTGACCGGTTTTTGAAAATTAGCTATTTTTCAAATAATACTTGGGCGATTTTATTCAAAATCGATATCTACACAATATTTGACATAGGCAAGGTCATGGCATACCGTATCACGGTGTTGGAAAATTGTCAAATTTTTTTTTTTTTTTTTTAGAAAAGAACAAAATCATGTAATGATTTTTTTTTTAAATTTCAAATCTAAGTTTTTTCTTCATCGTCGCTCTTATATAACCTTATACGGATTTTTTTGTTATTAAATTAACTATAAATTATAATATATCTACAGACGACGTGAAAATCAAGATATGCAGAGAAAACTGACCTTTGTAACAACCCCTGCTTAGGAACCACTGAATTTTGGTGAAATTTAGTTTGTTAGTTTGGTCTGGTACTCGTATGTGTCTAACGCGAAAATCGAGAACAGTGCTGGTAAAATGTGCTGGTTGAAGTTCCAAAAAACCTTCAGAATTTCTCTTTGGCTTGGTGTGTAGGTAGTTTCTTAGTCTTGACAAAAATGCTTAGAAAGAAAGTGTGCGGTAAATCCAAAGATATTATTTATTTTAGTATCGAATTTACATAAAGGTTGTTACCGCACAATTAACTTACAAAGATTCGATATTTAATTTTATATCTTTATACTGAATTATTACTTTTGGAATAGCAAAATGAAAATATAAAGGAAAATAAAAAAATAAAATTATAGTAATATAAATATTAAATTTGAATAAATAAATAACAATGGTCACTATTTTTTTATAATCTCATCAGGAGAGGCGAACATATAAATAATGAACGTCAGATAAATCAAATGAATAAATAAATAAGTGTATAACTAAATAAATAAATAATTACTTACATATGATAATAAATGAATAAACAACAAAATAAATAAACAGCTAGCCAATATATAAATATATATAGAAACACTTAAATACATTTATTAACAAATTCATAGTCCAGTAAAATTTTTAATTTGATTTTTGAAGTTTTGCCAAAGTTACACAGATTTGTACACATGGTTTTTTTTAGACCTATTAGTTAAATAAATAAATATTTTGGCGCTAACAGCCCAATGCAGGGCCTGAGATAACTTCTGGCAGCTACTCGTGCTGTGCGTCTCATGATTGATTGGGACCTACAATTTTATGCCGTTTCCGAAGGGCAATATTTTTTTTGGAATTGAGAGAAGCTTTTCTATGACAATTTTACTCTTGGATGTTTGTCAGACGTTCGCGAGAGGTGGGACCGCGCAAAATTTTTTTTTTTTTTTTGTTCTTTGTGTTTTCTTGGATTCGAACGTTGAACCTCTCGCTCAGTGATCGCGCACCACGACTCCCACCTATTAGTTACTTATTAGAATATTAGAGCATATGTTTAATGATAAACGAAAACGGAATTATTGAATACCCAGAAATTATGAAAAACAAATTTTGGCGCCCAACGAGAGAAACATTTGCTTTGTTTCTAAAGTAGTTCGTGGGCATGGATTAGGGAAATATGATAGAATTTCATCGTTCTGTGTTATTTGTATGTTTTTATGTCTTTTAAGGACACGAATTCGTGGAAATTTAACCGGGTTTATTAGTCTAGCTAGAGGTATTTTAGTATTTTCGTACATTTTATATTAAGTTGGTCAAGTGATGCTCAATATTTTATAGATAAATTGTCTTTAACATTAGACAAGTAATCGGCTCGTATGTAAGTATAGTAAATGTACGTACTCTTGTTTGGAACTACTGATGTAGGGAAATCTCTCTGACCTAATTCGTATGCTAAAGCAGTTATACGACTTTTGAAAAGAACGGATTTCTATCTCTTTTCTTAAACTAGTAAGAGTTTATCATTTGTAGACCTGCCGAATGTTAAAAAAAATGTATGGCTGTCAGGAGTTCCCACCCACAAAATAAAAGTAAATAATCGTGTCATATGCGAATGTGAAACTGGAAATAAAAACGATTTTCTCGTTGGTTGCCTGCGGAAAAATGACATCACCTATCTTCGCATACAGTTAAATTGGTCGACTATGGTTGTGTGAGAATCGAGTGCTTGCACACATCAAAAAGCTTCTTTTTTTTTATATGCATGTACGTTTAATGGAACACTGACTTGAACAACAGACTATAAAATTAAAACAAAAACCTTCGCATCAAAAGCTACTTTCCTCGTATACCACTTTAATTTTATTAGATACTCCGTCATCGTGTGGTTGGGTGGAGCGTAATAATTAATAGCAGCAAAAGAGAAACAAAAATAATAAAAGCTTTGCATCTGTGAAACACAAATTCCCAACACGTGCACTTGTGCGCGAGTTTCAGCTGTTTTTTTTTTTTTGTTTTCTCTAAGTAAGCGGCAATATAATTCAATACATTAAAAGCCGGCATTAGACCTTGCATACATAAAGTCTATACTATACACCATGGACGAGCGAAAGCCGGTACCGGCATCATTAAAGCGCACATGTGTGTGCGGATATGTATGTATGTGTATACTCTAGGAATGCTTTAACCTTTTTGGCAAATGACGACATCTACTCGTTCGGTATGGGGAAGCTTTTTTTCGTCTGGTACGAGTGCAGCTCTGAATGTATTACATTTTGAACAAGAATTGTATCTATAGTAGTTAGGTTCCATCTTTAGGGTAGATATGGAAATACCGGTTCTGTCTGGTGTTGGTGAACGTGTGTATATAACTTAAGACGAGAATAGGCCAGTCAAAGTATTTAGTTCGCAGGAACACCACATTTTAAGTTGAGACGTTCATTGGATTAAACCCGTTTGTAAAGAAATAGGAAAATATATTTGAATCACACGTCGTCCCCTTTAATTTAAACAATTTCATGAGAATTTGTTTTTAAGTTAAGATACATTCGAAAAGTTTAAAATTGCATACCCCTGTGGACCATATTGCCAATGTCAAATAAATTATTTTGAAAAGCATTGCAAATTTTTTAAGTGTTAAAATCAGTCCGAAAAATTAATTAAACAAAACATTTATTCGTATACCTATATAGAGTCAAAGTAGTGATATCCTCCAAGTAAATCAACAAGCTCAAGCTATAATACGACAAGCGGATTCACATAATCGCGACATAATTGAAAAGGATAATTTGGAGTTGAATCGCCTGTGGACAGACTTGGTGAAAGGTTTGGAAAATCGTCGCGACACATTGCAATCCGCCGCCGAGAAGTGGGAGGAATTCGAGAACAAGTTCCATTCGTTGGAAAAATCAATTGTTCGACTGGAGGAAAAGTTCCGAAATGTCGATCCAGTGGTAAGGTCCAGACGACATTTGGAAGATACAAAGAATGCCATCCAGGTGAGTTAAATAAATAAAAGAAAAACCTACTAATTCGAATAATTTTAATTAATCACTTCATTTCGATTGCGTGCAATAAAAAAACCGGCTGACTCCCTTTGCTGGTGTGCGACAGTCTTTTGGAAGTCTAATTCGTTTATTGAATAAATAAATTTGCAAATGGCACGGGAAAACACGAATTTACTTCGTTTCCTCTTGATGTTTTGTGTGATACACGTTCCCATCAATTTAGTTATTGTTCGTTTTTATTAATACTTGTATATTTTTTTTATTTACTTTTTCTTTAAATATTTTCACTTAATTCGGCCTTGAACTTGTATTTTGTGTTTTGATCAGATAAAGTTATTTTTCTTATCATGTACTGAATTATACAAATTTCTTACGAATAAAAATATTATAAATATCATAAGAAATGGAAAACGAATATTGTATTAGCGGCAGGTGTGGCATCTATTTAACTACACATTTTTACTATCAATAACATGTTTTTATATACTACAATATACAGTGAGTGTGTAAACATTTTTATTGAAAACAAGAATTATAAATTTATAAATGTTCTCTTCACTTTTCATAGAGCCGTCAGTCATGCACAAGTCTGATTCAAACATACTTACATACATATGTATTGTGTAGTAAATGATATATACGATGTGGAGTTAATTTAGACCTCTCCAACATCATTGTGTCACCGCTTTACTGTCAATGTACGCATAACCAAAAATAACGAACTTAGCCTTCGGCTTGATGGTCAAATTCAATAATAAATAATATAACACAAACCGGGTGTTATATATTTATGCCAGTGGGTTTCAGTCCACATAAATAATATACCTAAGCGACAATTAATAAAAATGCGTACTAGAAAAAAATACCAAAAGGATGCAGTCGACGAATATAGTACATAAAGACAAGATGACAAGCAATCGAAATTTTGCGATATTTTTTTTATTGTACTTCCTGTTTATTGATATCGTTTATTTATATTCCTTGTTTGTTGTATGTTTATTTCGTTCATAGGAAATTCTCGGTGAATCTGAAGAACTTAAACCATCACATAAAGAGATTGAGGCGCTCTCAAAATCAATCGTCACATTCCTTGGGAAAGTACACAAACCCTCGGCGGAGGCCATTCAGGCCAAAGTGGATAACATAGTCATTCAGAATTCAAAGTGAGTAAATATAATTTAGTTAAGCTAATTGTTTTTTTTTTTTTTTTTTTTATGGTACATTAACTTTAATTCAGTAAAATATTGGGTTTAGGCCAAGGTAATGATAACAAATAGAAGTGAACAAACAATTTCTTAAAACAGCACGTGCCCCTCCTCTAATAAAATTTCAGTAACAGACGGGTCTAAATTGATTTTAATGTGTCTGAATAAACAGAGATGTTATGTTACTCGTAGTTGGGTTTTTTCGTATCCTATATACGCTTGGAAACAAATCCGAAACTTCTCATCCCCGCTTAGTAATATCGTCCTAGAAACTTGGCAGCACAGATATACGTATATCAATGACATGTTTATTGAAATTTGGAGCTTGAGGTATTGAGTGGTTTTTCATGTTCAACCATTATTTGTCCCGTTGTTGATTTTTAATGGCGTCTTTAAAAATGAAGGCTGAAGTCATTTGCGATATTTTCTTGCAATGTGTCGGTAACGCATGGAAAAAAACAGTGCACGACTGGGTCGCACGTACTTGCACCTATACATTTCAGTGTCAATCCACCGGAGGATGATTACTTCGGTCGAGACAAGATATTGTATGCGAGAGGGGACTATTTTCATCTTCTGTCCCGTTGTAATATAACCATATGTACATATATGAGCTAAGTTGCAGTGAATCGATTGATACGTTGTTTAGTGAACTTGAATGTCCGTGATTTAGAGAATACGAATCAAACTTAAAGTAGCCAATCGGAAGTACTCGTACATAATTATTTCTTGAATGCAGCTATTTTTTCATAAACTTAACTGTTTGAGTTTTTTTTTTTTTTTATATAAATGTTCATGTAATTTTTTCCAAATTGTACGTATAAAGTATAAAACAAGATAAAACGATCATCTTTCGTATTCTAACATTTTTCTCGAAAACCGAACCCTTTACGAGATATCAAAGGAAGAAAGACTGCGACCGCACTTTTCTTACTTCAATGGGTATTCGAAGACTGGCAGCAAACCTATGTTTGTTCTTAGATACTATTTATATATCTTAAATGAGTATGCCCACTTGGCAACGGCACGAAGATCTTTATATCAAATTTCCTTCTGCTACAGGACAAGTAAACTTTAGAATTCATTTCCGGGAGACATATTTCCAGAAGCTTTTAATCTCAAGATATTCAAGAGCAGATCCAACAGGCATCTCGGGGCTCTCTCTCAGCAGAAATCTTTTAAAGAAAGGGATAGACAAACCGACGACAGACAATGCGTGGACACAGAACAAAAAGTTATTGCAAGTAAAGTAAAACACTCAGTAATTTTTCACTTGCTATGAAACCGTCCTATTATTCTAGGCATGATACGGGCATTTTATTTTGAAAGTGGCTTCAATACAAACAAAAAGTAGGTTGAAGTTTGAGCTTCCCTATTCAGCAAATTTGATCAGAAAAAAAAAAAAAAAAAAAATTTCGTATGCAGAAGTTCAAAAAGTAGGTCTTTCAATTCTTTCTGTCTGTATTTTATCGATGTTCTTTAAATTTGATTGATTTACGAATGAGAAACATACATGTGTACATATAGGCAAAAGTACTTGCGACCCAGTCGTGCGCTTTATTTCTTTTTCTTGGTGACGGTACTTACTTATTAGCAGACTCCCGAAAACTGACTACATCTGGGATGTGGCCAAGCCATATTCGATATTTTGGACATACAGAAAAAAGCAACAGAGTCCATCCGTATTTAATCTACTCATGACCCAAAATAGTCAAGTGTAAACATTTCTAAAAACCGCCCACAGACATGCCTACTTTTTAAGAAAATGTCCTTTTATAAATATTTTTACTAGAAACTAAAAAATATCGCCTTAACAATTATATAGACGTTCACATTCTCTACGATTCGTATTTTGCTTTTTAAATGTTATTTACGGTGATGATTAAGTCTTATAGTGAATATTTTAATAGAATCCTTGACTTTCGGTTACAATTGGCGATGCAAAATTGCGAAGTGATAAAAAAAATTACACTTTATTGCAACAGGTCGCAAGTGCTATAAAATGGCATACCAGTGTGTTGACGTTAAATTTATATAACGGTACTTATCTAGTCGATTTTTAATAATCAATTTATTCTCGGAGAAAAGTTCAAAGTACACGTTTTTTTTTTTTTAAATGTTTGTCAGCGCCTTTCTGGTGCACTTTATTTCAGAACGAGTGTGTTATTCTATCTTCCTGTCCAACGTAAATGACAACTTTGTGTACGTGCTTTTGTAGTAAGAACCTTAAAGTCGGTTATAAATGCGCGATGCTCGAATACAGTTTATAAATAACAACTCTTTATTTTTGCTAAAGCATTACCATAGCGTAATGAAGTACATAGGTAGAAAAGACCTACAGTTACGTAAAAACAAGATTTTTACGCTAGGTGAATACAAAGAATTTGTATTGTAAGGTGGTTCATATTTCAAATGACTTCATAGTTTGTCTTCACATGTATATTATACCCTATCCAGGGTATATTAAGTTTGATTCATAGTTTGTAACAGAGAGAAATAATAACGACAGACCTTCCAAAGTATATACCTAGTTTGGTACACGCATTTTTGGTGATCAAATAAAAACGAACAAGAATTTTTTGATTTTTTTTTTCTGTAAAACATTAATTAAAGCAATTTATTTATTTATTTCGAAAAGGCCGCCATTTGCATTTATGCAGGTATCGGCTAATCCTGGCTTTAACAGCTTTGATCCCCTGTGGAGTTCTGACAGTGCGAGGGCGTCCGGATCTTTGACTGTCAGTTACTTCACCAGTGTCCTCAAACAATTTAACAGTTCGATACATAAAATTCCGGATGATCTCAAGCGGTCACAAGGTCCGGAAAATATCGCCTCTTTCCATATTACACTTGTGACAGACAATTACCACAACACGGTTTTGTGTGAATTTATTTGCACGTTAACTTAATATAAATGTATAGGTACACTCATTGAATACCTGTCGCTATAGAATGAATGTGTTCAATATTAGTAGAAACTTTTTTGAACATGTCAGAAATTTGAATGTCATGTCCTTACATATTGTACGAGTATGTATGTCGAAAAATACGCGATTTTTTTTTTGCAAATCCACTAATAAGTAAAGTACAGTTATTTAAATTTTTAGTGAATTACCCCCTGGACGGGCCCAGATGTGAAGTTTGAAGAAAATCTGTGCAGCCGTTAAGCCTGCAGTCCGAGGTAAAGACGGACGGACAAAATTGGAGGGCCCACTTTTTCAGGTTTCTCTATTATAGTACGCCACGATTGATATTAATCTCGAGATCGAAAATTTTCACGAAAACAATACTTGTCCTTTGAAGGAGCAAGTGAAAATGTGAAGATACGAGTATTGCGAAATATTGACCCCTTATTAGTAAAAAAAAAAAAAAATTCCTCCATGTGTCAACTATCTGATGTGTCTAGTATAAAAACTACTTTCAAATGGGAACACTGATCAAAAGAGGGAGAAACATATAAAGTGCACGACTTGGACAGACTTACTTGCACCTACAATACGCTGTTTATTTTCAAATCGCACAGATTTGAAATTCAAGCGAAATTCTTAAAATGTAAATGTTTTTTTGAAAATTTTTCCAAAACTCTGTATGCCATATCCTTGTGTATGTCAAATATCGGTTAACTATCAATTTTTAACACAATCGTTTCATCCGAGAATTAACGAATTCTCAAAAATTCGATTTTTTTTTTATCAGATGCTTGGTACGCCATCTAGTGATTGATGTGTATAATATAACCCAAATATTAAATAATTTTTTTTTTTCAAATTTGACCATTAGTAAAGTACTATTAATTTTGGCTTGAGAATGAAAATTTCGGATCTCACAGAGTCTATGTATGAAGTTCGAAGTAAATCCTTCAAGCCGATTATGCTGCAGTCGTGTGTACAGATAGACAGGCAGAATTGGCATATACATATTAACCGCCTGTTTCAAGAAGGTCTGAGCTGATTTTGATGACTTTTGACTTTAGATTGGTATGCTAATAACACTTGAAAATTATTGAGATAAAATATGGTGTCAGGGGGTGGAGTTAAAACAATTTTAGGGCTAAACCACATCTAAAGTATTTCCAAAGAGGAGATAACCTAAACACTTGGTGCGATATTTTTAGCCGTTTCGCCATACACATCCGCAAATGAATAAGCAATTTAAGTATAAAGTGCCACAAATGGGTATCAATAATATTTAAATAATAAAAAAAAAAACCCAAATAATAAAATGTCAAAAATGTTTGTTCGTCTTTCCGCCGCTCTGACGTCTTACGTAGTATATACGACTACCCCTTTTTTATTTTAATCAAATCTTATCTAAGCAAAAAGGTAAAGAAAAAAAAAAGCGCCACTGATACATAAAATAACTTTTATTTTTCTTTGCAGAGGAGTACTTTTTTAGATATTAATTTTCATTGATAAATATGAAAAATTACAAATATTTGTTATTAAAAGAGTTATGTTTCATGTAAAAGGGGCAATTCCGTCTGGAATCGATTTTACACAAAAGAAGTCTCCAATTTTTTTTAGAGAACTATTCGTAACTCACCAATGAATCATCTTGGCAAATGAATAGGAAGCACACTTTTATTTTAAAATAACAATTTCATTGCTTTCTTTTGATTTGGAAATTATAATTTAAAGATAAACGAGCACAATTCAACATGTTTATTCCATTTTACTTATCGTCGAAATCATCATTTGACACTTATTTCTTTGAAGTGATAAATGAGGGTGGAAATAAAAAAAAAAAGAAAAAAAAGACAAACAACACAGCCAAGTATATGGTGCCCGGCATAAGAGTACATGTGTCACCACTGCATACATATGTACACTGAGAAATGTTTCATGTTGAGGACGCAATTAGAGGATCACAGTACGTACTTATTCCATTTACGCTTTCTAAAACAGATGACGAAACTGTTTCCATAAATCATTAATTTATTTCTTGATTAAAAGCTCCTTCCTTGCCTCGTATAATTGTTTTATCCTAAAAGTAGCATTTCGTCTTCGAGGTACAAAACAGTGCGCCAGTTTTTTTTAAAAAAAAAACCCGCACTGCTTTTGACATTGTTTGCTCATTGCTGCCTTATTGTCAACGTCAGAGTATTCGTTTCAGCAAATTTCACTTGATCCGATCGCGATCCCATTATAGCTGAACCTATTCTAGTCTTGTGTTTGTAAAGTATACTGCCGAAGTCCATGTGGCGTATCAAGTATCGCTAGCGACGAAAGAAATCTTTTGTTTTTTCCCTTTGCCCTTTTGCTTGCAATACTTTTTTTTGTGATTGACCTCTGAGATTCTCACGGACCACCACTCGTGGCAGACTGGTGATTGGGAATAATTGTTCTAAGAAATTAGTTAGTTAGAAATCCGGAAGTTGGTCGTCATAGCAATTTACATACATACATATGTAGTTCCAAAAATATGTCAATGTAAAGTTTACTGATTGGAACTGTAGACGGCATGGTTGATTCCATGTCCATCTGAACGTGGATGCACATTTACCCAGTGGCGGCGATATAATGCGACACATATAGGCTCCTACAGATAGGCGCAATACGAACGCGATATATTATCGTGCGATAATTTCGCAATGGTTTTTGTTTAATGTTTACGCATGGTTTGCATTTATATGGAGGAGATTATCACCACAAGAGTTATTATCGCAGTAAATTGAAGGCGGTGGAACCTATGTATGCGTGCATCCTGGTACGTATACATTTGGAGCGTTCCATGCAATCTACTGGAATAACAAGCCAGTCGTTAGTAGACAAATTCTGAGCTAGATGGGAAATTTTAAGCTACTCGTAAGTTAGCTGAAAAATATTCCTTTTTTTATGTTAGAGAGAGGGACGCACAATTTGCTCAAAGCGAACTTTTTATTTAGCTATCAGCTGTTTTATCGGATTTTTTATACTCTAACACGTTAGCTCTTATAGCGTTTTTCATTGAAAATCGGAGGAATTATCTTCAGAATCTAGAAGTGCACCGTCCATGTAACACTCGCCAGCTTCTGTGAAAGTGATGCTGGTTCACATACACTATCTGCGGTTTGAACAAAATGTAAGCACAGAAGCTAACAATGAGAATCGACAAGTTGAATTCAAAATACAAAAATGCGGAAAACGCTCGTTTATCCCAAAATGTGGTACAATTATTATTTCAAAACCACAAAATACTCCTCTCATTTCCATTTGAAATTTTTCAGATTCGTATGTACAAGTATTATGACGTTTTTTAATGAAAGAAAAGAATTGCCATTTCTGTCGTCAAAAGAAAACTTCTAGAAGTGCATTTTCTATGTTTTTCTAAATTTCATTGAGAAAAAAAACAATTCTAGATCAATTCCCAACATGAAAAAGGGTCCGATATTAGTTGGGAGAATTGCCCTGAACTTTCCAATACATGACTGCAGTATTAACTGGAAAGCTCACATAATGTCTTTTAAATATGCGCGAGCTACTATTTAAATTTATTTATTACTAATAGAGAGTACAATGTATTGTATTTATAATGTATGGACAATGTGTTGCGCAGAGCGATGTATGTTGGATTACGTTTGGAAATCGACTGACTGTACAAGCAGTCAGCTAAACAGTTGCATACACAACACCCCTTAACACCCAGATGCGTTATAAAATTGTGTGGCTTGTCGAATGCGACCCGATCTGCGGGGAGTCATAGGTGCCAGTGACGATGGGACGCCTGTAGCAATTGGGTCCGCTAGTGATGATCGTGCGTGTTGTCCAAAAGTACACTGCTCAGTTTCTGCCGGTGACGATACTACGCTGGCCTCTGAGTCGTAAACGGATGGGGACTCTCCAACGACAACATCAGGTGGTGATGACGGCACACGACTGCGTAGCTGATCTTGATGACGTTTAACTACCCGAGAGTCGTATAGCTGGATGCTGTAGGAAATGGGGCCAGTTTGTGCAGACACCAGACCCTCAATCCATTTTGGCCCAGCAGCATAATTTCGAACCCAAACTGGACTACCTGTAATGAAACGTTTAGCGCTATTAGGGTTGCAGACCTTACCAAAGGTTATCTCTTGTGGTTGTATTTTGTCGAAGTATGTCTTGAGCTCGCGACGGAGTAGTAGTTCTGCGGGCGATCGATTTGTAGTTGCATGTGGAGTAATATGCTGATTGAACAAATATCTGGCCAGACTCAGATCGATATTTGTGTTGTGGCCCAACTTCTTTAGATAGTTCTTCGTACTTTGCACCATGCGCTCCGCTTGACCATTTGTGGCTGGATGAAAAGGCGCAGATCGAATGTGCCGAATTAAATTGCTTTCCATGAAGACCTTAAATTCCTCAGATGTAAATGCTGTTCCGTTGTCAGATACCAATTCGTCAGGAAGCCCATGGGTGGCGAAGAGTTGACGAAGGAACTTAATGGCGGCGGCTGTGGACGTTGAACTGACAACGGCGACTTCGAGCCATTTTGAGTAGGAGTCGACAACCAAGTAGAACGTTTTGCCTTGGAATGGCCCGGCGAAGTCGACATGGAGCCGGGACCACGGGCGTTTAGCTGATTCCCAATGATGTGCTGCAGTTTGTGGCTCTTCGTTACGGTTCTGTTGGCATGAGGTGCATCTCTTCACGACGAGCTCAATTTCGGCATCGATGTTAGGCCACCATACATAGCTGCGCGCCAATGCCTTCATTTTGACGATGCCAGGGTGTGGTGCATGAAGGGCATTTAAGATTACTTCTCGAGACGACGGAGGGATGACAGCACGATTTCCCCAAACTAAGACTCCTCTATTGGCAGAAAGTTCATCTCGACGGGAATAATATGGATACAGGTTGCTTGTGCGGTCAATTCTAGTGCTGGGCCACCCCCTTAACACCCAGTTCAAAACTTTGGATAATTGTGGATCCTTCAACGTTTGTGACGCTAACATCTGTGCGCTCACGACTGGCGTAGCTGCCAATTCGATCATAAGAACTTCTTCGGTCGTTGTTGTCTCCTCTTCGGTCGATAATGAACAGCGGCTCAGGAAATCTGCGTTGCTTATCTTGGTTCCAGCGTGATATACCAGGTTGAAGTCGTAAGCATTAAGAAATATTGAGCGGCGCAGCATTTGGTTCGATATTATGTTGGGGACTGATTTTGTTGTAGTGAAAATTCCCAGTAGTGGTCGATGATCTGTGACCAGAGTGAATGAACGGCCATATAGATAATTGTGGAATTTTTTTACTCCTGAAACGAGAGCCACTGCTTCCCTGTCGATTTGCGCATAGTTCCGTTCGGTCTTGGAGAGTGTTCTTGAGTAGAACGCAATGGGTTTTTCAGACCCATCTGCTAACTTGTGACTGAGGACTGCCCCGAGTCCATATGGTGATGCGTCGCATGTTAGTACTAATGGCAGCTTGTCATTGTAGTGAACTAACACGTCGTCTGATGCGATAAGCTTCTTAAGCGTAATGAAAGCCCTTTCGTGGTGTTTCTTCCACGACCAGTGTGCATTTTTATCCAATAGGCGGTGTAAAGGTTCTGCTACAGTTGCTTTGTGTGGCAAAAAAGAGTGATAGAAGTTTATTAAGCCCAGAAATGCTTGTAATTGCTTCTTGTCCCTCGGTGGTGGTGCATTGTGGATTGCCTTCACCTTATCAGCCGATGGCCGTACACCCAGGGCGTCGATTTTAAAACCCAAGAACTCCACAGATGGCACGCCAAATTGACACTTTTCTTTACGCAGTCGCAGACCAGCCTTGTCGAAACGGGACAACACCTCATTTAATCTCACTGCCAATTCTTCTTCTGACTTACCCATAACGACGATGTCGTCAAAATATGACAAGACCCCTGGAATGTTTTGTAGGATGTTTTCTATGCAGCTTTGAAATATTCCCGGCGCTGAGGAGATGCCAAATTGAAGCCTGGTTACCTTGAACGCACCCTTGTGCGTAGATATTGTTTGTAGCAATGCTGTACGTTCATCGACCACCAACTGCTGGTACGCTTGTGCCAAATCGATCTTAGCAAATATTGATCCACCTTCAATGGACGCCAATAATGTGTTGACCGCTGGAATTTGGTGGCAGTGTGGCTTAACTGCCCGATTTAACGTCGACTTATAGTCCCCACATATCCGGATAGAGCCATCCTTTTTAACGACTGGCACCGTCGGAGTAGCCCATTCGGAGTATTCTACGGGTTCTAGAATGCCTTGACTGCATAGCCGCTCAATTTCTTCCTCGTATGGACCCTTGATGGCGAACGGTATACGCCGTGGAGGCAGCCTCACAGGCGGAAACGCTGAATCGATGTGTAATGACACTGGCGGTCCCGTGTAACGACCAAGTTCGGGTGAGAATAAGTGCTTAAACTTATCCAATGTTGATTCAATGCTGACTCCGCTGTTGACGGCGTAAACGCCTTCGATGCGTATGCCCAGTGCGTCGAACCAGTTGCATCCAACCAAATTTGACCCACCGCCAAAGATGATGATTAGTGGAAGATTGTCAATTTTACGACGGTTGTAATGAATTGACACATCGATGACCCCCTTCACTGGGATCGGGTTACGTTGATAGTCGTTTAGATCCAAGTCGCATTTGGAAAGATCTGGACTTCCTTTTGGCCAGATATGGTTGAACGTGGCTTCCTTCATGATGGTCACAGGCGACCCAGAATCCACTTCGAACGTGCATGCGCGGCCATTGAGGACGACGGAGATCGATTTCTTTTGGTTGACCAATGGTAGGATTTGGTTGACAGCAGATTCTCCACGAGATAATCTGCGCTGTGATGCCCCTTGAAGTGCTGATGTCGCCTCTGCTGAAGGAGTTGCCGGTTTCGATGCATGAGCGCTACGGCAAACGCGCTGTAGATGACCCCTTAGGCCGCAGGAATGGCAAACAGTTTCACGATGTGGACACTGTTTCCGTAGATGGGGCCCTCCACACCCGGCGCACGGTCCATGATTGCTGGGAAGGTTACGCTGTTGTAGACCAAAACGGTTCGCTCTGACGTTATGAATGGATTCATTGTATTGCGACTCGTTGTAACGTGACTCGTTGGAGTGCCTCATAGCCATAGCACTGATCGCTGCAGCTTCACTTGTCATTGCACGCTCCATGACAAGTTGCACTGTTAGAGCGCTCTCCGCTAGGAAACTCTTCTGTAAACCTTCGTCCTTCATGCCGCACACAAATCGGTCGCGTAACATGCGGTCCAGCGCCGTGCCAAATTTGCAGTCCACAGCCAATGTGCGTAGTGCTGCCATATAATTTCCGACGGACTCATCCGGATGTTGATCACGTTTGTGGAAATGGTAAAACGCATCGATTTCCGAGGGGGGTGGAGACAAATGGTCGGTTAGTATCTTATTAATTTCCACCAATTTCAATCCACTTACCAGTTTGGGGGATGCCAATGATGTCAATAGATCGTAAAGCGGCGCGCCAGCCAACGTGAGGAAAACCGCTTTTTTACGCTCTTCCTCTTTGACATCATTGGCCAACAGAAATAAATTGAAACGCTCCATATACGACGTCCACTTGTTCGGATGACCCAAGTCGAAGGGTTCCAAGCTACCAAGTCCAGCCATTATAACTCTTGGAGAATAATCAGCACTCACTGTCCTTGATCTTGCAACTGTAGTGTCTGTATCTTCCGTATCTGTTTTTATGACAGTCGCGGCACTTCCACTTTTTTCGTCTTCCATGCGCTCTTAGCACAAAACCCAAAGAATAATACAACGCGAGTTGATTTATGCAACGGTTCTTATGAATGTACGGTATTCACTCTGCACTGTTGTATCTATGCACATATGTACATTGTACTGGAATATAACTAGCGCACCTTAATTTCAGTGTTTTTTTTTAACATCCCATCCTCGTCGCCAATTTTAAATATGCGCGAGCTACTATTTAAATTTATTTATTACTAATAGAGAGTACAATGTATTGTATTTATAATGTATGGACAATGTGTTGCGCAGAGCGATGTATGTTGGATGACGTTTGGAAATCGACTGACTGTACAAGCAGTCAGCTAAACAGTTGCATACACAACAATGTCCTTTAAAAAAACAACTTTTTAAGTTGGTTCCACACAGTCTACTTGTTACCATCTACTATGCATTAGTGTAATCACAACTGGAGTACTCGTATGGTCTTGCGAGATGCGGTAATACTCGTACCTACATGACTAACTTGAACCCTATTATAGTCGTTCAAAAAAAAGATTATAAGACTGATATCACACAGGAGTAGCTACGAGCCATCATTACCTTTACATATATCAATATATAAAAATGCTCCCACTTAGATACTCACATATGGTGGTAGGTAGTGTGTTTTGTTACCCGAGCTGTGCAGGTTTGCGCCCGAATGGGGAACAGCAACCAAGAGCCATCTGAGTATAAAACAGAAACGAATACAATGGAAGTTTATCGAACCCCTATACCAAAAAGGGTTTTATGCTTGGTAGTACAATGGACTGAAAATCGAGTCTGTTTTTCTGCGTGAGAAGTGGTAACATTAATTTTAAAACGAATGCAGTATATTCACTGAGAATCAGGCATACGTATACAGTAGTAATACCAGCAGTTAAAAAGAACATAATGGTTCATAGGGTATTGGGACACTTAGAACAAAATATTTTTACAGAATTCAGCTTAGGTTACGAGAAAAAGGAAATCTCATTTTGAACATTTTTCCTTAGCTTTGAAAAATCATTATTTTAGTTCTACTGGTCGTAGAATAGAGAAATAAGTTTTACTAAATTAAGGGATAGTTAAATCAGAGATCAACTATAAAGAGATAGTTGACCTCTGAATTCTCAATTCGCCCCCAAACTGTTTGTTCTGCCAAATGGCCATAATGACGGCATTGATGTATATGTACGATTTTTGGGCACTTATACATTCTAGGGACATTACCCCTTTGTCAAACTGATTATCAAGAACGAAAATTAGTTGTTATATACAAGTGTACTTGAACAAAGTACAATTCTCCCAAATTCGGTACAGTGAAGGTTTTATCTTCCATTGCTTTATTTAAGTGAATGAATGAATTATTTGCGAATTCAATAAATTATCTATCCAAACAATTTTAATAATTATAGTTTATATAGTTTATAAATTAATGTTTTAAGATAACGTGATTGTTTTGGGGATTTGCAAGGTATGCTTTCCATTTATGCCCAAAACTATATGTCGCTCAATAGCTGTCTGAATTTAAGGGAGAAAGATTAGCGTACTTCTTTCCAAAATATTATAGGAAGGAAATATCGAAAAAGACTTCATGTCGTAATATTTTTATTTTTAAGGGAAATTTCCAAATCCCAGAGCACTCAGACTCGATTGTTGGTCCATTGTACCACCAGGCAGAGAACCCTTTTTGGTGTGGTAGTTGGAGAAACTTAGACAATCGTTTCTCTTTTCTGCTCAGGTGGCTGTGGTTGCTGTTCCTCGTTCGGGCTCAAACCTGAACAGCTCGGGTCATAAGCAAACACAGTACCCACTGCACCATGGCCACACACGTTTTAATATGCTCCACATTGATTGAATCTTTGGATTTCATTCCTAGTTAGTTGTTCACCTAATTTATTTTTGTATACTTTTTGGAAGGCGCTTTCCAAATTGTTGCTGCCTTTGACTTGACGTTGATGATGACTTTTGGAGGCGATCCCACATATTCACAGACACGAGCCATAGAGAGAGAGAGAGAGAGTCATTTACTTTTTGAGGGTTATCGGGAGCAGAGCACTGCAAGTCGTTTGTCTCTCGATAATTTGTCTCTGCGTTAAATGAAATAAAAATATAATATTCAAAGGCGAAGGATATTGAAGGATAATGTTTTTAAAATAAATTCTTAATCGTCAAAAAGCGTTACTTTAATTTTCTGAATTTTTAACTTTTTCATTTAAAAGAAAGTTATTGTTTCGTGAAAAAATTCGATCTCGAGATTTTAATCAATCTTAGTATTACTATAAAAGAGAAATTCAAAAAAGTAGGTCTCACAATTCTTCCCGTCTGTCCGTTTGTATACCGGACTGCAGCCTAAACGGCTGGACGGATTTACTCCAAACTTCATATCTTCGGTCTGTGGGCTAATTCCTAGAGGGCAAATCGGAATTATCATTCTAGCCTCATAAACGTATTTTTTTTTTACTTAGGACCAATTTTGTAAAGCAGAATTTACGTATTTGATGTATGCATGATGGATGTTTGCAATAATACATTTTATTCATTGGCGGACTTACGAAAAATGACTGCTTCTCGGATATGGCTAAGCCAATTCTATTCAAAATTGATATCTAAGTAATTTTTGCTATATATACATATGTACATCGAATGTTCGAAAAAGTTTTTTTTTTTTTAGCTTTTCAACTCAACGCACTTATACGAACATATTTTTTTCTTTTTATTGATTTTACCTAAATTTGAAATCTGAATAATTTACAAACAAACAGCACATATGGAGCAAGTACTTGCAACCCAGTCGCTCTTTTATTTTTTTATAAAATAGGCATAATTCCTAAAAAACTATTACCTAATGGTTAAACGAATAGATTATGTTTATGTGGGTGTTATTCGTTATAGTTAATTTTTATTGAATTCGTCTACATTTGTGATTTTATTAAACATGACATAGCAACAGATCAAGACATTGGAAATAAATTCAAATAAGTGTGACTCGCAGTCGTGTACTTTCACTACTTCATTTTCGCGGATAACCACTACCATACATTTTTAGTACTTGCCCTATAAGGACAAGTATTGGTTTCCTGAAAATTGAGATTTTGATCAAACTTGACATTGCTGATAGAGAAACTCAATATAGTGGGTCTCTCAATTCGGTCTCTCTGTATGTACATCTGTGTTTCTGTCAGACTGCAGCCTAAACGGATGGACGGATGTTCTTCAGACTTCATATCTAGGATCGGTGGGTTCACCTAATGTTCTAATCCCAACAGTAAGGCTCTTTTCACACTATTTGACCGGATGGTGAAAAATCAAACGGCAAAAATTCGAATTGGCAACACGTTCACACTATACGGTTTATGCACGGATTTTTTTCCGTCACAAGCTCAGTTTGTGGTTGAGAGGTGTGCTGTTTGGTCATAATGAATCGTTAACAAATTATTGCATTATAGTTATATAATCGTTATAAAACCAAACTGCAACTGCAGTGGCTCGAGGACAACTGATCGTACTATTTAAGACCGTGTAATGTAAAGGCGTGCATTTGGTCACGTACACCACTCACTGAGTTATCGATCGCCGTCCGGGAGCCGTGGGTTGCAGTGGCAGTGGACGGCTGCTAAACGGCAAAATGCCGTAACCGTGTAATATGAAAGGGCCCATGCTCTTCTTCACGCCACTAAAAAAATGTCGCCGTTGGAATTTTTGATGTCCGGTCAAAACTGAATAGTTTGAAAAGAGTCTAACGGTAACCGTCGATTTTGTAAAAATGATTTTATTCAAATCTAATATTTCAGTTACAATGGACATATGCTAACGGATGGCGTACCAGGTTTTTGCCAAGAAATGCGTATAGCGGTACTTTACTTATTAGCTGGTTTTTAAAAATTTACTATTTCTCGGCTTTGATTGGACCGATTTTGTTCGAAATCAATATTTGACATGTTCAAGATTTAGAATTTAATAAAATTTTTTTATATTTATCGAATTTTTTTAAAAGAAAACAAACTTTTTAAAGATTTTATTTTAAATCAGTGATTTATAGATAAACAACATATATGTAGATGCAAGTACGTGCGACTCAGTCGTGCACTTGTTTGATCGTTAGAGTAGAATTACCCGGTTTATATTTTCCATGTAGAACTATCTACACACAATTTCAAACTAAGAAATCAAATCAATCCGTGCAATGGACCTTAAGTTTGTCGTGCATCAGGGGCGATTTTTTAAGATTTTTGCAACCTGGTCCTGTACTAGACCAAATCAACGAATTAAGTGGATCTTGAGTTATCCACGTTACCAGGAGCATTTTTGAAGTTTTTTTTTTTTTTTTACAGAACACATTTTGTTTTTACTCGTAATATTAAAACTTGTAAAAATGAGTATTTCTGTGGTCACTTCTGCGCATGGACGAGGTCTAACAGAACGAGTTCTAAAAGTTCTAAATTGGTATTAGTTTGGTTTATTTTATGAGCATTTATTTTTAATAAATGAGATTTTATGCACTGATTTGCAAAATCCGATCAGAAATTTGCTGGACCTTTATCGTTGATGTGTTATTTAATAGCTAGCAATATCGCGCATGCGGCGCCCATTAAGAAATGCTAAATCCAAACGAGTTCATCTGCATCGGAAATCAAATCAAAATATCAAAGTCAATCGAGAATAATACGAGTATGTATCTACTTTCTCTTGAATGAAGAAATTAATAAAAACGAGTAGATTAGCATTGAAATTTTAGTCTTAAAGAAAGGCATTTCAATTTGAATTCAATTGTACGGCAAACGTTGGTAAGATTATGAAGGAGATAGGGGATTTCTTTTATTTTTCCTTGCTCACAAAAAGGGCAATTAAGTATTGGTTTCGTGAACTTTTTCGATGTCGAAATTTTGATTAATCTTGGTATCTATTACTATTTGAGAATAACTCGAAAAGTGGATCACTTATTTATGATTGTCTATCTGTTTGTGGGGATGTGTCGAAGTATGGGTGTACGGTCGACTGCAGTTTAGTCCGCTGAGCGGATTTAATTCAAAATTAATACGGGCCAGTATCAGTTACAAATGAAAGCCTTTGTTTTTAAAAACGGTTGTCCGTGAAAACGTCAACTTTTAAAACAACGGACGAACACCGCTAAACCACGGTCAACTACATTTACGCCATTGGTTGTCAAGGAGGTACTTGCTATGTACGGTAAACATTCCTATTACTGGCTTAGATCATATATGTACATTGTAGACACATTAAGCTTTTGTCTCACAAAGTAGGTATAATGCTCACATCAGTTTGTTTAGATAATTATTTATATTTATCAGTTAAACAATAAAAATGCATGCAATCACAAAAAAAAAAGGCGACAAACAAAATGCCTCAAGATTAGATACATACAAATACTTACTCCGAAATGATAAACAAAATGCCTCAAGATTAGATATTACTTACTCCGAAATGACATAATTCGCAATCTCTTTTAACTTTTTGCAAATAATTAAGTATACTTTGTCATTAAAAAATGCTAATGATTTCTGCCATCAAATATACATACGCAAAGCAAACAATAACTCTAAATAATCTAAACACACGAGCAGCAACAATAAATAAATAGAAAACAAAATTTTATTGAAATTATGTCATACTGTATATCGGTACGTGTGATGACTTCATTTTTCGTACATTTGCTAAACGCAAAAGACACTTAAAGTACAATACGTACATACACATATGTATGTATGTAAATTTGTTTGGTTCTGAAATTTAGAAATCGTATAAACTATTTTTTCCGGGTCCAAGAAAAACAGATTGCAATGATTTAAAATCAAAAAAAAAAAAAAAAAAAGAAGCTAAACGCTAAACTAATTATTCGTAGTCCTACATATAATGATTAATTTCTTTATATATGTAGGTGTACACGTCTTTAAAAGTGAAACTAAAATGAATGTTAAATTAATCCTCTTTGATCAATTCATTCAATTTATATTATTTTAAAGCTGTCAGATAGAATACTACAATATAAGTAAATTCTAATCGTATCAGTAGCGCATAATCATACAAAATATGTACTAATAATGATAATAAAAATATTATTAATAGTAGGTAATAATAACATTAGTTAACTTAAATAGTGTAAACGAATTAACGATGCGAAAATTAATGTATTAATGGGAATTACAATAATAAAAACATTGTATACACATGTACAATTTAAAAGCTTTACCCACAACGTCATCACCATCACCATTCATCAAAGCTGGGACGGCCGACGGAGGGCATGTTTAAAAGCTCTTGTCTTCTGACCCTACTTAACAATTTGTTGCATTAATTATTTACGTTGTCTACAAAACGAATCATCTATTTTTAATTCAAAAACATACAGAGCTTTACACACATACACAATATTACATAGTTAACAAAAACAAAATAAAATAATAATACAATTATAACTGTGCTTTTGGTTAATTTCTATCGCCCATTATCGCTGAAGGTGCCTCTCAGTCAGAGACGACTGAAAAAAAATTTCGTGTATTCAATTCAGCACGTACACTAATGCCTAAATTTTTATTTAGGATATTCTTTCCCCTACTTCCTCGTATTCATTCCTATAGTGACTAATAATATATTGCAAGTTCGCTTCTTCTCTGCTAGTATTCAACTTTTAATCTTATTCTTGTGTTATGGCATTTTCTGCGTTTTTATATACATTTTTTTTTTTTTTTTTGCCTTTCGTGTGTCACACACAACTTTTTGGGGTTGGCCTTCTCGATTGATAGACGAACTAACGAGAGTTCAGGAGAATCGACAAACGATGTTTTCAGTTTTAATTATAACCTAGCTATAAGCGGACGCGAAAGACTGGATGGCTGGAAATCGTTGCATAAGAACAAACTATTAGAAGAGCGCAAAACAAGGAATAAAGCATTGAATTAAAATAAAAAGTGGATTAAAATAAAAAAAAGGATATATAGTATATATTTTATTATACAAAAAAAAAAAAAAAAGAAGGATAATAATTTAACTTGCAGTTTATACGAATACTTGCTATTTATTTTGAAAGGTTTTAAACGACAGTCGGTGTTAGCGAAAGGTTAGTTTGCCGGTATTGAGTTCACATCTTTGGAATCTATAATACATTTGCTTTTAAGGCGATTAAGTCATCGGTAGCATTACGCGTGCGAGGCCGTTAAGTATTTAAATATAATTTTGCATTCGCGAGGCAACAATCTTGATGATAATGAGATACGTTCCTTGCTATTTTTTTTATATAAAAGTTAAGTTCGTGAAAAGTATTATATTCATTGACGAGTTTTTTTTAAAAATGTTCTACCCATAAAAAACGAACTTATGCGAGAACCTTGTAATGTTTAAAAATATAAAATACATACATTGATGAAGTTCCTGCGTAGTATTTTCTCGATTGTATTTTTATCCAAGAAATTTTGCTTGAAATCTCTGTTCCAATTGTTTTCACAAGAAAGAATTTTTGGCCGTTGCCCAAGCATGCTTGTCCGGTGTTTGCTGGGAAGTACCGAGCACATGAGATCACTGCGACGTGAATGCATTGTAGAAGTGTGTGACGCATGCATCATTATCTACATATGTATGCATGTGTCATTTGTTTGGATTGTTCTTCCGGAAATGAAAATAAGCAAAAAACAATTTTTCTTAAATTAAAATTAAAAGCAAATGTACAAAAAAATATGAAACACAAAATCTAATAGGCAATAAAAATAATTTTATGAATTCAATTTGCACTTAAAACTGAAAATTTGTTTCGTATGATTCAAAAGTCACACATATTTGAAAATGTCCTTTAAACGTTATTTTCGTACGCATGTTGAGCAAGAGTTAAGTAATTACTCGTATATTTTATGCAGGAATTGCATATTCAATTTGTTAGCGTTAAAGGGCTACAATAAGGTCAACAAAGATTTAACATCAATAACATTCCCAATGGCATTACTGTAATTCGAAGGAAACTTAAATTTATTTCAATTTTCAAAGCTACTATCAAAAACTGAATTTTTGACGTATGTTTTTCGGAATTCTTTCCTTAATAACTCATTTTTATCTTCAAAGATAAAATACAATTTACTATCTTCTTATTGGACAAACTGAAATATAAAATATTATTTATACATGAACTGTTGTACATGAACATGTACCCGAATGGTTTTCAAGGTAAGGGAGAGATAAGTACATACGCAAATGTGAGAATGAAAACAAGAAACAACTAGACGAAAATAAATTTCCTTGTGGGAAAATAAGTGCGAAATGGTGAAAACGTTCTGCACTGTTGCGAGAAAGTATAGAATTTAAAGCTTTTTTTCAGCTACGGCGCGGCGTAGTGAAAAAGCGGAATATGATTTCAGTTTATATTTTCTCCCATCCTGCCTTGATTTGTTTATATTATTGTGCGTTAAATTTTGAAAAATATTCAATACGAAAAGGGAAACGCTTCATAATTTGTAGATACTTTTAACCATAGCACGATGATATATGATAGTTAATTCCTTATACATTATTTTGATTTTAGATTGAACGACACCCTAAAAGATAAAGACCGAAAGGTTAGCAAGGATCTGGAAGAAATTGAAAACTATTTCCATCGTATATCCGAATTGCAAGATAAATTCAACGCGCTCTTGGAAAAAATCAGTGAGATACATGTATTTGATGCTAATGTTATAAAAATAGAAGAAGAACTGAGCGAAATACAAACGTCTGTTAATCAGACAGTAGAAGAAGGAAAGAATTTAATCAAATCCACACAAGAAAAATATATCAAGCAACAGAATTTAATTCCATCGGATATAGCACAGGAGTTTACAGCCTTAGAGTTGCTCTCTGAGAGAGTACAAGGAGACATGGATGCAAAACAGAGAGATTTCAAACGCGCAAAAACCGTGCGCACAGAATACTTGACCGGAGTAGATGAGATTCAAACATGGTTGCAAAGAGCTGAAGTTCAAGTTCAAGATCGCTCTTTAGAACCAGTGCAATTGAAAGAAGTCCTACACAGAATTAATCAAGAAATCGGTGGAATATATGAGAAGTTTAATTTGGTCAAGAGCAATGGAGGAGTTATTATTGAGAACTGTCGGAATAGCGAAGAAAAAATCCTGGTACAGAACACAATCGATCAACTTGCCCAGCAATTGGGTCAAGTGCGATCGTGGTTGGAAGAGAAGAAACAACAAGTTGGTGACAGCTTGGACGCGTGGACAAGGTTTATGAATTTGTATCAAATTGTGATGTCATGGGTGGCAGAGAAGAGGGCATTCCTTGAGGAACCACTCGATCTGAGAACTTTACATGAAACCCGCCAGAAAATGAACGATTATTCGAGTGCTGTAAAAAGTATTAAGCCCATTGTTAAGCATTTGAGTGAAATGGATAAGGAATTGGAACATATTAGCCAAGTAACAACGGTCGGTGATCTCAAGGATAAATTACAGGAGGCAGAAGATGCGAAAGTTGCAGTTGAAGCCATTTTATTAGAGAGGGTATTGGCGAAAAATTTAACAGTTGAAGATTTTTCAATTACTAATCGTGTGCATGTTAAATCCTCTTTTTTTCTTTAAGAATGCATTACTGCAAGAAACCAGCGAAGAATGGGATCAATGTGAGCGTAAAATTAAGGACATTCGTAGTTGGATCGAGAAGACAAAATCCTCCTTGGATTCATCCCAGCATAAGAAGAAACCACTTCGCGACCAATTGGGTTACTGTGAAAAGACTGTAGCGGACATAAATGTGCAAAAGACTAAACTAAGACTTTCGATAGAAAAACTTGAAGTAGGTCAATTTCTATATCGATTATGGGGGGATTATCTATTTTTTCTTTTATTAGGTTCACTTCCGATCTGGCATTGGTGGTGATCCACGTCTAAGTGAGAATGTTGACGATCTCCTGCGTGTTTTAACTGATCTTAATGATTTAGTCAAAACAAAGACAAGTAGTTTGGAGGAGACCCTTAGTCAAATTGACATTTATCAGCAACAGATGCAGTCTCTAAGACAAAAAATTATCCAGGAAGAACAACAACTTCGCCTGGTAATGGCGCCAACATATCTTCCACACGATCGAGAACAGGCCTTGGTTGAACAACAGGTACGTACTGTTATCAAAAGTAGTCAAGATAGTGTTAGGGTTTTCAGTTAGATATACAGAATGTGAGGTTCGATTAGGTATTTAGATATATGTGGCCAACTAGGGTCAATGTGTTTATTTCAGTGGCTAATTTTGATACGTAATGGATACGAAATCGGCGATATGCAAGTTATATTCATATTCTAAGTTACTCTCAGTTCGTAATTATGTTTTCATTTCTTCTGTTTGTCCACATTTCCATATTGTTGTCTCATTTATGCACAAAAAGACGTTTCATCTCCCATCGTGCGGACCGTGTGCATGATCACATTATATTAACTGTCACGTGTGTATTATATAAATTGTTTTTTCCTTAAATATTTAATAATTTATTGACATGAATAGAAATATTTAAGCAGCGCAATAACCACATTCTCTTATGATGTCATTAGTGAGCAAGTTAGCGATTCTAATATTAGATCAAATTGAATGTCTCTCCAAAGAGCGCGTGTTTCTTAGTGAGTCACAACTGTAGACAAATATACGAGAATACAAAATTATTGAGAAAATGACTTACCATAAAAAAATATTTTATTTTATTGAGGAAAGTTAGTATATTTTTAGAAAAAATACATTCATATTTACGCATTGGAAATCAATTATTTCGGTAAGTTTATTTTATTATATTTTGTCTAATTTTCAAAAAAAAAAAAAAAAAACCAAACACACTTGACAGTTACAATCCTAACAAAATGACATTTGATGTTCCATTTGACATCAAACTAATGATCGTGTCAATAGCATAGTAACGTTTGTCTGCAGTCATAAAGGTCGGTGATGATTTGTGTTTTATTCTAGAAAAATGTATGACGAATAAATTTAAAAATCATTGCGTTCACTTGGATTTCTGGTCTCTTATTATAGTTTTGCAACAAAATGAGAACAATATTGAAAGAAGAAATGATATGAGTGATCTCACCAAACACATTTTCGATTGCAATCACCAAGTTTGTTTACATACCAATTTGTAAGAAAGCACTCCTTCGCGTGAATTTTTATTACATAGTAGCTCTAAATATGGTGATGGGTCTTAATGTAGCTAGATTCTCTTCCGTAATTTAAATCTTTCACATAAACTCTCATTTCATCTCATCATCATCTCTTAAGATCACCACACACAACTATCTTGAAATAGCTTTTTGACAATTAATTACTTAGTTTGTTTTGTTTTGTTTTATATATTATTATTACTTATCAGTATTTTGTATACCGAATTCTTTTATTTATTTCACTTATTTCATCATATAATTTTGTTTACTTTTATTCTTTTCCTCTTTTATTTTCATTACTTATTCTGGTGTTGTTGCTCTTTAAAAAAAAAAAAAAAAAACAATGCGTATAAATATTCATAAAATATAAAAAAAAAAATACTTAAAACTTTTAACGGACACTATGCTGCTTTTTTTTAAAAAAAAATTGCAAAATGCATTCCTGAAACTAACTTGAATGTTTATCCCAATGTTGCAATAATATAAAATAAAAAAAAACCTTTTTTGTACCTAACAATTCCTTTTTGATATCCTCATAACAATCTCGCACTATTTAACATGTAACAATGACTTCTTCTCTGGTATCTGGGTGCTTACTGCCAAAACATATTGTCTGTCCTTAAAAAAAAAAAAAAAAAAAAATATCATTCGAATTGCTTCAAAAAGGCATGTCGGGAACGCGTCAAGAATCTTCATTCGAAAATAACTGCTCGTAATGAGCGCATCAAATTACTCATACATCGTGGCACCCCGGACGATGCAATCTTAGATAAATAGTTTAACGTAGTTATAACTCTAAATTTTAATTATTTAAATATTATTTAAAGCAATTATTGTACTATTAATGTACTTAAAACCAAAGAAGGAGATGAACACATATCACATATATGCAAAACTAGGTATTTTTGGCTAGTTGCCAACAGAAAAAAGAAAACACATATATTTGTAGATTTATTAGTTTGGCTCGCTTTTGGGGCCATTTGTCTCCCGAATAGTTCCAAAAACAAGCCTCCATTTAGTGCGACTAAATACTAAAAAAAAAAAAAAAAAACCAAACATATTTCCTTCAGGAGATAAATATGTGTACGCCTTTTAAATATAATTCTTCTATGTCGAAAAGTGAAATGAAAATAAATAAATGCGAAGCAAAAATTAAAAGATTAAAAAAAAACAAAAAAAAGCTTTAATTTATATGAATAACTAGGTTTTAGCTAGGATAGTAAAGCTAGAGGAGATAATTTTTTCTTCAAAAATTAAATATATATTTTATGAAGATCTTACTTAACCAATTTGGCACATCTCTTCAATTCCATTTTCCACGCGCAGGCTGTTCGAACAACAATCGATGATATGAAACAAAAGTACGATGTGATAGCCGCCTTATCCTATACCCTGGATCCATATTCAGTGGTAACAACATCATCAGCCGTATCGATGCTACTGAAACCATCGAAATTGGGTTTCACCTATGCTGAAGTGCTATCGGGTAGATCGAGTCCACTAAATTTAGGTATCGATCAATCAAAAGAGCAAAATGCAAAACCTAGAAAGCCCATTTCAAGTTATAATATGCCAGAGCAACAACAACAATTTGAACTTCCATCTCAGCAAGAACAGTTGTCATTACTATCGCAACAGCAACAAATTTTAGAAGAAAATACCACCGCACCGAAGTTAAGTGAACATCAATCACAATTACAACTACAAGCACAAGTGCACACCGAAGCTCCTAAACCACAAGAAGATCGTCCAGTTCAATATGTAACACAGCAGGTAGAAGCACCTCAGTCATCCTCTGATAATGAGCAATTTATTATGCATGAAAGGTCTGGAGGTCGCCCACGCAAAGAGCCAAGACGAGCTCGATCTCCTAGAAGAAAATATCCTCCAAAATCGAAATTGGATGATACATCAATAAATTCAGAACAAAATGCCTTAAACGTTCCTGCTGAATCAAGGGCTCGATCTAGAAGTCCTATTTGGGTTCCAGGATCGACATCTTACGCGGAGGTACTTCGCGGTGCTGAATTAGAGAGACAACGACAAGAAATGCTTCTGCAACAATTCACTGGGAAGCAGCATCAAGAAAATAGTCCGCCAGTAGATACTGCAGCCAATGAGACTCAACGCTATGAAAAGGTTGAGATCGTATCAGAAGCAGAAATAACTTTACCGGATTACAACTTACCACAACAACAGGTCGTTGAAAGCTTCCCCATTATACAACCAACATATCCCGATGCAACCAACTATCAAGAAGAAACTTATGAAGTTTATCCACCTACTCAATCGGTGCAAACAACTGTCACTACTAATCAGCCCTCGTGGCAATATTCTACTCAGCAAGTTCAACCAAATTACTATGAACAAATAATGCAATATCAGCCCCAACAAACTGCCGCGCAATCCAACTATGGCAGTTATAATCTTACACAATATCAGCCGGGATATCAAATTATTAGCCAGCCTATGGCGGGTTACTATCATCCTTCACAGCCAAGTATCGATACTTACCAGTATCAAAACACAGGTGCAAACATACTCTACTCTGAGCAACCACAGCTATTTTATCCACAAGTTGAGGCATTGCCAATAGACGTGGCTTCGGTGAGTATACCCACATACCAGCAATCACAACAGCCCGCACTCTCTGATGTTCCATCAGATGAGTTCAAAGAGCAAAAATTCCAGTATCAAAACATTCCTTCCACAACTGAACCAAGTGGACTCGACGGGGATGTTACCACGATAGCTTCTATTATTCAGAGCACAACTGGGCCACCGACATATGAAAGTACTCACACTAGAGTTATGTACCAAGAACAACAAACAATTCCTGTAACAGAGCCGGAAACACGTCCTGATATCACATTCGGGCAGTTTGGAATGAACGAAATTGATGCAGAAATCAGTAAAGATTCAAGTCCGGCAGAATACGCAGATTCGATACCTCCATTTGAAGTACAACCTATGGATAATCAGTATTCACGAGCTCCAGTTTTGGAAGTCCAGCCCATACAAGAACAAATTCCCCAAATCCAAGCCCCACCTTCAGTGACCCATGAAGACGTAATAAGCAAACCAAGTTCCACACAAGGAAGCACATACGCAGAAGTATTGTTTGGCATAATGAATAGCAAGACTAAACCAGTTTTCCAGCCATCCAGCATTCAGCAATCACGACAAACATCGTATGTAACTTCTGTAAATATGAAAGAGGAACAAAGATATGAAAACCCGAGAAGGGAAAATCCAGAAACATTGGTTCCTTATCATTCGACAAAATACGTTCGAGACGAAATGCAACCTACTACGAATACGGCCTGGCAACGAACAAAGTCTCCTTCTATGGACTTTAAGGAGGTTCATAGAAGAGAGGACGTACACCCCCCAATACCCAAACCTAGGTCACGTTCGAATAAACTATCAGATGATAGGCAAGCGCCATTATCAAAGACGAAAGACATACAAATTACGAAACAAATTAGAGTCGTAGAGCCGGTTGTTTCTAAAGAAACCACGGCTACTACGGTGACCATTACTAAAACAAATGTAACAACAACAAGAAATGATAACAAAGAGAAGCATCCTTCTGGAAAAGCTCAGCCAAAACAAAAGGGGAGAACTGAGCTCAAGGAAGATGATGGTAAAACCAGTATTTACAAACCCAAAGAAGATGTCTTAAGCACTGAGAGTGGGTCTACGGATGTGGAACCATCTATAGTAAAGCACGATTCCGTAGCGTTGAAGGGAGACGCTATTGAATTTAGTATCGAAGAAAAGCCAATAAAAAGAAAAAGGCATAAGAAATCACATAAGCGAGTTGAACCCGACGTGCATAATGTTCATAAAGAAATACAATATGATAGTGGGCCCATTGTTGTAGAGGAAAAGAAAGAGAAGGATATTACACCCGCTTCAACTCCGGAAGAAAAACCTGTTGATCCTCCAATTAAAGCCAAGAGACGGACAAAGAAACATAAAATGGTCACTCCTGACCTTAAAGAGTCAACTGCACAATTGATCATAGCGGAAAAGTTTACGGACAGATCTCCAGAGATCATAACACAGACGGCGATTTTGGATAGTCCTGATGAAGTTTTAAGCCTCTCAAATACTACTGAGCTAGCTGTGGAAGCGATAGAGGAAACAAGCCCAGAATTAGATGTTGAGATAGCCAGCCCTATTTATAATGTTGACTCAAAATCTGAACAAAATGAAGAACCTGCTGAAATTAATGTAATTGATAATCCTGCCGAAGTGCCAACGACTAGTACTGTGACTTCGACACTTATAATTGAGCCTAAAACCGTCAAAATCAAAGAAATCATTGAAACGGTTTCTGTATCATCGAACAAAAAACCGATTCAAAGTGAAGAGGAAAGAAAACCTGAGGAAATTATTGTGGGAGATGAATTTCATTATGAGAATCCTGATTTGTCTACCTCAAGTTCTGTTGATAATCAAAGCGGAGTTCTTCGAACAACTATTGTCAAGACCAAGAAGGTCATAAGAACTATTAATTCCCAAGGTGAAACAATATCTGAAAGCATAACAGATGAGGAACCTCAAGTAGAAGAATCTATAGGTGGACTGCCAGTCTCATCATCTGAAACAACAACATTGTCAAGTCCAACACCGCAGAATATTGAAAACCTTTCTAACGTCATCTCAGAAAGCCAAAGTGTTCCTTCATCAGGTGTTTTTAGAACAACCGTTACAAGAACAAAAAGGATTATCAAGAAAATCAATTCTCAAGGCGAAGAGGTCGTTGAAAGTATTGTTGAAGACGAACCTCAAATTGAAACGTCTGAAGCTTCAAATGAAGAACCCGTTCCAGTTGATACATCCACTAAGGTTCAAGGAGGTAATGTTGTGAAAACAACAACTACAAAGACGACTAGAATAACTAGAAAGACCACATCACAAGGTGATAAGGTCATTGAAAATGTTGTTGCCCATGAACCGCAGATAGAAACAGTCGTTACTCAGGTGCCCAGCGAAGTGATTGAAACACAACCTTCAGAGGTTGAGACAATTGTTTCCAGCGAACAAATTCCCATAGATCAAGGAGATGATCAACCAGATTTCAAAACAGTAACTTCACAAACCACCCAGGGCAGTATTGTTAGAACAAGAATCGTTAGAACAAAGAACATCATTAAAAGAATTACTTCCGAAGGGGAAGAAGTCACAGAAAATGTGATTGAAAATGAGCCACAGATTGACACAGTGATAACTGAATTAACTCCAACAGTTACAGTTACAATGAAAGATACTAATGCACCCTCTTGGATAGTTGAAGAACAACCAGTTAAAGTTGAGCAAAATATTTTCGAAATGCAGATTCAACCAGAGATAGTAACAAATCCTCAGCATTTGGAAGTGATTTCACAACAAGGGAAAACCCCAGTTCATCTCCCAGTTGATACGGCGACGGAATCGGTTCCCGTAGAAATGGATATTGATCAACCACATTTCACTTCGGTGATTTCGAAAACTACCCAGGGCAGCATTGTTAAAACTACGATTGTTAGAACCAAGAACATCATCAAACGAATTACATCCGAAGGTGAAGAAGTTATCGAAAATGAAGAAGAAAATGAGCCACAGATTGAATCGGAAGAAACAAAATTAGTTCCAAAAGTCACAGTTTCACTAAAAGCAACCAATACTTCGGAAGTTGAACCTCGTCCGGAAATAGTCGACACGGGAGTATCATTACCAGTAACTGAGGAACAACAGCCTCTTAAAGTTGACCAAAACATTGTCGAACTACAGACGCAACCAGAGAAAATAATAGATGTGCAATATGAAGTAATAGGTACTTCACCCGTTGGAACGGAGGCAATACCAACGGAAACGAATCCCACAGAAACTGATGTTGGTCAATCAGATTTCACTACGGTGACCTCGAAAACTACACAGGGCAGTATTGTTAGAACTACGATCGTTAAAACTAAAAAAATTACCAAAAGAATAACATCAGAAGGTGAAGAAGTCATCGAAAATGTAGAAGAAAATGCGCCACAGATTGAAACAGTGGTAACTGAATTAGTTCCAACGGACACAGTTATAAGGAAGGAAACCACTACTTGTGATCATGAACCTCGACCAGAAATTTCAGAACAACAACCTCTTGAAATTGTGCAAAACACTGTGGAATCGGAGCTTCAACCCAATATCGTAAAATATGTTCAGCAAAGTGAAATAATTAATACTTCACCCGGCGAAGCAGAGATAATAACAGAAAGCGTTTCTCCAATTGTTATAACAACGGAAGATATTCCCACACAAACTGATGTCGTTCAACCAGATTTCTCGTCGGTGACCTCGAAAATTACTCAGGGTAGCATTGTTAGAACTACGATCGTTAGAACTAAAAAAACAATTAAAAGAATCACTTCGGAAGGTGAAGAAGTCATAGAAAGTGTAGAAGAAAATGAGCCACAGATTGAATCAATAGAAACAGAATTAGTTCCAACATTCATTGGTTCAAAGAAAACAACTCAAATTTCGGATGTTGAACCTTGTACTGAAACAGTTGATACTGATATACCCTTAGCAATAATTGAAGAAGTACAACCCCTTAAAGTTGAACAAAATGTTATCGAATCAGAGACACAACCAGAAAAGGTAACAGATACAAATACAGAAAGAGTCCCTTCAATTGATACAACAAAGCAAGTAAATCCTATTCAAACTGATGTTGGTCAACCAGATTTCACATCGTTGGCTTCAAAAATTACTCAGGGTAGCATTGTAAGAACGACGATCGTTAAAAGTAGAAAGATTACCAAAAGAATTACTTCAGAAGGCGAAGAAGTCATCGAAGATGTAGAAGAAAATGAGCCCCACATTGAATCAGTGGAAACTGAATTAATTCCACCAGTCACAGTTTCACAAATAAAAATTTCGGATCAGGAACCACGACCAGAAATAGTTGACTCTGGCGTATATTTGCCAGCAATTGAAGGAACACAACCAGATAATACACAGATTGATACAACTCAACCAGATTTCACTTCGTTGACTTCAAAGATTACTCAGGGTAGTATTGTTAGAACCACAATTGTTAAAAGTAGAAGGATTATCAAACGAATCACTGCGGACGGTGAAGAGGTCATCGAAGATGTAATTGAAAATGAGCCACAAATTGAAACAGAGGTAACTGATTTGGCTCCAATAGTTTCTGTCACGATGAGAGAAACTAAAATTTCTGATAATGAACTTCCATTGGAAATGGGGGATAGTAATGTACCCTTGTCAAAGGCTCAACCGGAGGTAGTAAAAGATGCTCCGAACTATGAAGTAATTAGTCCATCACCAGATAAAACGACGACAATAACAGAAGTTATTTCTCCGGTGGTCACTACAATTGAAGGGATTCCGGTACAAGCTACATTAACCTCAAGAACTACGAGCAGTACCATCAGAACTACTACTATAAGAAGCCGAAATATAATAACAAGAACCACTTTGGATGGTGAAGAAGTTGTCGAAAATGTAATTGAAGGCGAACCACAGATTGAAACAGTGTTAACAACGACAACGGCAACTCAAGAAACTTCGCCAGAAGTCGCTTATTTGATAGACGAACAGCTACAACCGATAGTGCAAGAAGAATCCATTAGTTCTACCATTGAAAGTAGACCGGTAGAAGCAATAATTATTCCCACTGACAACGTAAAAGACGATGGGGTTCAAATTGTATGCTCAGCAGAGGCGAATAATGAAATTATTATTAAAGATAGTGAACCTAAAAGCATATCTACTGCACTGACAGAGGATCACGGCATCGACAAACAAACGACTTTGACTACAACGACTACACAATACACTACTGTATCGACGAAAAGTTCTCAGCCCCAAAACGCAGATAAGGTAGTTTTAGTTAGTGAAGAAGGAATAGATTTGTCGTTACCCCAAGGTAGGACACAAAAGATATCGTTAATAACTCATGAGGAAAAACTTAAAAAGCCACTCGTTCAAATGCATATGCAATTACCGGACGTTACTCTTAAAATAACGAATACAATAACTGAAGGTGTTGAATCCGCTGATTCAAATTTGGAACAATCTGAGGTTACCGTTGTTGAGTCTAGGGACAGTGAATTAGAGCTATCTACTACAGATCAGGTTTCATCATCTGTCGAGGTAGGGCAAGGTAAGGTTGAAGTAGAAACTCTTCAAGATCAGACTTCATTACCTGCCGAGCAAAGTAGGGTTGAAGTAGAAACTTCTCAGCAAGCACAAACCGTAAATGAAACACAGACTATAACTGACCAACCACAACCCATTGAGGTTGTCAAACCCAATAAATTGCCAATGTTGCCAGATGACATGACATCTGAGGAGAAGGAACTCTTTGAAGAAATTCAAAAGAAACTTTCCAAAAAAGACAAAAAGAAACGACCAACTATTCCTGAAGAATTCCGTAGGCTTAGCTTAGATAAGGAACCAGAATTAGTTGTAAGAGAGGACACGGAGTTAAAATCAGAAACCAATACGGTCTCTGAGACGCCCATTATTATTAGTTCTGTAGGCAAAGATTTCAATCAAGATGCTAAACCTATATTAGATTCTAAGATTAACGCCAATGAAGATTTCCTAAATCATGAAAGAATACAACTAGAAAATGTCATGCATAAACAACAGCCAGGCCTAGTATCAAATCTCTTTGCTGAATTGACGCAGAGTTCCCACACTCGTTCGGACGTTGTTGCATTTTCAAAAGTCGAGAGAGAATACCATGAAATAGTTAGCAAGGAAGTCAATTTAGTTTCTCAGCATAAAGATGAATTCCCGGAGGTCCAAGAAGAAGTGCAAACTACTTCAATTGATGTCCCCACTAAACCCGACACAAAAGTTGAGTCACAAATCCCTATTAACAATTTTGATAACACTACACCGACACAAAATGTACTAGAAACCGATAGGCGCGCTGATGAAGAGGATTCAAGTAGTAATAGCAATAACATATTAACATCAGCTAATCTTGCACCAATACCTAGGCTAGCAATAACTCATGCTATTAATTGTTTTGAAGTGCCACGTTATGATTTAACGCTTATGAATAGAGCAGAAACTAGTTATTACAGGGTTTGTGGTAGAGAAGTAATAACTGAGCCTTCGGTGAAAGTTGAAAGTAAAATCGAGCTAGATACATCCAAACCCGAGCCAATCCAGGTGGATACAAAGGAGGTAAGAGTTCCTTCACAAACGTCACCAAATTATTATAATTTCGAAGTGCCTTCGTATGATACCTCAATCTTGAGCAAGGTTGAGCGCAATTATATTACTTTATTTACGCCAGCATTAAAAGAGGAGCAAACAGAGGAAGGTCTTGGACAGAGTGCACCAACTCAGGAGATATCCGAAACCGTAGTAGAGAGTATAGAAACAATCGACACAGTTACAATTCCGAAAGCGGGAGAACTGAGTCAACCAATTGCAGATTTACCAATACCAGTAAATGTAGTGAAAGTTGAGTCAACTGTTCTTGACTCTCAGCCAATTGGGGAGAAAATAGTGAAATTAGATGATGAAGAAACGCAGTTAGAAGAGCAAATTGCGGGAGTGCAGATTGAATCGGAAATCTACAACAAAGTTGTGGACATAATTAAAACTAGTGAAGATGTCGAAAAGGACAAGCGGGAAAATTTAGCAATTCCTGTTGGAACCCAGGAGCCTAAGAAGGTGGATTATGTTGGCCTTCCTATTGACGATACTACAAATGCATGGATGGATGTAATTGACGAGCCGATAGTGCTTTCATCCGATGAAGAAGAACCTGTCGAGAAACCTGTTATAGCAGCACCCGTGGTTGAAACAGAATTAAAGGTGCAACCAACCGATACCGTGGAAGTTATAGAGAAAGAAGTTGTTGAGGAGAAAGCAATCTCCGCCCAACCAATCGATACTCGTGAAGTTGTCGAAGAATTGGAGACCAAAGAATTGCCAACAATTTCTACTCAACTAAAGGAACAGTTAGAATTCGACACGAAGCGTGCAATTGTGACATCAATCGAGACTCATGAAGTTGTCGAAGAAGTGAAGACTGAAGAAGTACCAACACCTGCTGTAACTGCGAAGCCTAAGAAAGTTGATTATGTTGGCCTTCCCATTGACGACACTGCAAACGCGTGGATGGATGTTATTGACGAACCGATGTTGTTTTCATCCGACGAAGAAGAATCTGTTGATAAACCGGTTATAGGAGCAGCGGTGGTTGAAAAAGAATTGAAAGTGCAACCAACACATACCGTGCAAGTTGAAGACAAAGTATTAGTTGGGGAAGTAACCACTCAAACAGTTCCCGAGAAAGCAGAAAAAGATGTCGAGGAAACAATCCCCGCTCAAACAATCGAGACTCGTGAAGTTGTCGAAGAAGTGAAGACCGAGGAAGTACCAACAATTCCTATTTCGTCCAATGCAGAAGAACCTGTCGATAAACCGGTTGTAGCAGAACCTGCGGTTGAAACCGAAGTAACCGTGCAACAACCAACAGATACTGTGAAAATTGTAGAAAAAGAAATAATTGAGAAAGTAATCACTCAAACAATCCCCGAGAAAGTAGAACAAGGTGTCGAGGAATCAATCCCCGTTCAACCCATCGAGACTCGTGAATTTGTCGAAGAAGTGAAGAGCGAAGAAGTACCAATAATTCCTACTCAACCAATCGTTTCTCAACAAAAGGAACAGCTAGAATCTGAAATCAGGGATGAAATTGTGACATCAATCGAGACTCGTCAAGTTGTCCAAGAAATGAAGTCTGAAGAAGTACCAACTCCTGCTGTAACTAAGAAGCCTGAGAAAGTTGATTATGTTGGCCTTCCCATTGACGACACTGCAAACGCGTGGATGGATGTTATTGACGAACCGATAGTGCTTTCATCCGATGAAGAAGATCTTGTCGAAAAACCTGTTATGGCAGCACCCGTGGTTGTAACAGAATTGAAAGTACAACCAACCGATAATGTGGAAGTTGTAGAAAAAGACGTAGTTGAGGAAGTAACCACTCAAACAATTCCCGAGAAAGTAGAACAAGGTGTCCAGGAATCAATTCCCGCTCAACCAATCGAGACTCGAGAAGTTGTAGATGAAGTGAAGACTGAAGAAGAACCAACTCCTGTAGTAACTGAGAAGCCTAAGAAAGTTGATTATGTTGGGCTTCCCATTGACGACACTGCAAACGCGTGGATGGATGTTATTGACGAACCGATGGTGTTTTCGTCCGATGAAGAAGAATCTGTTGATAAACCGGTTATAGGAGCACCCGTGGTTGAGACAGAATTGAAAGTGCAACCAACAGATACCGTGGAAGTTGTAGACAAAGTGTTAGTTGAGGAAGTAACTATTCAAACAATCCCCGCTCAAACAACCGAGACTCGTGAATTTGTCGAAGAAGTGAAGACCGGGGTTGTAGCAGAACCTGCGGTTGAAATCGCAGTAATAGTGCAACCAACAGATACTGTGGAAGTTATAGAAAAAGAGGTAGTTGAGGAAGTAGCCATTCAAACAATTCCCGAGAAAGTAGAACAAGGTGTCGAGGAATCAATCCTCGCCAAACCAATCGAGACTCATGAATTTGTCGAAGAACTGAAGAGCGAAGAAGTACCAACAATTCCTGCTCAACCAATCGTTTCTCAAGAAAAGGAACGGCTAGAATCTGAACCTAAGCATGAAATTCTGACAACAATCGAGACTCGTGAAGTTGTCGAAGAAGTGAAGACTGAAGAAGTACCAACTCCTGCTGTAACTGAGAAACCTAAGAAAGTTGATTATGTTGGCCTTCCCATTGACGACACTGCAAACGCGTGGATGGATGTTATTGACGAACCGATAGTGCTTTCATCCGATGAAGAAGAACTTGTCGAGGAACCTGTTATGGCAGCACCCGTGGTTGAAACAGAATTAAAGGTGCAACCAACCGATACCGTGGAAGTTATAGAGAAAGAAGTTGTTGAGGAGAAAGCAATCTCCGCCCAACCAATCGATACTCGTGAAGTTGTCGAAGAATTGGAGACCAAAGAATTGCCAACAATTTCTACTCAACTAAAGGAACAGTTAGAATTCGACACGAAGCGTGCAATTGTGACATCAATCGAGACTCATGAAGTTGTCGAAGAAGTGAAGACTGAAGAAGTACCAACACCTGCTGTAACTGCGAAGCCTAAGAAAGTTGATTATGTTGGCCTTCCCATTGACGACACTGCAAACGCGTGGATGGATGTTATTGACGAACCGATAGTGCTTTCATCCGATGAAGAAGAACTTGTCGAGAAACCTGTTATGGCAGCACCCGTGGTTGTAACAGAATTGAAAGTACAACCAACCGATACTGTGGAAGTTGTAGAAAAAGACGTAGTTGAGGAAGTAACCACTCAAAAAATTCCCGAGAAAGTAGAACAAGGTGTCCAGGAATCAATCCCCGCTCAATCAATCGAGACTCGTGAAGTTATCGAAGAAGTGAAGACTGGAGAAGTACCAACTCCTGTAGTAACTGAGAAGCCTAAGAAAGTTGAATATGTTGGCCTTCCCATTGACGACACTGCAAACGCGTGGATGGATGTTATTGACGAACCGATAGTGCTTTCATCCGATGAAGAAGAACTTGTCGAGAAACCTGTTATGGCAGCACCCGTGGTTGTAACAGAATTGAAAGTACAACCAACCGATACTGTGGAAATTGTAGAAAAAGACGTAGGTGAGGAAGTAACCACTCAAACAATTCCCGAGAAAGTAGAACAAGGTGTCGAGGAATCAATCCCCGCTCAACCAATCGAGACTCGTGAAGTTATCGAAGAAGTGAAGATTGAAGAAGTACCAAATTCTGTAGTAACTGAGAAGCCTAAGAAAGTTGATTATGTTGGGCTTCCCATTGACGACACTGCAAACGCGTGGATGGATGTTATTGACGAACCGATGGTGTTTTCATCCGATGAAGAAGAATCTGTTGATAAACCGGTTATAGGAGCACCCGTGGTTGAGACAGAATTGAAAGTGCAACCAACAGATACCGTAGAAGTTGTAGACAAAGTGGTAGTTGAGGAAGTAACTATTCAAACAGTTCCCGAGAAACCAGAAAAAGATGTCGAGGGAACAATCCCCGCTCAAACAACCGAGACTCGTGAATTTGTTGAAGAAGTGAAGACGGAGGAAGTACCAACAATTCCTATCTCGTCCGATGAAGTAGAACCTGTCGATAAACCGGTTGTAGCAAAATCTGCGGTTGAAATCGAAGTAATCATGCAACCAACAGATACTGTGGAAGTTGTAGAAAAAGAGATAGTTGAAGAAGTATCCACTCAAACAATTGCCGAGAAAGTAGAACAAGGTGTTGACGAATCAAGCTCCGCTCAACCAATCGAGACTCGTGAATTTGTCGAAGAAGTACCAGCAATTCCTACTCAACCAGTCGTTTCTCAAGAAAAGGAACCGCTAGAATCTGAAACTAAGCATGAAATTGTGACAACAATCGGGACTCGTGAAGTTGTCGAAGAAGTGAAGACTGAAGAAGTACCAACCCCTGTTGTAACTGAGACGCCTAAGAAAGTTGATTATGTTGGTCTTCCTATTGACGATACTGCAAACGCGTGGATGGATGTTATTGACGAAGCGATGGTATTTTCGTCCGATGAAGAAGAATCTGTTGATCAACCTGTTGTGGTAGAAGTTCAACCAGTTGCTGTTCAACCAACGGCGCAGTCAGAACCTGAAACCAAAGATGAAGTTGTGGCAACAATAGATACCATTGCAGTTGTTCAAGAAGAAAATGTTGAAGAAATATCAACACCCGTTGTTGTCGGAGAACTCAAAAAATCAGATCGATTTCCTGTTGATGATACTAGTAATGCTTGGATAGATATCACTAATGAATCGATTGTGATCTTGTCGGACGAAGAAGAATCTCCAAAGCAATCAAAAGCTGAAGATGTCGAAAAAGTTGTCGTTGATGAAGTGTCTACCGAACAATCAGTTCCTTATCCAGAATTAAAATTAGAATTGACAGTGAAAGAAGAAGTTCAGACAACAGACAAGCCGGATAATACTGCTCTTCCAATCGATGGTGCCTTTGTAGAAATTAAGACAATCCCGGCTGATTTACCTTCCTATTCAAATATTGCAATTGAAGATGTTAAATTAGGGCAGTCCGGCTTAGACATTGCACTTGCCGGTCCTGTATATCAATATAATCAACCCTTACACGATGAAAAATCTGTTATTGACACATGGTCCAGCGTTCTTGATGATTCCATTCCTGCTAGTAATATTCCTGTAGTGTCGAAATTATCAGCTGATGCTCCTGAATTCACTCCAGCGTTTATGCGCAGTTTACAAGCCAAGGAGACACTCGAGTTTCTTACATCTGAGAGAAGTTCCAGTGCTGCAAGTACTAAACCAATAGCAACAGATTATTATCCTTATAAATCTGATCAGGATTCACCTGAAATACATATGCAGCCATCAAGAAAAGAGAAAATAGTTACTCAAGTAGTGAAAGTATTGAGCCCTTCAGCATCAAGCCCATCATTGCCAGTTGCGAAAGAACTCGTGCAAAAACCATTATCTGACGGCAAAAGCTACGCGGATATATTGTTCGGGGATTACAAGGTGCCATCTTCTGAGATTGTGGTGTCTCCACCAGAAGACACCACAGTTTCTGTTCCCATCAAGACAACTGAAGAAAAGATAGTTAAAACCAAACAGGAACCAAAGCCTAAGAAGCAATTGGAAGAACCCAAACGACAAATTAAAGAGACAGCAAAAACGGCTACTGAAACTAAAACTAAGAAAAAAGTAAAACAGAAAAAAACCGGTGTTGAGCCACAGAAAGATGACGAACCGTTATTCCCAAGGGAAGAGCCTGCAATTGTGCAATCAACTGAGATAATTAAACCCGAAGCACCAAGTATTTCAGTCGTTGAGAAGACTGATGCGACCCCGGCTCCATTCTCCTGGGCATCATTAGTTAGTCGCCCTGGACAATGGGTTGATGATATTCCTCAAAAGAAATCAAAAGAAAGTACAATCTCTACTACGAAAGGAGTTGTTGCTGAAACTCCCAAGAGATCTGAAAAGACCCGAAAGACAGAATCCAAAAAGAAAGAGAAACCACAAAAGAAGTTGCCTGAAGTGGAGGATTGGGACGAACCTGTCCCTGAAGTGAAAACAACATCCGATTCAGATGAAACAGAATACGAAGCTTTAATAACTCCCTTGGAGCCACAAACTTCAAAAACAACAAATGATCAAGTCGTTTCCGTTGAAACACTCTCAAATACTCAAAAGCCAATAGAAGTTACGGAAACGGAAGTTTTCACCTGGGCTTCAGTGGTTCGAAAACCTGGCGAATGGCAGGATAATACCGTACACCGTGCGAGTGAGCAGCAACCAAAACTGAAGGAAAAGTCAAAGAAGCGGGAAACCCGTAAGAGTAAACGGGAAAAGTTGAAATCGCAGCCAGAACAGATTCTGGACAGTACTGATAGTGATGAAATTCAAAAACCAGACCGTATTGAACAAGATCAGCCTAGCAGAATCATACCATTGGAAAGTGTTGAACCCAAACAAGAGGAACATGTTCCCACAGGAGGATTAACATGGGCTAAAGTCGCCAGCCAGATTGATATCTGGACCGATGTTCAACCTAAAGACGAACAAAGATCCGTTCAAATTGATGAGAAACCTAGCAAAGAGCTTAATAAGCAATCGAAAAGGTCCAAACAACCAAATGCGCCAAAGCCAGAAAGTACTCGTCCGAAAGATACTACACCAAAAGAGCCTAAGGAATCTCTTCCAAAATTAGAACAGGTGTCTATGGAATCGCTTCCGAAGTCAGAAAAGCACGTTGAGAATTTGCCTGAGAACATTTTCAAACCATCTGGTCCAACTTGGGCTTCAATTGTTAGCCAAACAACAGAAACTGATTCCCAAGTTAAACGAATACCTACAACTAAACCAATTACTGATCCTATACCAGTCACTAAAATAAAGAAACCTGTGCCCAAAGCTAAGGAGAAACCGATAGTAGTAGATGCCAGACCTGTTCCATTTAAAAAATATGTACATGAGGAAGAAGTACTGGATGACTTTGAGCAAAGCAAGCCTGAAATCAGTAACAAATCATGGGCTGAACTTCTGGATGATGAAGTAGATACTGAATCAATTTCAGCCAAGTTTGAAATAGATAACGAGGTTGAAATACCACTTCATCCGCAACAACCCGCTGAAGCTAATATCGCAACAGTATTAAAGGCTATAGAAAGTATTTCCAAGGAGCCAGTGAAAGTAACGTCTTCAACGAATAAACCCGATCAATTTATTGCGCTCGAAGAGGAAACAATCAAAGAAGATGAAAACGTGTCTGTCACTGACGATATCAAGGAATTACCTTCAGTTGAAAACGACGAAGAACTAGAAAGAGCCACTATGAAATTAGATACAGTTGATGTGCCTACATCTCCAGTAACACCCTTGTCTACGACTATTTTTGATATGAATCAATTTATCAATGCTGAGAGGCAACATTTTGAAGAGCCCCTAATTTCAAAAGACAAAAGGGAAAAAGTAGAAACTGGAGATGAGTTGAAGAAATATGAGCCCAAAGAAAAAGAGGCGTTAGTTGAGGTCTCAGAACCAAAAGAGACAACTAAAGTGGATGAGGCCAGTATTGAAGAAGAACTAACACTTCAAACTGAGCTGGTGCTAAAAGAAGAAGACAGTAAAGGTCAAATAAAAACGTTCCCACAATCTGTGGATATTTCTCCCACTGATCCCGATTTCAGTAATTTTATGTACTGGAAAAATGTTCCCGAAGAAATAGCCGAAATCGAGCCATTACCAAAAAAAGAACGTAAGGTTTCATGGTCAACTGATTTAATTCAGGTTATATCCAATAAAAAGGAAGTTGAGGAACACCCAACTTTAACAACTGTAGACATTAAACCTGACAAAGCTACTAAGGAAGAAGAGGAAATTGTATCAACTCCCATCGTGCAGAAAGATCCAATTTCTACAATCGTTTCAACACCAGAAGATGATCTAAAACCGACTTCAAAATCAGAAGAAATCGTTCCATTAGAACCGAATTTGGAACAAAATGATAGCCGAGAGGAAAATCGAGAGTCTCCTGTTAAAGAAGCTATTAAAGAGGAATTAGAGCATGAGACCGAATTAGATACTCAAATCTCTTGGTCGACAATTGTAAAACAAGAAAAGCTTGACGAAGTCACACCTGCAGAAAAACCAAAGTCCAACGAAATTGATACAGTGGTCATTGAAGAGTTAACTGATCGAATTTCTCAACCTGCAAACATTCCCTGGACTACCATAGCAAAGACAACAACTGAATTTATTGCTACAGAACAGTTCCAACAACCTGAGATTGTGAAGAAATCGAAGGACACCGAAGAGGAAATTGTTTCATTTGAAGTACCCCAAGAGGAAATCCAAATTTCTGTAGTACCTGAGCCATCGGAAACAAAGGAAGAGGAAACGCTGGTCATTAGTAACACAACCTCATGGTCAGGCATAGTAATAGCAGATAAACCTGAGGAGAAAGAGCCCCTTATACAATCTCAAACTTTAGACGAAGTCACGCCGCCAGAAAAACCAAAGTCCAGTAAAGACAGCACAGAGACTCCCGTAAATGTTGTAAAACATGATATAACGGAACCTAAGGTGGTTGAGGATATATCTCAACCTACAAATATTTCCTGGTCTACTATAGTTAAGACAACAACTGAAACCATCACTACGGAACAACAACCTGAGGTCATTATGCCAGTAAAAGAATTGCAGGATACCGAAAAGGAAATCGTTGCAATTGAAGTACCCAAAGAGCAAGTCCAGATTCCTCTACTACCCGAGCCAGTTGAATTAAGGCAAAAGGAACATCTAACCGTTGACAATGCAACCTCCTGGTCGAACATAGTAGAAGAAGCTAAACTTGAAGAGCCCGCTGAACAACCTCCAACTCAAACTATTGAAGAAGTCACACCTGCAGTAAAACCAGAGTACAGTCCAGATGATGAAGCTGTACGAGCTTATAGTACAGAACCCGAGATTTCTCAACCTTTACAGATTCCCTTGTCTACTATACTTAAGACTACAACCGAATTCATCGCTACAGAACAGTTACATCGTCCTGAAGTCAGTAAACCTGTCAAGGAATTGAAAAACACCGAAAAGGAAACTGCTGCAATTGAAGTACCCAAAGAGGGGGTTCAGATTCCTCTAGCGCCAGAGCCAACAGAATTAAATGAAGAGGAAACCTTGATCATTAGTAACTTAACATCTTGGTCGGATATAGTAAAAGAAGATAAGAAGTCCGCTGAACAGCCTCAAACTCAAACTCTTGATGAAGCCACACCGACAGAAAAACCAGTATCCCCTGCGAATGTTGTAGAAGATGATATAACAAGACCTACGTTATCAGATCAAATTGCTCAACTTGCAAACAAATTTGTCTGGAATACTAAAATAAAGACAGCGACTGTAAGTAACGCTACAGATCATTTCCATCATCCTGAGGTCAAGAAATTTGTGAAGGTATCGAAGGACACTGAAAAGGATATTGTTGCAATTGAAGAACCTAAAGAGGAAGTTCAGATCTCTATAGTACCAGCGCCAGTGGAATTAAGGAAAGAAGAAACCCTGATCGTTAGCAACGCAAGTTCCTGGTCGGACATAGTAAAAGAAGATAAACCTGAAGAGAAAAAGATCCTCGCAGAACTTCTAGTTAAAACTATTGAAGATGTCACACCTGCAGAGGAACCAGAGTCCGTTAAAGATGGCGACGTTTTAAATGTTAATATTACAGAACCCAAGTTCATTGAGGAGTTACCTGATCGAGTTTCTCAACCTACACAAATTCCCTGGTCTACTATAGTTGAAACTACTACTGAAATCATCTCTACAGAACAGTCACATCTCCCCGAGGTCAGTGAACCAGTTAAAGAATTAAAACCAGCGGAAGTAGCGCAAGAAGAACCGCTGGTCGCCAACAATGCAACTTCCTGGTCGGACATAGTAAAAAAAGATGAGCCTGAAGAGAAAAACGCGATACTATTTGCTGAACAGCCAGAATCTAGGGTTGTTCCTGAGTTTCCTGATCGAATTTCTCAGCCTACGCAGATTCCCTGGTCTACTATAGTAAAGACAACAACTGAATTCATCTCTACAGAACAGTTACATCTTCCTGAGATCAAGAAACCTGTACAGAAATCGAAAGACACAAAAGAGGAAGTCCAGATTTCTCTAGTAACCGAGCCAATAGAATTAAAGAAAGAAGATCTCCAGATCATTAATAGTGAAACTTCCTGGTCTGACATAGTTAAAGAAGATAAGCCTGAAGAGAAAAAGCCTGTAGAACAACCTCAAACTGAAGTCGAAACGCGGAAGGCAAGTAAACAAAAATCCAAAAAGAAGAAGAAATTTATTGCAGAGGAAGTTCCAGTGGAGGCAGGTAAAGTTACTGAAGACATTTCTACAACAGAAGCAAAGATTGTTCCAGAAAGTGTAGCCATAAGCAAAGAACCTGAAATTCCTACAGACGTTAGTGAATCTAAATTGAAAAAAGGAAAGTCTAAAAAGAGAATACCAGAAGCGATTGATATTCCTGCTTTAACCGTTTTTGAAGGAAAAACTGCTACCGAATTAGAATTTGAAGATTGGTTAGTCACTCAACCTGCGGTTGAATCAATTGTGCAAGAAACTGCTGTTTCTAGTCCACTTGAGGAAGAGGTTGTACCAAAAGAGAAAAAGACGTTGAGGATAGAACCTACTGATACTGAAGATAATACGATTATTTCTGAAATTGCAGAAACTGAACCAACTGCGATTGTAACATTTGACGTGGATCATGAATCTAAATGGGAACAGGCTCCAGAACCACAGTTGGATACTTTTCCAGATCCTTCAACATCATTTGAACGTGAGACCACAGATTTTATTCTTGCAGAAAAAGGATATTTGGAGCCTGAGAAGGAGCCTAAAATAGTGTCAGTAGCGACTGATAACATTGAGCAAGTCGAAGAAATCACTACTAAAATTGAAGTCTCTAGTGATAAAATTAAAGATTTCAAGCCTGCTACAGTTTCTTGGTCATCAATTGTTCAGCAAAATATCCAGACACCTGCAACTGAGCAACCCCTTGATGTTCGTCCCATTGAACCTGTTGATCCTGCTCCGAAACAACCCTCAGATGGCTCTTGGTCAACAACTGTTCAAGAATATGAAGCAATATCAGCGGAAGAAGTTGAGTCACATCACCCTATGGTTACTAAACCAAAGGAACACAGACAGAAAAAGGAAAAATCGAAAAAGAAGCATAAAAAACTACCCGAAGAACTTGCCTACTCTATTGACAAAGTTTCGCCTGCCTTGGTACCAGAATTAGTAGAAAATCCACCGCCTTCACAAATGTCTTGGTCGTCTATTGTAAGTCATACAACCGAGTTCATTACGTCTGAACAAAAGCTAGGCCAAAACATTCCAAAAGAAAAGCTGGAAAGCCGTGATGACAAACAGATTGTTAAAGATACAGAAGAAAAGGTACAATTAATTTCTAAACCAGAGCTCAAGGAACGGAAATTCAAGAAGCAGAAGAGGGACAGATCGCCTTTGGAAGCCAGTAAACCCTCTCCGGAACTAGTCCAATTAATTCCTGAAATCGTAGATGCTCCTATAGTTCAAAACAACAAACCGACATGGGCGGCTATAGTCAGTCAAACTACAGACTTCATTGATACGGAAAAACATAAAATTTTGGATAACGTTGTCAATGCAACGGTACCGATTCAAGAGTTGGAAAGCAAATCTATAAAAACTCCCCTATTAGATATTGTCACCAAAGATCAACAAGAAGTAGATTGGTCCGAAATTGAAGAACGGCAAGAAATCAATACTCCAACAGATATCAAGGATGATGTATCTGCAATTGTTCCCAAGCAGGATGTTGAAACTGCTTCATCAGTTAAACTATTACCTCTGAAAAAACGACCAGCCAAAGAAACAAAACCACGTGCTAAAAAGACAGATTTCGAAACACAGGATCTGCAGAGCGAATCTAAGGAAATTCAGGTAGTAGAAATCACTACTCCTGAATACAAAGTAGTCGATGATACGGTCCTATATCCTCTTCCAAAGGAGGAACTAGAGTTAAGCGAATCTGATACCGAAAAACCAAAATCAGACAACTGGAAGCTGGATAAGAAAACGAAAAAATCTAAAAAATCCACACTCAAGGAATCTGAAGAGTCTGCTACAGAAGATAATTCGCCAAAAGAGACATTTGTTCCACCTACACCAAATGTGTGGAGTTTAAGTGAAACTTACGCACAAGTTGTTAAAAAATCAGGCTTTGTCACGGACCCTGTAGTTTACGAAACGGAAACAAAACCATCGTCTGTCGTCAAAGAGAAAACGCAAGTTGTACCCGAGCTTTTTAAAGAAGAAGCGATAACCGCAGACGAGGAAATAATGGATTTTGAATGCTCTTGGAAACCTGAAGTATTAGACTTTGAGATTGCACCCGAAAGTATCAAAGTCTCTTCTGAAATAATAACTAAAGAACCTGAATACAATGTGAGGTTCACTGAAACATTTGCAGAACCAGCAATTGAAAATATAGAAGACGTAGAAGAAATCGAACCAAAGACTCTAACTTGGAAAGAAATGATGAACGAAGATGAGGTTGCTATTAAATCCTGGGCTTCCATTGTTAAAGATAACGTTCCTGAGCAAGATTTCCATTCGACAATTTTGCCTTCCGAATTAGAGGTTTCTGACAGAAAATCCCGGTCTTCAATTCGTCCAATCATTCAAGTAACTGAAATAGCTGATTCGCCTCATGTAATTGAAAAACCGTTGGACCCTGATGGCTTTATGGAATATCTTTCGAAAAAAGAGAAGCATCGTCGAAGATCGGGTTCTCGATCACAACAGTTGCCACAAGATATTACGGAAGAAGTCAAAGAAGAGATTAAGCCAAAACCGAAAAAGAAGAAATCAAAGAAGACTGGTAAGAAGGAGGAACAGATAACCGCAATCGTGCCGCAGAAAGAAGACAAGAAAGTTGATGATGAACCTGAGGAAATCAAGCCAAAAGAAGATACTGAAGTGTTACAGCTTTCATGGTCTTCAGTAGTATTGCAGGCAGAAGAAGAAGAGCTGGTTCAGAACGACTTCACTAGTCCTTTAGAAATTAAACAAAAAATTCCCAAACCAGTGGAAGAGAGCTCTGAGAAGACCAAACTAAAAAAACAGAAACCCCACAAGGAGAAAAAGAAGGCCAAAAAGTCGGTCGTGATTACCGACGAAGTCGCTTCGGAAAGTACTCCAGAAGAGGAGATAGTGACCAATAAGGGGAAGGATGGTGAAAAGTCTTGGTCTGATGCAGTGAAGCAGACTATTAACTTCATTGACTCAGAACTACAAAACTTGTTTAACAAACCAAAACCAGAATCAGAGGTAGTATCGCAACCAGCTGCAGAAAAGCCCACACATCCGGTAACTGAAACCGAAATTGAAACTCCGGTACCATCAAGCGAATCGATTACTGAGAAGATTGTCATCGACATTTCTAAAGTGGTTGTAGAACCCTTAGATTCCACTTCTGCTCAGGAACCGCAGATAGAGCCAGAAGTTGTATTGGAACAAGTCGTAGAGAAGGCCCCAGCACAAGATGAACATTCATTACTGCCTGAAGTCACTCCGGAAAGTACTCCAGAAGAGGAGGTAGTGACCAATAAGGGGAAGGATGGTGAAAAGTCTTGGTCTGACGCAGTGAAGCAGACTATTAACTTCATTGACTCAGAACTACAAAACTTGTTTAACAAACCGAAACCAGAATCAGAGGTAGTATCGCAACCAGCTGCAGAAAAGTCTACAGTTCTGCTAACTGAAGCCGAAATTGAAATTCCAGTACCATCAAGCGAATCGATCACTGAGAGAGTTGTCATAGATATTTCTAAGGTGGCTGTAGAACCCTTAGATTCCACTACTGCTGAGGAATCGCAGATAGAGCCAGAGGTTGTATTGGAACAAGTCGTAGAGAAGGCCCCAGAAAAAGATGAACATTCATTACTGCCTGAACCATCATTAATTGAAGTTGACTTCAAAGTTCCAGTATCAACAAGCGACTTGGTCACCGATAAGGTGCCGAAGGGTCAAATGTCTTGGTCGGACACAGTGAAGCAGACTGTAAGCTTTATTGAACTAGAACAACAGAACGTATTTAACAAACCGAAACCAGAATCAGATGTACCAGAGGTAGTACTACAATCCTCTGCAGAGCCGCCCACAGTGCCTGTAACTGAAGTTAACATCGAAGCTCCACCAGGCAAACCAATTACTGAAAAGATTGCAGTGCCTGTAACTGAAGTTAACATTGAAGCGTCAGAGCCATCAAGCGAAACAACTACTGAAAATGTTGTTATAGAGCCACTAGATACGAAATCTGCTCAGAAGCCGGAGGTAGCAACAGAGGTAACGCTGGAAACCAAAAAGAGTCCAACAGTGGATGTATTAGTCGTAGAACCTTCACTGCCCTTAACTGCAGTCGACATCGGAGTTCCAGTATTACCAAACGAGCTAGTAACTGATAAGGCACCGAAGAGTGAAATGTCTTGGGCTGATACAGTGAAGCAAACTTCTAGTTTCATTGAATTAGAACAACAAAATGTATTCGGAAAACAAAAACCAGAACTAGTTGTACCAGCGGTAGAACAGTTTGAGCCTCTTTCCGACTCGCAAAATGCCGCAGAGGAGCTCGCTGTACCGTTAACCGAAGTTGATATCGGAGTTCCGGTACCTTCAAGCGAATCAATTACTGAAAAGGTACTCATTGAAATTTCTACGTTAGAGCCTTCAGTATCTGCCCAGGAACTTGAAATAGTCCCAGAGAAATTATTGGAAACTGAGAAAATCCTAGCTGCCGAACCTCAGTCTGTCGCAGAAAAGAAAACAGAACAGCCTGCTCTGCCATTAACTGAAATCCACGTCGAAGATCCAGTACCACTAAATGATCTGGAAACCAATAAGGCGCCGAAGAGTGAAATGTCATGGTCCGACACAGTGAAGCAGACTATTAGTTTCATTGATTCAGAACTACAAAACGTATTTAACATATCGAAACAGGAATCAGATCTACCAAAGGAAGTATCGCCCACAGAGCCTACAAATGAAGTTGACATCCTAGTTTCAGTACCATCAAGTGAAACGATTATTGAAAAGGCCGTCATTGCAACTTCAAAAGTGGTTGTAGAGCCATTAGATACAAAATCTAGTCAGGAACCCGATATAGTACCAGAGGTTGTATTGAAACCTGAGAGGATTCAAGCAGAAGATGTACAAGTCGTAGAGGAAGCCCCACAACAAGGGACGAATCAATTACAGCTTGCAAACATCGAAGCTCCAGTTCCCTCAAATGAGATGGTAACAGATAAGTCGCCAAAGGGTGAAATGTCTTGGGCTGACACAGTGAAGCAGACTATTAGTTTCATTGATTCAGAAATACAAAACGTATTTAACAAACCGAAATCAGAGTCAGAAGTAGCATTGGTACCTGAACAGATTGTAGCAGATATTCAAGTTGAGTCTGTTTCTGAATCCCAACCTACCACAGTTCCGTCATCTGACGAGGACATTGAAGTTCCAGTCCCATCAAGCGAATCAATTACTGAAAAGGTTCTTACTGAAATTTCTAAATTGGTTGTAAAGCCTTTAGATTCAAAATCTACTCGGGAACCCGAGGTTTTACCAGGACTTGTTTTGGAAACTGAAAAGATTCCAGCAGAGGAAGTACTGCAGCCTGAACCGTCGTCAACTGAAGTTAACGTCGAAGTTACAGTATCACCGAACGAGCTTGCAACTGATAAAACGCCAAAGAGTGAAGTATCCTGGGCAGACACAGTGAAGCAGACTATTAGTTTCATTGAATTAGAACAACAAAATGTCTTTAACAAACCGAAGCCAAAAACCGAATCAGGATTGGAACCAGAACAGATTGTAGCAGCAGATGTTCAAGTTGAACCTGTTTCTGAATCGCAGTCCACCACAGTTCCTTTAACGGACTTGGACATCGAAGCTCCAGCACCATCAAGCGAATCAATTACTGATAAGGTTGTTACTGAAATTTCTAAGTTGGTTGTAGAGCCTTTAGATACAAAATCTACTCGGGAACCCGAGGTATTACCAGAAATTGTTTTGGAAACTGAAAAGATTCCAGCAGAGGAAGTACTGCAGCCTGAACCGTCGTCAACTGAAGTTAACGTCGAAGTTCCAGTATCACCGAACGAGCTTGCAACTGATAAAACGCCAAAGAGTGAAGTATCCTGGGCAGACACAGTGAAGCAGACTATTAGTTTCATTGAATTAGAACAACAAAATGTCTTTAACAAACCGAAGCCAAAAACCGAATCAGGATTGGAACCAGAACAGATTGTAGCAGCAGATGTTCAAATTGAACCTGTTTCTGAATCGCAGCCCACCACAGTTCCTTTAACGGACTTGGACATCGAAGCTCCAGCACCATCAAGCGAATCAATTACTGAAAAGGTTGTTACTGAAATTTCTAAGTTGGTTGTAGAGCCTTTAGATTCAAAATCTACTCGGGAAGCCGAGGTATTACCAGAAATTGTTTTGGAAACTGAAAAGATTCCAGCAGAGGAAGTACTGCAGCCTGAACCGTCGTCAACTGAAGTTAACGTCGAAGTTCCAGTATCACCGAACGAGCTTGCAACTGGTAAAACGCCAAAGAGTGAAGTATCCTGGGCAGACACAGTGAAGCAAACTATTAGTTTCATTGAATTAGAACAACAAAATGTCTTTAACAAACCGAAGCCAGAAACCGAATCGGGATTGGAACCAGAACAGATTGTAGCAGCAGATGTTCAAATTGGACCTGTTTCTGAATCGCAGTCCACCACAGCTCCTTTAACGGACTTGGACATCGAAGCTCCAGCACCATCAAGCGAATCAATTACTGAAAAGGTTGTTACTGAAATTTCTAAGTTGGTTGTAGAGCCTTTAGATTCAAAATCTACTCGGGAACCCGAGGTATTACCAGAAATTGTTTTGGAAACTGAAAAGATTCCAGCAGAGGAAGTACTGCAGCCTGAACCGTCGTCAACTGAAGTTAACATCGAAGTTCCAGTATCACCGAACGAGCTTGCAACTGATAAAACGCCAAAGAGTGAAGTGTCCTGGGCAGACACAGTGAAGCAGACTATTAGTTTCATTGAATTAGAACAACAAAATGTCTTTAACAAACCGAAGCCAAAAACCGAATCAGGATTGGAACCAGAACAGATTGTAGCAGCAGATGTTCAAGTTGAACCTGTTTCTGAATCGCAGTCCACCACAGTTCCTTTAACGGACTTGGACATCGAAGCTCCAGCACCATCAAGCGAATCAATTACTGATAAGGTTGTTACTGAAATTTCTAAGTTGGTTGTAGAGCCTTTAGATACAAAATCTACTCGGGAACTCGAGGTATTACCAGAAATTGTTTTGGAAACTGAAAAGTTTCCAGCAGAGGAAGTACTGCAGCCTGAACCGTCGTCAACTGAAGTTAACGTCGAAGTTCCAGTATCACCGAACGAGCTTGCAACTGATAAAACGCCAAAGAGTGAAGTATCCTGGGCAGACACAGTGAAGCAGACTATTAGTTTCATTGAATTAGAACAACAAAATGTCTTTAACAAACCGAAGCCAAAAACCGAATCAGGATTGGAACCAGAACAGATTGTAGCAGCAGATGTTCAAATTGAACCTGTTTCTGAATCGCAGTCCACCACAGTTCCTTTAACGGACTTGGACATCGAAGCTTCAGCACCATCAAGCGAATCAATTACTGAAAAGGTTGTTACTGAAATTTCTAAGTTGGTTGTAGAGCCTTTAGATTCAAAATCTACTCGGGAACCCGAGGTATTACCAGAAATTGTTTTGGAAACTGAAAAGATTCCAGCAGAGGAAGTACTGCAGCCTGAACCGTCGTCAACTGAAGTTAACGTCGAAGTTCCAGTATCACCGAACGAGCTTGCAATTGATAAAACGCCAAAGAGTGAAGTATCCTGGGCAGACACAGTGAAGCAGACTATTAGTTTCATTGAATTAGAACAACAAAATGTCTTTAACAAACCGAAGCCAAAAACCGAATCAGGATTGGAACCAGAACAGATTGTAGCAGCAGATGTTCAAGTTGAACCTGTTTCTGCATCGCAGTCCACCACAGTTCCTTTAACGGACTTGGACATCGAAGCTCCAGCACCATCAAGCGAATCAATTACTGATAAGATTGTTACTGAAATTTCTAAGTTGGTTGTAGAGCCTTTAGATTCAAAATCTACTCGGGAACCCGAGGTATTACCAGAAATTGTTTTGGAAACTGAAAAGATTCCAGCAGAGGAAGTACTGCAGCCTGAACCGTCGTCAACTGAAGTTAACGTCGAAGTTCCAGTATCACCGAACGAGCTTGCAACTGATAAAACGCCAAAGAGTGAAGTATCCTGGGCAGACACAGTGAAGCAGACTCTTAGTTTCATTGAATTAGAACAACAAAATGTCTTTAACAAACCGAAGCCAAAAACCGAATCAGGATTGGAACCAGAACAGATTGTAGCAGCAGATGTTCAAATTGAACCTGTTTCTGAATCGCAGTCCACCACAGTTCCTTTAACGGACTTGGACTTCGAAGTTCCAGCACCAGCAAGCGAACCAATTACTGAAAAGGTTGTTATTGAAATTTCTAAGGTAGTTGTACAGCCATTAGATGTGAAATCTGCTCAAGAACCCGAGAAAGTACCAGAAGTTGTATTGAAAACCGAAAATATTCCAGCAGAGGATGTACCGGTTGCAGAGGAGGCCACAGAACAAGAGGAAAGCCCATTACAGCCTGTGACTAAAGTTGACATCGAAGTCCCAGTGTCGCCACATGAGTTGGTAAATAATAAAACACCAAAGAGTGAAGTATCCTGGGCAGACACAGTGAAGCAGACTATTAGTTTCATTGAATTAGAACAGCAAAATGTCTTTAACAAACCGAAACCAGAACCAGAAGTAGCATTGGAACCTGAACAGATTGAAACACCAGATGTTCAAGTTGAGCCTGTTTCTGATTCGCAACCTACCACAGTTCCGTTAACTGACGAGGACATTGAAATTCCAGTCCCATCAAGCGAGTCAATTACTAATAAGGTTGTTATTAAAGTTTCTGAAGTGGTTGTAGAGCCATTAGATACAAAAATTGCTCATGAACCCGAGGCACTACCAGAGATAGTATTGGAACCCGAAAAGATTACAGCAGAGTATGTACAAGTTGCAGAGGAGGCCACGGAACAGGAGGAAAGTTCATTACAGCCAGTACCGTCATTGACTAAAGTTGACATCGAAATCCCAGTACCGCCACATGAGTTGGAAACTGATAAAACTCCAAAGAGTGAAGTATCCTGGGCAGACACAGTGAAGCAGACTATTAGTTTCATTGAATTAGAACAACAAAACGTTTTTAACAAACCGAAGCCAAAAACCGAATCAGGATTGAAACTAGAACAAATTGTAGCAGCAGATGTTCAAGTTGAACCTGTTTCTGAATTGCAGTCCACCACAGTTCCTTTAACGGACTTGGACATCGAAGTTCCAGCACCAGCAAGCGAACCAATTACTGAAAACGTTGTTATTGAAATTCCTAAGGTAGTTGTACAGCCATTAGATGTGAAATCTGCTCAAGAACCCGAGACAGTACCAGAGGTTGTATTGAAAACCGAAAATATTCCAGCAGAGGATGTACCAGTTGCAGAGGAGGCCACAGAACGAGAGGAAAGCCCATTACAGCCAGTGCCGTCATTGACTAAAGTTGACATCGAAATCCCAGTATCGCCACACGAGTTGGTAACTGATAAATCGCCAAAGAGTGAAGTATCCTGGGCAGATACAGTGAAGCAGACTATTAGTTTCATTGAATTAGAACAGCAATATGTCTTTAACAAACCGAAACCAGAACCAGAAGTAGCATTGGAGCCTGAACAGATTGCAATACCAGATGTTCAAGTTGAGCCTGTTTCTGAATCGCAACTTACCACAGTTCTGCTAACTGACGTGGAAATCGAAGTTCCAGTCCCATCAAACGAATCAGTTACTGAGAAGGTTGATATTGAAGTTTCTAAGTTGGTTGTAGATCCTTTAGATTCAAAATCTACTCAGGAACCCGAGATATCGAAAGTTGTGTTGGAAACTGAAAAGATTCAAGCAGAGGAGGTACAAGTCTTAGAGAAGGCACCAAAGCAAGATGAATATCCACTACAGCCTGAACAGCCATTGACTGAAGTTAACATCGACGTTTCAGTATCACCAAAGGAGCTTGGAACTGATAAAACGCCAAAGAGTGAAGTATCCTGGGCAGACACAGTGAAGCAGACTATTAGTTTCATTGAATTAGAACAACAAAACGTCTTTAACAAACCGAAGCCAAAAACCGAATCAGAATTGGAACCAGAACAGATAGTAGCAGCAGATGTTCCAGTTGAACCTGTTTCTGAGTCGCAGTCCACCACAATTCCTTTAACGGACTTGGACATCGAGGTTCCAGCACCATTAGGCGAATCAATTACTGAAAAGGTTGTTTTTGAAATTTCTAAGTTGGTTGTACAGCCATCATCTGCTCACGAACCCGTAACAGTTCCAGAGGTTGCAACAGCAGATGTTCAAGTTGAGTCTGTTTGTGAATCGCAACCAACCACAGTTCCGTCAACTGACGTGGAAATCAAAGTTCCAGCACCATCAAGCGATACAATTACTGAAAAGGTTGTTATTGAAATTTCCAAGTTGGTTGTCGAGCCATTATATACAATATCTGCTCAGAAATCCGAGATAGTACAAGAGGTTCTATCGGAACCAGGGAAGTCTCCACGAGAGGATGTACAAGTTGTAAAGGAGGCTCCTGAACAAGAGGAAAGTCTTTCACAGTCTGCACTCTCATTGACTAAAGTTGACATCGAAGTTCCCGCATCGTCAAAAGAGCAGCTAACTAATAATGTGCCTTTGGGTGGATTATCTTGGTCCGATACAGTGAAGCAGACTATTAGTTTCATTGACTCAGAACAACAGAATGTATTTAACCAACCGAAACCAGAGCCAGAGGTACTGTCGCAACCTGCCTCTGAGAAGCCCATTGTGCCATTAACTGAAGTTGACATTGAAATGCCAGTATTATCAAGCGACGTGACTGACTTAACTTTGGAATCCAATGAGAAAATTCATGAGGTTCCATCAAATCGAGAATCAGATGTGGAGAATGTTTCATTTATAACTACTATTGCGGTCGCTCCGAAATCGGAAGTTCCTGTAATTAAACCTTCGAGTCCAAGTGAAAGTAAACCACAGGCCACCCTATTACTGACTGAATTTAAATCAGGCTTCTCAGAACAGCCCACCTGCTCATCATTCGAGACGATTACACTCGAAATTGACGAAGATCAACCAAAATGTGTCCTTAAAGAAAACATTCTTGAACCGACAAGCAAGTTGACAACTTCGGTTGATGAAGATGTTCTTCCTTCAAATACTGCTACACCAGAAAACACCTGGTCAACTACTGTTACTTTTGTCACAGAATCAAAAGTAGCAGACTCTCATGCACCAGACCTGACTATAATAGACAGCATTCAAAATATCTCTACTACCGATCCTCTCTATACTACTGCAGAAAGGTCTCCACAATATTGGTCAGCCACTATTCAGTCATCGAATAAAGTTGAACAATTTGCTCCAGAGTCTACAATTGAAAGCGATGCCCTAAAGAAGATTACTGAAGCTATCGCAAGAACAACTGAATTTTTGCAGAAGCCTCTCAAGGAAGTAGAATCCAATCTCGCCGGTATAGAACCAGTGCCATTAAAAGATTCGAATCTCCTCGAATCTGAAATCAATTTGCATCTTGATCGAGAATCTTTTGTCTTAGATAGCCCGCGTTATGATAGCATACCAACGAAATCTGAAGTTAAAGAAGTTGTTAAAGGTAGGGAAGAACCATTAAATATACCAATAGAATCAAAAGTTAGCCTAAAGCAGGAAGCAAATGAACCCAGTGATCAAATCCTTCTTAACTATTTCCGTGATAATTTCCGCACGAAGTATCCTACGTTAGTACCATTTGATACTGCTTGGGCATTATTATTGCACACAAGTAGTATTCCTACTGTTACCACAAAGACTGAAATTTCTGAAGAAAATATTAAGACTGATACTGCACTTACCGAACAAATTTTAACTAACGACGACCAGACAACGACTGAGAAGTCTGCAACACTGACCAGTTCCGAAAAAGACGACTCTGAAGCACGACTTTGTCAAAATTTATATAACGACAATCTGGTAACGCCAGAACGGTCCTGTTTAAGTACATGTGAAGTAGAGTGTCCTGTTCGGCTGATCAGTGGTTTGCTGGACGAGAATAAGGTAGATGAAGATGATGATGACAATGACGACGAGGAAAACCAGGAACTTACATGTGTTATCGACGTTAAAAGGACTGATTTTGACAATGACGACGATGATGATCGTAATCCTGGAAGCAGTGCTTCAAGTGGTTCCGCAACGCCAACTTCGAAAAATCAACAAAGCTTGAGTTGTGCATCACAAAGTATGTCAGCCGATCTTCCAGGTGGTATTGGAAATTGGCGCGATCAAAGCACTTATATTGCCTTAGCTGAGCAAGAACTACAGCACCAAACCGAAATTAATGATAACCAAACAATACCTATTGCAATTGAACACAAATCCCCAACCCTTGCAAGTGTATCCCAAATTCCTATCACCCCCCCAAGCCCCGTGCCTAACGTGAGTCTAACATCAAAAATAACCTCCAGTGTGATTGATACTGCAAGAAGTGTGGATCAATTAACCACTCTACCCGGCACTAAACTTACCACTGTCGCTGTTTCTGCTATAAGCTCGCCCACAATCACTACAACTACCAAAACAGAAACAGTTTTACCCGAAAATATGCACCCAGAACAAAAAGTAATTACCAAAACTACAACAACGACGACTACAACCACTGATGAGCTATTAGCGCCTGAAATTTCCGCAAGGACCACACCCACAGTCATAAAAAGGACGACCAAGACAACGACAACAACGCTGACTGCACCCCCAGGGGAGCAATCATCCACAGCAATAACAAGCATCACAAGCAACGACGGCAGCGACGATGTCGTCCTCGAGTACAACCGGCAACAGAAGGTGATAACGATGAGTCTTCGTTTGTTTGTAGCTATTATATTTGCTGCTTTTTTGTGTGGTTTTGGTATTTGTTTTTGGCTTTTAAGTAGTTTGAAGTTTTGTAATTGGTAATGTAAAACCCAAAAAAATGGAATCATTGAAAATACCAGTTGCCAGTAACGATAGTAACATATACTTAATTAAAAAATATACTGTTCGGATTTATTGTATATTCAGCTTAGTAATACATTATGTATTATTTAGCATTTATATATATCTTTTTAACTTTTCTCTATTTACTATACTGTTTCATTTAATATTTTTCATTTATTGTACGACTCCTATTTCGTACCATGTTTTCGTTATTTTTATTTGATGTTAATTGTACATATAGTTTACATATTTGATGAAGGATTGAAGATTGCTATGTAACCGAAATAAAGTTTTTGCATGAAATTATTCTTTTCTTTTTAAATAACGTAATAAAAAATAAAAATATATACATACTAATCTGTAACAAAAGTAGTTTTGATTTGAACACTAATACAAATCGTAGTATAGAATGTGCACTACAGTAGAAGGTACCAAGAACGATAACATAACACACGTAAGGTTTTATCATCCTAAGTGCAATGATGCTAACCTCTATTAACAAAAATAGGTGGTATTGTATAAAAAATATATTCACTGCTACTTAATCTAATCTAGAATATGCCCTATCCACGAAAAAGTCACCCAGGCTTAGACTTTCTTATATTTTCGAAAGATCCTTCAATATTTTTGACGGGTCATCTAACAATTTATTAGGCTTTTTTAAATTTTTTTTTTTTTAAAAAAAAAAGTGCTAAGCTATTAACCGAGCAATAAAGAATGAGTGTATTACATGGAATCATTGTGATGAAACACACACACACACTTTTCGCTCCAAGGTAATGTGGAGATAGAATTTCACACTGTCCTACCGACTTTTTGCATCACTTACAGTTTATAAGTTTCAACGTGTTTTTGCAGACATTTTGCCAAAGCATTTCTAATCTCGTTTTTAAAATTAAATTGTGCACTGAATGCAAATATTAAGAAACATTTGATCCCTCATAGTTCAAAACGTATTTGAACATTTTGAGTGTTTTTGTTTTATCCACGGTTTCTGTTAAAAGTTATATAATCTACAAATTTTGGTTGACGGAAAAATTCCTTTTACAGATTTGAATTCCATATAAAATAAACTTTCAGAGAAAGATTTAAAAATACATATGGTTGTCTTACAGGGCTCGGCGCCAAAATGATTACAATGTCAAAAATTCATTCGTAGTACACGTTGTGTAACTTAAAAACTTAATTCTATCGTGTATCTTTAAATAGCTATGCAGAGATGAGAATTTTAAGTTTTTCTGTACTTTGCCCACAGCCTTTGACGTTAATAGCTCATACAGGCCGTGCCCTTGCTTCTCGTCTTTTAAACTAAAATATAACTAAAAGTCGTTGAATTTAGCATAAATATTCAGTTAGAAAAAGATTTAAACAGCGGCAGAGGGTAGAAGGCCTACAATTAAAAAAAAAAATATTACGTTCTACCCAAAAAAAAAATTGTACATACAGCGCAGCGTACAATTTTACTTCAGAAACATGTGACCCATTATTTTTGCAAAATTGCGCTTTTTGTCGAATAAAAATCCAACTTTTCGGATGATTCTCTACCATTATCTGTTGAATGTATATATGTGTGTATTTTGAAAATATCAGCAAGTTTAAGATCTTGTTTATTTGAGACCACAAGCTCGTCTGCGTAATATATTTTTACCGGTCCTTATCATCAGTATAGCAGTATATTGTATACTAAAAATTCAAAACAACAAATTTTACCTTTGCATTCAACAGAATGGGTCATAGTCCAGTTTCTATAAAATCTTCGTTTTTATTTTATTTCAAGTTGAACTTTTTTTTTTTTTTTTTTTGATACCTTCTACTGTACGAGTATATTACAATGCACATTTTAGCTGCTAAACCATCACTTAAAAGTTTGCTCAATGCATTAATGTTCTGCATATTTATTTCTTCTGAAAATAAGCATAAAGTTCAATGTCTTCAATTGCCCAGACCACATACACACTATTTGTGGTTGATTTTTTCATTTATGCAGACAAATTGAAATGGCCTAAAATAGACCATCCTCATATGTGCATGATTCAAAAAAAAATCCAAGCGAAAATGCAATTGCACGATATCAATTAACGGGAGCGAAGTTAACGTTTTGCAATCATGGAAAGACCAACTAAGGCATTAGACGCGGTAACTCTATACTTCATTATTAGAGAGAAAAAAAAAGAAGAATATTCTTTTTGTTTTTGTGCAAAAATATTTAAATTAATTTTACAAAGACGGTTGTAAATTCCCGCGTGTTTTTTTTTTAATTTTAAGATACAGTTGAATTTGTAAATATTTTAGAAGCATTGCACATATCTTGCACCATTCAAATATTTATTTATTAGTTTTTGTTATTCATTTTGTTGTTGTTTCTTTTATAATTTGGTGTTTTTTTATTTCAAGCATAAATTTTCTCATAGTACTTAAAATTAAGTCGATGATATATGTATGCTTCTAAGTATTTACTTACATTTACGAATATGAGTTTAGTTGACAAAAAAATGTTTTTTTTTTTTTTTTCTTTAATTTGTTCGTAGAAATACATAGATCTATTGTAGTATTAAATTGAAGACGTTGAACTGCTAAGATGTTCTCTAGGAATTTTCGTTACTAGAAATAAAATAGGTTATTCTTTTATAACGTAACAGACATAATTTTCTTCTGCAAATATTAAAGCTTAGGTTAGAAGAGTTAAGAACTAAATGCTGATGTTTTTCCTGCTGTGCTGCGCCTTAAATTAACAAAAATCTATATAACATCGTAGACCATTTGCAAATGTACTTCAACAAACAGAGTTTACATTTATCGTTTGTTGATAGTATAATGTAGAATGACCAACGATCTAATATTAAAGTAAACTAATACATAAATGCAAACAGAAAAATTAAAAAAAAAAAAAAAAAAAAACTCGAACTATATAGAAAGCCAAGACATTTCGCATCTTTTTTTTTTTACATAATAACTTAAATATATTTCAGTGTCTATTCTTTAATGTGTTTTCATTTAATTCAATGGAATCTAATATTTATTTTTCTTTTTTTTTCTTTTTTTTCACAATTTTACTTATAATATTTTTTTTTGAAAAAAACAAAATGTGTATATAGGAGACAATTTCACAAGAAATAGATGATTTACTTCAATCGCTTTCAACTGTTGAAGATGGAATTGGCAATTTGCCAAACAATAGCCTCGAAAACATGCTACACGGTCTAAAGGTAAGTAGATCTTTCCGTTTCATTTTCTGTTACTATTTTATTCCATCGTTGATTAATGAATGCATGTGATTAACACAAGCATATCATATCATACATCATCCATGACCTCATCTTCAGACACGAAAATTTGAAAAATTTTTTTTTTTTTTTTTGAGAACGCTGGATTTTTAATGTCCTTTAGTCTCTGAAAGTATTTAGTGCTGATAAGGTGGATAAATAAATTTTGAAATTTCTGATTATTTACTGTGTACCTAAATTAATCATGTGGATTTTTAGCTCATTCGACAAAACTTGGAATCGTACATGCAGGAGGCCGAACGTATCAAAGGTGTCAGTCAGTCATTCCCCACAGATCCACCAACTGAAAGAATACTCAATGAAATTAAAGATCGTATTGATTTCTTGATACTTAGATCACAACAAGGAATCTCAATGATTGAGGTGAGTCTATTTAGCTGTATTGCAAGGTGTAATTATTCAATTATATTTCTTTAACGCAGAACGCATTACAAGGACAGCGCAAACATCAGCAGGAGCTTGAAGACTATCAAACTCATCTAGCAGAAATTGAGCACTGGTCTAGGGATGCTGCAGCTGAAATTGAAGGCATTGATACAGTTCCCATAGAAAATCAAACAGATATTCTGCAAAGTCTGCTGAAAAAATTGAAAGAAAAGGAGGTGTCTTTACTCGATCTTGTAGAGAATACGAAGGAGCTTCAGCAGCATGGTGATATTGCAGACCTAGCTAAGGTTCTGCTCGAACAGCTAACAGTGGTTATAACCATGATTCGAGAGCAAATAAATTTTATAAATACTCGAATTATCGAGATCGATGTGAAGATCGCTGAACGTAAGACGAAAGAGGAAGAAGAAGATCAGAAACGAGCGGAAAAAGAGTTAGAAAAGCAGGTTGAAGAAGAAATTGTAGTTAAGAAGTCGATGGATGAAGTGCTGCCACATAAAGTCGAAGAAACTCAGGAAATAGTAAAGAAATTACCTGTAGAACAGATTCTAGAAGAAAAAAGTCAGGTGCTTGTGAAGCAAGGTGACACAGTGTCGACAGAACAGGATTCCATTGTTGATGAGAACACGATTGATTCCGCTTCAATGCCTGAAGAGGAAATCAAACCTACACTGGAGCACTTCGAAGTAGAGACTCAAACTTCAGATAGTCTTCTTCCACCCACTCCAGTGGTTGCAAACACTGAGGTTGAGGCGCAAACAAGTTTCCCATTGGTTGAGACCATTGAAACTTCTATGCAAACAAATAAGGAGCGTAAACCTACCGAAAATATATTTGTCACTCAGACAGTTCTTGGGAATCAAGAAACAATCCAGATTGACACTATTCCAAATAAGGAAATCCCTGAGTTACCTGAGGATGTTTTCGTCGAAGCCCGTTACCATCAGAAACCTCAACATAACGTTGATCGATCCACAGAGTTGGTTATGAAGAATCTACCGCCATCTTTTGAAACCACTTTCGTTGAGCCTGACGAAACGATCACTGAAGTTTTCATCAGTCCAGATGGCACCAAGCACATTATACTCAAGAAAACGGTGCGCACCATTCACCATAGTCAATTGACGACCGTAACAGATGCACCTACAGGGGTCGGAGTTTATTCGGAGGCTGTCCAGAACGTTCCCACATCTTCATCGACACCAGAGGACAGTGATGATGTAAAGAATATCATAGCGCAAAAATCCTTTGAATTTGAATCAAAACTCAGGGCCCCAGAATCCATCGTTCAAGATTTACCCATTCCCATTACTGCAAGTGAATCTTCTAGCATTCGTGCTGTAGTCCAACAGGTTACCCGTAAGATTATCCGCAAAACTCGAAAGATTGTCAAACGTGTAGTGACGATCGATGGCAAAGAAGTGGTCACAGAAGAGGTAATTGAGGAACCGGAAGAGGTCGAAATTACTGAAGAAGAAATGCCACCCCAAGTTCAAGTTAAAATTGTCCGTACAATCAATGGACGAACGGTAACCGAAGAAGAATTTGAAAATTTCAAGCAACAACCAGGTGTAGTGATCGAACAACATGAAGTACAAGCACCATTAGAAGCAACCACGGTAACATCACAGGTATTTGAATTAGACCAAGCACCAGTAGAGTTGTTAACATTTGATACCGCACCAGTAGTAGAGATGATAAGCGAAATACCTACTAGCACTAACGTTACAGACAGCAAAATAGAAAGTACAGTCAGTACGACAAAGCAGACATCAACACCATCGACGCCGGTGTTGGTAACATCACCTGAAGATTTGTCTGCAATTAAAACTTTTGAAGTGATAGAGCATCGCGAACAACCCTCTGTCGAAAATATAACAGAAATATGGCCAACAGAACATCATTTGGTATCAACAAGTATTGAATATTCACACCATGATGAACCTATTCACGACATAATACCGGAGGTACTAGATGAAGAAACTAAATCGTCTCTGGAAGGTGTTGTTGAACTGAAGGAAGTTTGGCCAGTTAATGAGCTGACGGGACATACCGTTGATTTGGACACTACGCCATTTGAGAAAACCTTTAAATCAGATGACGTCCCCACTGATGCTGCTAAGAGTGAGCCTGATACTACTCAATTAATAATTCAAACAGAGACTGAGACTGTTACTTCATTCGATACACCTCAATTGACAATTGCCGATGTAGCACCTTCTATAGTAAAACCAGTTGTTGAGGTAAGTACAAAAGCGGAGGTACTTGTAGAAGAAAAGGAGAGAAAGGCGAAAACTGAAGAGCCGAAGCCCACCAGCCATACTGAAATTTCTGAACGAATTCTTGCCCCACAAGGAAAAGAAGGTGCCCCTCAACAATTAGAAATTATCGCTACACACATTGAAGAAAGTGTTCAAGAGCCAACTAAGACTATCCCAAGGGAAGAACAGGTGGAAACATCCGAGATCATTCTTACTACAAAGGAAGAAACTACTCCCTTGGTAAATGAGCCTGAGGTAGTTTCAAAATCCTCAGAGGTTCCAATAGATCTAACTACTGAACAACCAGAAGAAATAACATCAACTGAAATCGTTACTATACCTAAAACCGACAAGTCTAGCGTTGACATACGACAAGCCACACAAATGTTCATTTCTGGAGAAGCAGCTAGTTCAGAATCACCTCGAAAAATTATAACTATTGAACAAGAGAAAGTTATTTCAGATACCACTACTGAAATAGAAGATAATCTTCCGAAAACTGAAGAGCCGAAGCTCACAAGTGATGCTGAACTTTCTGAACCGCTTCCAATCGAAGAAGATACTCGTCCACAATTAGAAATAATCTCTACACGTGTTGAAGAAAATGTGCAAGAGCCAATAGTGACTGTGCCTATTATCCCCAGTGAGGAACGGGTGGTAACATCAGAGGTCGTTCTCACGACAAAGGAAGAAACGCTTCCTTCAGTAGAGGAGCCTGAGGTGGTTGTAAAATCTGCAGATGTTACAAAAGATTTAACTACCGCTCAACCCCAAGAAAGAACACCTGAATTAGATACTGTACCTAAAATCGACAAGTCTAGCCTTGAAATTCGACAGGCCACGCAAATGTTCATTTCTGGAGAAGCTGCTGGTTCAGAATCACCTCGAAAGGTCATAACAATCACAGCGCCAACTTTAAGCAACATTGGTGAAAGTGTACTCAAACTGGCAATGGACATCACAGACACCGCATCCCCATCGCCGAAAATAAACTTGAGTATAATCGAGACAAGTGTTACTGAAACTGAAGTTGGTGATATTTCTCGCAGTGATGTAGCTGACGCAGATGCCAAGCGAAGTCGAAAGAAAAAGAAGAGAAGGGATAAGGAAGTGTCTGAACATAGTGAAGATGACACAAAGCCTGAACCCGAAGAGGAACCGCCAATACCGTTCTCAACATCCGAATTGGAAACTACTCAAGACCAAGGCTACGAAGCGGAAGACATAACTCTCAGCAAAGAAGACGAATCGCCAGACGATGGTAAAAAGAGGCGTAAGAAGAAGAAAAAGCAAAAAGTCAAAGTAGAAGAGGATGAGGATTCTTATATTCCACGATCCTCAGAAGACGTCAGTGGGCACGAATCTCTTAGCATAGAGTCTGAAGGTAAAGTTTTAATGGAAAATATCGAAGAAATTAGTCCAGACAGTGAGGTATCCAGTATTACAGAAGATAAATCTGTGAAAATTGTTGAAGAAACTCTTATTTCACCAAGTTCGGATTCCCCACGAGAATCTCTGGCTAGTGTGGTAATTCCAACAGAAGTTATTGAAGTAACGTTTGTTGAGGACGAGGAACAGCAAACTAGTCCTAGAGAAGAAGCAGTTGCTCCCGAAGTTATTCCTGAGCAAAAAGAGGCTGAACCAACTGAAGCTAAATCCTCTCAAACCTCACCTGATCATCGTGTTCTCGTTGAGCTGGCTCAGCAAACCAGCATTGAACCTGAAGCTGAAATTCAAGAAGCTGAGTCGCAGACAATTATCATTGAATTAGCCGAAAGTGAAGCTCAAACAACTCCAAGAGAAAAAGAAACCGTTGAACCGTTAGTAGTAGAAACTTGTTCGGAGGAGGTTCAAACTGACGAAACTGCACGAATTGAAAAAACAGCTCCTACTGAAACTGCTGAGATATCAAGTCAAACTTATGTGATTACCACCACTGAAAAGGAATTACAAACGACTCCAAAGGAGTCACCAAGGATTTCCCCAGAACCTGAACCGATATTCAAGCCAAGTGAAGTTGTGACACCAGTATTAGATGATTTAATTTTAGATTTGCAGCTTCCTAAAGACAAGATTCAATCCCAAGACCAGGCTGTTCTGACAGACGTTCAGCAAACTGCGGACACCTCCATACAAACCATTGAAGTGGAAACCTTGGAAGATGTAAAACCAGTTGAGACCAGGGACACGGCTTCATCTCCTTCACTAGAACTGATTCCCCAGGCAGACAAAGAGACGACAACTTTTGAATTGCAACCAACTTCTGAAGTTGCCATGCAAACGATTTCTCTTGAACCTAGCAGTGAATTAGATGATTCATCTATCACAATTTCATCTACTTCAGAGCCTTACAACGTCGAAATCAGTACAATAATCGCCATACCCCCTGATACAGATGCCTCTGAGGCTGAGCCTGTGTTGTATGAGTACAATCAGGTCTTGGAGTTGCCTAAAAAACCGAAGACGAAAGCCAAAGATACTGAAGGCAAGGACGAAGAAAGCGTTCCAGAAGTGAATATCAGTGTCGAGATTGACAAAAATGCCGTATCTGAGGCTGGAATTGTAGTATTATCGAGCAAGCGTCTGCCAGAATCAGAAGATGCTACAAAACAGAAATTGCATATAACAACAGCCACCATCACTCCTGAAACCGCCACCGAACCTGTCCAAGTTCGTGAACAGGATAAGATCATGGTCACAACAAAGCAGACACGATCCCGTCCCACGTCGCTAGTCATGATAGAAGAGGTTATGTCACCCACTGAAATTATTGACGTTCCCATCACGCCTGGTCCTGATAATGCAACTGATGACTCAAACTTGTGGGCTACAGCTATCAGTTCTAAAGTTCAAAGCCCTAAGGACGCCACTCAAAGAATGCTGATGTCCGAAAGTCTTATCCACTACCCTGGGCAGAAGACAACAACTATTTGGACTGAAACAAAAGATGCTATTGGAGGAAGAATTCGTCACTTGAAAGAATGTCCCTTCAAGCAGCAAACTCCTCTCAGCAATGTTTTACACTTGGCTACACTTAGCGAACAAATTAAGGATGAACCGGTTGAAAGTCGTATAAAAGACGTCAACGATTGCCTACAGGCTCTGGAACACGTTATTGAGCAAGCCGAGACTACAGTTATACAAACTACAGTCATCACAATAATCGAAAAGGTGTCAACGTGGTTAGAGACTATCGAATACAGGGTATACCTCATACGTCAACAATCTAATGAAGGACCAAGCGAGGAAAAAGTCGACGGTTACAATCAATTGAGCAACGAACTGAGCTCTATTAAGCAGAGTGTAAATCTGCTCGAAAATAAGCTTGGCAAAGCAGAACATTTGACCGATTCAGAGTCTCAGTCGCAGATGTTGCAGTGCGTAGAGACGCTGAAAGAACACGTGGCCGCTGTTGAAGAGGTCACTAAAGATAATCAGGAACAAGACACTAAAGATCTAGAAAGATGGAATAACTTCCAGGTACTTGTTCACGAAATCACTACACTCTTGGGAAATTTGCAAGAACGCTTTGAAACTATAATTTCCGAAGACACAACTCCTGCAATTAGGCTGGCTAATTTGGATGATCTCGAATTGCAAAATATAGAAACGTTGAATCAACTTTCGCAATTGATAAACACAGCCCGGTCTTTCCAGAGAGATTTTCCGGGCAAAACGGTACCAGAGGATATCTACAACTCATTTGAAGAGTCTAAAAATCTTGAGAACAACATCGTTCAAGAAAGAGATCGTCTCTTGCAGCTACAACTATTAGCTGAGGATTACGAACAGACCCTTAAAGAATTTGCAAAGATCACAATTTTAGCCAACAAACTTGTTGAAAGTCCGATAATAGCGAGTACCCTCGATCAGTTAAACAATGAGGTTCAAAATCATAGGAAGTTTTTCGTGAATTTAAGTCATTGCCGCGCAATCTTGGAATCCCTTGAAGAGAACATAGATTCTGAAACAAGACAGAAACACTACGAGTTGCATAAGGATCTATATGACCAAGCTACAGTACTTTTGGACAAAGCTTCCGATCGAGCTTCGAAGCTTGCACAGGCAGCTTCCCGTTGGACTGTATTGGAAAAGGGTATGAAAGATGAAAGACAATGGCTTCAAGTGGCCCAACAACGAGTTCCCGATCTATCTACAGTGACTTCTGCAGACTTCGATCAGTATACCACTCTCTATCAGTCCCTCAACACTGATATCTCTCATCACTACGTCAAAATGACACAGCTCTCTAACATCTCCAACAAGTTACAGGAACTTGTACAAGCACCAAATTTAGTCGAGGAGAGCAACGAAGGTCTCATAGTTCTTCTTAAACTTCGTGAGGAGGTGGCGACATATCTACACCGTTTACTTATCTTCAAGGAAATCTGGACGACATACGAAAATCAAACCGAAAAGATGGAGACTTTCGTTCGTGATGCTGAAAAGGAGCTGAGTCAAATTCATATCCCCGATGATCCACGAGAGCAACCTATCGAACATATGCGTCAATTCTGGGAGGTAAAGGCTCACTTTGAAATGCACAATAACATACGGCACGATGCTGGCGTCAGCTTTGAAAAAGCATTAACAGTGATTCCATTGGCCGATGAGATGCTTCAACGACAGTTCCATGCTCAGTTAGAAGATCGCTGGAGAGGAGTAGCCCAAAAAATCGAAGATATTCAAAACGCAATTATCAACAGCATGTCTTCGGAGGACGTTTCCCAGGAAGACCGATTAAAACTTCTCGAGCGTGAACTGCAAGAAATTTACCTAACCATGACCAGTATTAAAGGTGTAATTAAGAACGAAGAAGAACTCAGTTTGTATATCGAACGAATTCAAGTTCTTAATACACGAGTAGGTTTCATTGGCAATGAGCTAGGCCGCATTGGTCTTCAAGCATCTTCGGAACCCGAAAAAATTGGCCAACTATTTTCGCTTTCTCATAAAATTACTACACAAATAAGTGAGGAGCTTGAAGGTGCCGCAATTCTGAAGGAACGCCTTTTGTCTATACAAGAGGGCATCAATAATTTGCGAAAGAATCAAACAAAGCTTTCAGTTATTTTGGACGAGTGCGAGAATGCTGAGAAACTAGGAAGTGATGCTATTGAGAAGGCGGTGGTTGATTGTCAATCAGTTGGAGAGGATCTAATATCCAATTGGCAGGAGATTATGCGATTGAGACAACTCTTACATACTCTTCCGATGCGATTAAAAATGTCAGTGTCGCCTGTTAAGCTTGAACGTGAAATATCGCAGTTACAAGATGAACATGCCTTCCTAGAGTCAAGATGTGCAAATATTATGACGATTCTACGAAACCGACTTTCTCTCTGGTTACGTTATGAGAAACAATTGGATTTAGTGCGTAATTCTGTGCAGGAGACTGAATTTATGATTGAGCTATTGAAGGTACATGGACAGGTTGATTATGAGCGGCTTAAAAAGGCTACTGAACGATTAGAGGTAAGTTAGAAAACTGTTTCTTAAAATAATCTGGGTGGAATAGTTTAAGCAGGGTAGTATGATTTGTTACAAGTTGTATTGGGTGGATGCATTTCTATACCATTCGGAACTATTGCTGGTATACCCCAGGATTCTGTTCTCTTGCCAACACTTGCTAATGCAATCCATTCATTCGCTGACGATAGTACTCTTGAATTCGCCTATTCTCTAACGACTTCCACACAGTTACAGAGTTGTAAAATTTCAAGTGCAATAAATGTCTTATCGAATTCAACTCTGATATTGATGGTATCATTAAATAGAGTGTTAAAATTTTGAGTTGAGTTAACCTCATCTAAAACTCAATACGACCCTGTCTCTGAAGTCGGATTATAGTGTGACCAAACTCGGAATGAATGAAACCGAATGGTTTTTCGAAGTCTAGAATTTCTCTGAAACCAACAGATTAGAAATGCTACTAAAGCTGGTACTATATACGTCGGGGATTTGACTATGATCTATAAAGCGAAAACTTCCGCCACATGCTTAATCTTACTCGATCGTGTTCAGCGACAAGCATTTAGATTGATCGGTGACTAACTGATTCTTTCCCTTGAATTCCGCCGGAAACTTGGATGCTCAGCTCAGTATTTTCACCATCGTTGTTCGGACGAAATTTATAGGTATGCCCCTCACAACCGTCTGTTTAATCGTTACACACTTGATTCGTATTTTACAAATCCGTGTCCTGTAAAGCTGGTCTGCGGTCGCACAGTGAAATTCAGAAGATAATTCTTTTGTCGAATAGTTTACTTTCCTCTCTATTTCCGGAAAGTTATGTCGGAAATTCTCAATTTTCGTTGCATCGATTTCACTGATCCAGTTCACCCCGAGAATATTGAGATCCTGCCAGAGATATTTTCACATCAAAAATCTTTATAAACTTACGTTCTTTCAACTTGCTTATGGATTTTAGGAAACATATTTTTTAAATTAAATTTCCCCATCACACGTTTAGAAAATAATTATTGCACATTTTGCTGAATTGAGCTATAGAACTCTGCAGGAATAACATCAGCTTACCTACGTCCAACCTAAATTAATTTAATTCCATCACACTTTCTAATAGCACATTATATACGAGTACAACTTATGTCGGCTTCCATGCGCTTAACCCAGTTATTAGATGCAGGTAATTCCCACGTTGCATATATCCTTCGTTAGTCTTCAAAAGCATTCGTTTTACATTCGTTTTGAAATTGTTCAACCCTTCCACATGATATTTCCCACCAACCACCTTCACAATTAAAACCCACGACCAAAAGTGATTTGGTGCGTCTAAATGCTTATCACATCCACACTAATGCATCGATTTTACACCCTTCCAAGGCCATTTCACTTTAATTCTTTTGGAAACTTCCTTTCTCGCTTGAACTTTTGTTTTATTGCTTCTTGTGTTTTCGATTGGCAAATATTCCTACTACCAGCGAAATATCAAAACAACGACATTTTTCAAAAGGCAAAATACTTTTTTTTTTTGTTCAAACAGAAGGTACTACCACCACACAGTGAAGTCGATGTATGTGTGATGAGACATTTCCAGACGAATGGTGTATTTTAGTTTGGTGCGAGCTCGAGTACTGTGTAGACGTTCTATCCCAGATATTGATTTCTTTGTTTTACTAAAAGACTGAAAATTAAATACGATTATTCCATTGGTAATAGGGACTGTCTGACGACCTCCAGAATCGCGAAGAACTTTTAGGGGAACTGAAAACATCCGCAAAGCCGTTAATCGAGACCTGTGATGGCCAAATTGTAGAACAAATTGAAGCTGCCGTTCAAGAAGCAGTCATAGCATGGAATGATACGTCCGACAATCTTTTGAATCTTTGCACACGCTATCAACGTGCTGTCGAACTTTGGGAAAAGTATCGAAAAGCATCGGCCGTGGTGAAGACATTCATTGAACAACAAATGGACAGTGTGAAAACCTTGGAGCAGCCCTTGGATTTGAAGCAACATGCCAAGGTAAGTTCGTAAACAAATAGTTTTATTGCTGTTGTTGTAAATAGGGGGATACTATTCGGGTAGAGTGTTATTGTACGAATGAATGCTAATTATTAACGCATGCTTTCGAGCATTACACTTTTTATTTCTCCATTATGCTCATGACAAAAATATGCACTTGTGATAAGTGTAATGTGAAATATAAAAAATATGATTTTATCAGTGAATTCAACGTTTAACATTGTAATCTGTCAACTCTTTGCATATTTCTTATCAACATTTTTAAATAACCCGAAGTTGATAAGAATAAAAAAAACCGCGCCTACATCATCCAAAACAGTAGTAGTTACTCATCTTGCTACGAAAAAAAAGAAAAGAAATTGTATACAATTCGAACGATTTCTAAATTCGGTAATAACGCTGCGGGATTCTTATCGCTGTTCGATACATAATTAGCTCATTAGCGATCAGAATTAGAATTCTACATACAAAAATAGAACCAGAATCGGCAGCGGGACATTGTTTATCTTCGCATACCTGCAATGCTGTTTGTCTCGTGCAAATGATTCTGTGATTAACGCATTCGATCGGGATGAAAAATCTAACAAAATTTCATTCCATGATGAATCATCAGACTAAACAATTGTTTTTTTTTTTTGTTTTTTTCTAATTTTTAACTGTCAGGTATCACAACAGAATCTGGCAACTCAAAACGATAAACTGAACGAGCTGCGTGAGATGGTTTCGAAAATATCTACTGATGTTGGTTTGGATATATCCAACTTATTGCAAGGTGAATTAGATGCTTTGGGTCAGAAATTACAGGAAGTGAAGGAGAGTATTAAAACATTGGCTAACGTTGCTGAAACTAAGGACAATGAACGCAAGGGCATTGATGAGAATGTCAGTCAAGCTCGTGTTTACCTTAACAATGTTCAACAGGTGAGTGATCTATATAATTTAAGATATGAGCAATCGTTAATCACATCATAGAAACAAATATGGATTTATGATTAATTATCTTATATTATCTTAAAATAAAATTTGAATAAAACTGGGACGATTATTGTTAGTCAACACGATTACTACACTTTTTTCAAAGCAAGTGTTGATAACGTTAAGTAATTTGTACGATGTCACATATTTACGTAGTCTTAAGTAATTTCCAACAGTGTCTAATCTAATCTACGAGCACATGTGTCGGAATATGTAAAATTGATATATTTTTTTTTAAAGGCGGTTTAGGATATTTATGTCGCATGAAATTCGTAGAATCATGAAAAGAAATCTTGTGGACAACTGTGAAAGAAGAAAACTCGTCGAAAGGACATTCACCGAACTGGAATTCGAGTTTAAAATAACAAAATGGGACCTTTGAAGATGAATTGGGCTTTGTTCGAAATGTTTATTACTAAATCCTCTAAAAATTCAGTGGTAGGCTTGCTTTCTTCCAAGCACATTCCTGCTTCAGAGCTAGTATCAACCATTTATAGAGAAATCTTTGTGGATAAAAATTCCATTATCGATACAAAAACAAAATTAGGAGATAACTTTTTATGATTAGATTTGAAGCAACAATTTAGGGGGAACTAATTTTTATTTAGCTTGCCAACGGTTTTCCAAATCGCAAAGACGTTTCTGACATATACGAGTAATTGTACCTATTAAATTGTCTTTTCAAAATTACCAAAACAAATTTAGTATCCGAAACCGTTTAAGAGTTATAGGGTGATAAGCTTTGGCACCTCTAAGTTTGATTTTTTTAACTTCAACAGTACCGGCTTTACAATCCATTAGGTCGCAGTGCAATACAATAGGCTTAGGGGGAGAAAGAAAGTACTCGATAATTTTTTTCTTTTCGGCGAGTTTCCTTCTTTCACAGTTGTCGACAAATTTCCTGTCGATGAGTTCCTTTCGACGTAATTGCCTTCCTCCAATTAGACGACACCTCTTGAAATTCAAAATTCATGTTTTAAGGTATTTGAGTTCAATGTTAGTAGTGTAAGTGAAAATGTACAAAAGTATTTGAACTAAGTGACTTTGTAATCTGTACATGTATATCTCGGCTAGGGAAATATATAGGATCACGGACATTTTTGTACAAAGTAGACTTTTTATCTCATTTTCATAAAAAAATATACTTAATGGCTTTTAATGAATGACGTCGAAATAACCTAGGAATCTATTTCAACGCAGTACTTACACTTTGTAAAAACGACTTCCGAATGAAGAAGTGCTGTAAATTGAGCCAAAATAATAACATCGTCACTTTCCTTTTGTAATTTGTTAAGGTCTAAAAATGCTCGATACACAATTTTGCTTTCATATTCCAACTCACGATGATCGTAATTTCAGTAAACATTAGACATTTTTGTATCACGTTGATGTCAAAAGGAGAACTTATCGTTAAGTACATACTTTGCTTACTATAGCGGTTATTACAAAGGTTTTCACACCTTTTTTGGAGTTGAAAAAAACTACTGAATTTCAGCTGAATGTAGCAAAGCGTAAAACTGATTGACTAGTCACTAGCGACAGCCAATGAAGAAAGTATGCTGAGCAATAGTGCGGAACGTATTAGCACGGATGGCAGCAGCATCGTCGTTAAAGCAAAGCTTTGTATTTGCTAACGTTGAGGGCTGTTTCAATCTGTTTTTTTTTTTTTTGCTTTAAGCAGCAAAGTAACGGATGCAAGTATATTTAGCGAATAACTTACTCACATACATATGCATGTACATACCTTGACATAAAAAGAGGTTTTATAATGTTTTTATTTTTTTATTTTCAGGACATGGCTCGTGCACCAGCAAACGCAAAAGAAAGTGAAGATCAGTTAATTGCGTTAAGAAACCACCTTCAAACATTAACGCAGACTGAAGAACAACTTAAACAGTTACAGGAACGCAATATAGATAATAACAATTCCAATTCGTCAATAATCGACGTCTTAGAACTCTGGCAAAGAGTTTTCCAGGAGACATTCCAAGAGTATCATAGATTGTCTACCCGATTGGTTCGCAGTCAGAATAGTACTGAGGCCTTGCAACTCTGGCGACAATACCTGCAGCACGTCCAATCATTCCTATCTTGTTCTATTCCAGATGATTACAATAGCCTAAGCGAACAACGGCATCTTTGTGAGATTCATCAAAATCTACTTGTCAGCCAGCAATCTGTGCAATCAATTCATAGTGATTCTAACAAGAATGTTGATCCGGGAATTGTCGAACAATTCAAGGTCCTCACAAATGTTCACAATGACACTCTGTCGAGGATAATTCAAAGGAACAATGAAATCGAAACCAGAATAAATGCATGGAATATTTATCGATCGGAATTGACTGCACTCTTTGAATGGCTAAAAGACAGAGAGAAAGAAAGATCAATGTTGCAGTTAAGATACATCCATCTGAAGAGAGTACCAAGATTGAAACAGAAGATTCACGCGCTTATTGATCAGATTCCTGTAGGTGAAACCATGGCTGCACAACTTAAAGATAAACAAGCGAATCTTTTGAACTTCAGTGATGATGCATTGGCCACAGCCATACGAATGGAACATGCTTCTGTTAATCAAAGAATACAAAATCTCCGAGCCGCTCTTGAAACGTGGCAAAACTTTTTGCAAAAGATCAGTGAGTTGGCCGAAAGCTACGAAAACAAGGTTAACAGACTAAAGTCTGAATTTGCCAAGGTACAGGAATTGATAGAAGAGACAACGAACAATTTGCCTACCGACCCAAATAGTATTCATGAAAGACTAAGTGCCTTAAGAAATCAAAGGATTCAACTAGCCAGCCTCGTGCAAGAACTTGAAAATCTAAACGTTAATCAAGAGGAATTGAAGGAATGTATCAGTCCACACGATATGAAATCGATTCGACAAATGGTTTGGATTTTATGGCAACAACATGGGGATCTAGATTACCAGCTCTCAAATGTAATCAACACCATTGAGGATAGGTTATCACTACTGTCAATTTTCAATACCCGTTGTGATCGGATCTTCACGTGGATTGACGAGCTAGAAAGTAGAATCGAAAAGGATTCCAATATAAGTTCAATGCAGAATCCTGAAGAAGCTGCAAAGGATCTGGAAAAGCAAATAAAGTCAGAACTCCAACTCCGCGAGAGAGATCGTGAGTGGTTGCTGTCGACGAGCAGAGAACTTCTTACCCTGTATAGCGACAGTCCAAATGCGGAGGCTATTCGCGCCGATGTTCAACAAAGATCCGACGCCATTATCGATCGTTGGGAAAGACTGAAGTACCTATGCAAACAACGTTCCAATAAGATTGCAGATCTCAAGACAACGATTTTGAGACTGCAGGAACGAATAGCTGTCATACGACAATGGATGCTTGAAATTGAAACAAAACTTGCCGAACCATTAAACTTTGAATCACATACACCACCAGTGATTGAAACTAAACTTAGCGATCACGATAAAATTCAACGCTCTATAGAAAAACAAAGCAGTAATGTAGGTGAAGTTCTGAATCTCGCTGAAGTACTCTTAAGCGACCCTGATACGTGGAAAGTCCATCTGAACACAAGCAATCTTGAATCGAGTGCTCGTAATCTAGAGAAACGGTGGAAGAACGTTTGCGGGCATTCAGCCGAGAGAAAAACGAAAATCCTTAAGATTTGGAATTTATTGCAAAACCTTGTGAAGATTACCACTGAAAATAAATCATGGATAAGTAAGCAGGAGACAGAAGTCGCAGCTTTGGAGAAAGACCTGAGTACATTGTCGAGAGATGAGGTTGTAGAGAGACAGAAAAAGGTCGAAGAGAAGATCAGTTACATCAAATCTCAGAATACAAAGTTAACCGAATTAGAGTTAAGCTATGCCAAACTGGTAATGGAGCAAGGAATTGATCTGGAGAATATGCAAAAACTAACGATGCCTACGAAAGTTTTGATTGCAAAGTGGAAGGCATTAGTTCCCAGATGTATTGCCATTCTGGATACGATTAACAAAGAGGCGAAAATCTATAGAGATTTTGTGACGGCACATGAAAAGATCGTCTCAAACCTTACAGAAATAAATTCCGAGCTTGATCAAGTTGATAATTCTGATCTTCAGACTAGCCTTAAGAACATTGAACGATTGGAGAAAAGTCTGAAGCAATCCAACGATGTTATGAAGAAAGTTGATAGTCTTGGTGACGAAGCTAAGAAGTTGAAGCAAGTCGATGCCTCACGAATTCTGTTGCTTATAACAGAGTATACAACTTTATGGGAACAAATCCAATTAAAGATCACAACACTCAAAAAAGACATTTTGAGCAAACTATCTGCGATAGAAGCTCCAACAAGTTCCGCGAAAGTGTTCGAAAGCGATGCAGGTGTTCAGGTTGACACTCTCTCCAGGAAGAAGCAATTAAGTCGTATGACTTCCATTACACCAAAAGATGCTTACATCATGGAGCTTGAGACGGCCCTGAAGGAATGTAAGAGTAACTTGGATGAACTTCAACGAGCGATAACGGATAAAACTCGTAAGCCTGGTCCTCAGCGCATATCCAAGTTAATGGCAAATGCCCAATCGTCCACTGAGCTAATGAAACATTTGAGTACAATACTCATTACCGAATGTTCTGCCAGTAACGAACAAGCTGAAACAGAAACGGTCAACGAACTAATACTACGTTTTGAGACATTGCAATCGCAATGGAAGGCACGTCAACAACACGAAGAAAGCGGAAGGTAAGTTCGATCAATAATTTTAAACATTCAACTTTGGTTTTGGTTTTGGTTTTGGATTGGTTTTTGGTTAAGTTTAGTTTTCATTTAAGTTTAGCTTGAAAAAACATTTAGCAAACACTGGTTTCTTGTGAAACCTTCAAAAGTCAGTGGTTTTTTCTACAAGCTTAACCCTAGCCCGTTACCCTTTCCGAACCTCACTAAAAATGCAAATAATAACTATTTTATTATTTTTAAATCATATTCTCTGTATTAATGCTGCTCACTTTGCCTTACCATAATCTATGCAAAATAAATTGTGTGTACAGGTCTATTATTCCTGCCGCTTACAATCTCACATGTCCGCAGTAAGTATAAGATTGTAAAGCATAACAAACTAATCTAACTGAAAGTCGAACCTTATAAACTAAAAAAAAAAAAAAAAAAAAAACACTGTTGCAAGCAAAATGTATTAAAATAACACTTTGTAAATGATTCCAAATCTCTTTGTTCAGTTTACGAGGTTTTGATGGTTTTTTTGATTTTATTTCGAATTGGCTAGGACTTTTCAAACTTTCTGCAAATATAAATGATTTCTTTCTTATTCTAGTGATGTTGGCCGATTGACTTGCCCTCTATGTACTCAACGCAACTGGCAGCAAATTGATAACGATTTGTGGCGACTTGAACAATGGTTGCAATTCGCTGAAGGAACCCAACGCTCACAAGCAACTCCACCAAGCAATATTGAAATTCTGGAGGATATCGTTCAAGACCACCGAGAGTTTCTGTTGGACCTAGAAAGTCACAAAATAATAATCACTTCATTGAATGTCGTCGGCGATCACTTGGCGACGCATACATTAGATACCGAGAAGGCTCAACAGTTGAGAGCACGCCTGGAAGACGACAATTCTCGTTGGAATAATGTTTGCATCAATGCGACTAAGTGGCAAGGACTTTTGCAGACAGAATTGATGGGAAATAGTGAGTTCCATCAAATTATAGACGAGCTCTGTACATGGTTGCAACAGACCGAACAGAATATAAAGGCATCGGAGCCTGTCGATTTGACTGAGGATCGCCAAATATTGGAAGCGAAATTCAGAAAGTTTAAAGAATTACGTGCCGAATTGGAACGTTGTGAGCCACGAGTGGTTAGCTTGCAGTTTGCTGCTGATCAATTATTAAGGACTGTTGACGGTAGTGAGGATTGTTCACATACATACACGAGGTAAGTTTGGTGAAAACATTTCAAAGGAATGCAAGGATAAAAAACATCATTTTTAAGATCGGAGCTTCCACTTATGTTTCTAACTGCAAATGCACGTGCAGAAATAATCTAGTGTGTAATAAGAAACATGCTTAGCAATGTCATACTTTAACGTAGTTGCATATACAATCCCTTAGTCGCGCCCATACAAGGTCTGGATTAGCTTCTTGCAGGGTCCCGTTCTATGTGCGTTATATATATTTTTTTCCATACCAAGTTGTTTCCAAAGAGCATAATTGAGAAGATTTTTCATGACCGTTTTAATTTCGGATGTGTGTCAGATGCTTGTTGGTTTTTCTGGGTTCGAACCTGGTTTTCCCGTTCACTGGTCGCGTAGTACTTAACCACTAAGCCACGCGTCCATTTTTAATGAAATAGGAAAAATAACATCAACGTTTTCCAAATTTATTTTACTGTGGTAGTTATTAAAAATATCAATTATTGGACAGGACCCAAACAGTATAAGAAAAACCTTTTGAAGAAGCGTGGAGCTTGGCTAAAAGATCTTTTAATTTTATGTGCTTTCAAGGTTCAGTTAACATAGAAACTAATTTGTGTTCGAGACTACAGACAACAGCAAAGGAAAAGATTAAATGATGTATGATAGAAAAACTCAATCAATTCTGCTCGCACGACTGCAGACTAAATGTCTGGACGGATTTTCTTCACACTTCATCGAGGCGAAATCGGAATTTTCATTCTAACCCTAGAAATTAATGGTACCTTAATAATGGCCGATTTCGAAACGATTTTGATTTTGATTAAATTTGATGTTCGAGTCATGGTGGATATACGCTAACATATGGCGTTTTTGGTAGAAAATACGTATAACGGTACTTTTCTTATTGGACGATTTTCGCAATTAATTTTTTGTAAAATAAATATACAAGTAATATTTGACATATGCAAGGCCATGGTATACCAAGTTTTGGAAAATTGTTAAAATATATTCTTTTTTTGATTTTTAACGAATTTAAAAAAAAAAAAAAAATATTTTGTTTTAATTTGCAAATAAACAACATAATACATATGTAGGTTTAAGTACGTGCACTTTTTTTTTGTTTCGAAATCTACACGCCACTTAAGCTGTCCTTTAGGAATAGTCAGATCAGACTGAAGATAACGAAAGGGAAAGCACACGCAATAGTACTTATCGTACGACCTGATCACTATATGCCCCAGTGCCTCTGGCTACACTTCCTTTCTGGGAGGATTCGAGTTGAAAATATACTTGAATGTCTGAGTTGATGAGTAGTAGTAGTTCACAGGTTGGCTCTTGTAGGTGTTGTTTAAGTTTTTCCATGCAATATTTTGATACGTTTGTTTAAATCTGTTCTTGTGTGTTTTCGTATTTACTCGAAATAAAAACATATTTTTGAGTACTTTTCCTGAAGAAAATACGTAATAAATACAGTGTATATAACTTGTTAGTTCAACCCCTTTTCGATTCAATCTTATATACTCAGGCTAAAATTCCGACCCAGTTAGAACTTGATCTTTTAATCCGGCATGTAAATGGGGTAACAGTCATCGGACGGAAAATGCGATAGCTTTGTTTTTTTGTAAGCATATATAAAAGAAAATAGAAGAAAAAACTCATGAGATTTCAGTATCATTCCTCCTACGAGTGATTTTTCTTGCTCCTTGTGTTATTTTTAGCCATTTTTTGTATAGAATCATGAGCTTAAAGAGGAGCATAGTATTTTCCTGCACATGTTGGGGATAAAACAGTAAAGCAAAATTGCTAAAATAAATCATAGCCAACCATGTTCTTCATCGCATGCATGCTGCGAGCGTTTTTTTTTTTTTTTATTTCGGTGATGTTACTCTTTTTCTTTTCTCCGACTATTTATGCTTGCATTCCTTTCTTCATTTATATTTATGCCGTCCATTTTTTCTCATCAATATATCGTGTGTGTGACAGTTTTATGAAGTCTCAAATTTATCCACAGAACTCTTTCCAGGTTAACTGACTTGAGGTTGCGTTTACAATCATTACGCAGACTTTCAGGAATTTATATAGTCAAACTGGGTGCAGTACTCGGCTACGATGGCGAAAATCTGGGCGTATCCCTGCATATGCTTTCGACTGAGGTAAGCTTACAATTTATTTGCATTAAACCATAATTTTCAAAAGAAAACGTTTTGCACCAAAGGACATAGAGTATTACAGAACGCTTCCACTTATTGTTTTTATTTTAAACTTTATTAAAAAAAAAAATTATATATTGTAAACTGTTTGTTGTATTTTTAATTCTTAATTTTCTTTATTATTTTATACGTTTTGAATTTGTTTTCTTGTTTTTACTTTGTTTTTGCTACGCAGCTTCTGGAACAATCTGAATCAAGGATTCAACCTTCTTCTTCTTCTTCTATTCAGGCATCATCGCACAACACTGAAATTGCAAAGTAAATATTAGAACTATCAATATTATTTTCATTTTATTTTATATGTCCTATTGTGATTGTTTGAAAGTATATAGCGTAATTTATTTGATTTTCTATTTTGTTTTGGTATTTTAGAAACATATTAATTAGTCTAGTATTTGCTATAAATTTAAAAACTTTTATGTTTCGCTTAATATAAGGGAATTGAGCTTTAATTCAATTGGCATACACTAATATAGAGTCATTACAAATATTTAATTTTACGGATTAGTGGGCATATAAAACCGAATAAAAGCCAAAAACTAAATCAAGTTTAACCCAATAAATTTCAACATGAAATCGTAATGCTACGTTACACATGAGATGAAGATGTGGAACAATAGTACTTAGTTCTTTGTACACTAGTTCAAGCGAATAGAAACCAAAAAGAGATCAATTTGAGTTAAAAAAATGACGTATTAAAAATATTTAGTCAAACACTAGCATATCTGTACAGGCTGAAGTGACCCTAAGGTGTAGAAAGGCATCTTTTACCTTCCCAGCTCTTGCAAGTGTCGTTGAGTTCTCATATGAAACTCTTCCTTTAGTGAACTGCTTGAGTTATATATAGATTACAGAGGATGAAGAAAGGCCAAGCAAAACAAATTCGGAAATACCAAAATTTCTTTCCGGATTTTAAAAATTAAACAGACAAACCAACTGAGAAGCTCTGCAACAGTTATATGCTGGCTGTTGCCGGCTATTTCTCGTAGATTTACACAACTTACATTCAATTTTGAATGCTGATTGATTCTCTTTCAAGGCAGACGACGCAATATTTAATATTTGCCAACACTTACTAACCTAACCTTCTATTCAGGCAGATTCAAGTAACTGTTATCGCTTAAACAGAGTCCCAATCCTAGTTTTAAAGGCGTAATTTGCACAGTCTTTCTTTCCATTTACTCCTCTTAAAGTTTTTTAGGGAACATTCTATAAATTTTGTTAAAATTCGTGACATTCCGGGACACATTTACGAGACGTGCACAGAAAGTTAATAAATCGCAACATTAAGCACACCGAGTAAAAGTCTTTTTATTAAATAAGTTCAACACACGTATTTAAGACCTATGAATGTCGACCTTCATTGTAAGGATAGCAAATAATATTCATTACTTACGCACAAGTGTACTCGTACAATTTGTATAATGCATCAATTCGAGAAAGTCTATCAATATCCCTATAAAAGCTCAATTTCTTCAGAGGATTTCAATATTGTCTTACATTATGTACAAACTGTATATTTTATTCCTTTTTAGCCCCGAGGATGCTGCCGATGGAGATGTCATCAACACCACCGTTCTTGCACGCGGCTATCGATTCTTAGGTCGCGTAGTGCGTGCCTCGCTACCCATACAAGCGCTCATGTTGCTATTACTGGGTGTTGCCACACTTGTGCCCCACGGTGAAGACTACACGTGCATGTTCTCTAATACATTTGCTCGCAGTTTAGAGCCAATGTTATCTTACCCTAATGGACCACCACCAACCTAAACCCAACTATCCTTCCCCAATTCTTGTGAAAATATCAAAAGAAAAATGTCAGTGCTTTCAATTTATTAAAATGCAAAACCCCTAAAGGTAAATAATAATGGAAAAAAGATGCAAACTAATAATAGTAAATCGAAAATTATTTGCAAATATACATACATATATATATATACCAATACATATATCAATTACTGAAAACAATGAGAAATATTATATACTCAAAAAAAAAAAACAAAAAAAAAAAAAAAAAAAAAATAATAATGTTGATGTCTCAACGAAAAGCGCACATATTCCAGTCGGAATCTTTGTGTAAACGCTTATTTGAATTGCCTATATCAGTTTCAAAAAAGAATATATATACATACATATATCATTATTGTTCACCTAAGAACTTCACTTAACAATTGTTAACTCAGATCGAAGTGTTATAGGAATACTAATTTTCCCTCTGTAGTCATAAATCTCTCCCGAATTTTAAATGTGAACTGCAGAGGCAATTTATTCTTGTGAACATTTCTATTGTCATTTTATATTGACTCTCCCCTTATATAAAATGAGAATAGTAGTAACACTCTTTCAAAGAGGAATAAAACAATATCTATCGGCGAAGTTCTGAAGTGAAAAAAAAACTACGAAAGTTTTTTTTTTAAATAAAAAAAAACTGTCCTACACCGGTGCTACATCCCTAACAACTGAATTATATTCCTTAATTTTCTTGTTAGAGTTTCATTTAAGAATCAAAAATATTATATAACAATCCATCCAATTTTATTTTTTTTTATTTAAAAGTTTATATTTCTTTATTTTTTATTTTTTTTTTATATATTGTATCATATTTTGTATTTCTACTTTTTGAGAAAAAAAAAAAAAAAAAATAAATAAATAAATAAAAATAGCTTGCGAAATTGTAAAAAAAAACGTAGTGATTATGAAAAAAGAAAAGTTAATAAAAAAAATGTTTATATGAGAAATTTGTTACTTGCATTAAACGAATATTTAAACTAAGATATGAAAAATAATAAAACATTGTACCTATTACACTTTATAATATAACCATAATAAAAACAAAATAATTTAAAATATCTAGTTTTATTGACAACGGTAATATTGTAATACGGATATCTATCTATCTCAAAAATTTCAGTTATAGAATTTGTATTCACTGTTGCTAGATCATCAATAAACGAGTAATGGTATGGTAAGTCACTCTGGATGTAAATTAGGAGGAGAGCCATTTTGTATTCCAAAATAAGCTAACTATTTCGAGGGGCGGCTGATAAGTTCGCGGCCTGAGTTACTCAATAAAGAGTCATCTTATTATTAGTGATAGCACTAACTGCGGCACTCTTTAACAGTTTTAATAATAATCTAATTTTTTTTATTATCTGTGGTAGGATGAACCAGACCTGTAAAATAATTAAGTATTTTGGTACTGAATTATAACTTAAGTACAATTACCTCGTACTTATTTCTTTTTAAGTACAAGTACAATTCTTTGGTACTTTTACTTAAAAATTGCAAGTATCAGTACTTGAATTGTTCTTGTACTTGCAATTCCTTCGAAGCACTTGAAAAACTGGTTTTGTACTTGTACTTTAAAAAAAAATAAAGTACGAGGTAATTGTACTTGTACTTGTACTTGAATTTTACAGCTCTGGGATAAACATCACCATGTCAGCCGAAATCGGAAATTTGCGGAATTCTGACCGCACCGTGATAAAGTAGCTCGTGGAAAGGGAATATCGCCTAAATAAGGCATGCCATCGACACTTCAGGTTATCTTATTTCAAAAAGGGCGAGACGCCCAGGACGTCCTGTGTCAGAGGTCACTGAAAAAACATCGGAAATGCTGAAAAATTATTGAAGAAGAAAAATTTGGCAGATAGAGGACGAGTTGCACATCAGCAAAGAACATATTGAGGTATTTAAACATGAGACAAATTTGTGCCCGCTGGGTACCGAAAATGCTCACGCCGTTCGACAAGCAACGACGACTCGAGTTCTGCAAAGATTTTTTGGAGTTAGCCGGGGATAATCTCGACAAAATTTGCAACTTGGGTTCCCAATACGCTTCAAAGTCCAAACCAGAGTCTATGCAGTGGATTGGAAAATGGGAGAGGCCGCCGAAGAAATTCAAAGTGGACAAGTCGGGTTCGAAGTTTATGGCGACTGTTTTTTGGGACAGTGAAGGTTTTTTTTTTTATAATTTGCGCGCGCCAAATAGGATATAAATACTCTTATACTATTACAGGACATGGGCGTTGTGGAGAAAAGGGAGAGAGAGAACGAAAGATTTAGTGCAGTGGCTTGAAACTCAGATGGCATTAAGTTTCTTTAAACTCCAAGGGTAGAGTCCAGATAACTGGGGAGTTTGTTTGTTTTGCTTTTGTCGTTGTTCATGATTCACAGTATTTTTTTCGGTCGTCCTGATGTCATCATCACAATCAAGTTGCATTTTCAGCCTTATGACCACTCTACTGCTATTGTTATGGCTTCGCAGTAGAGTTGACTTAGCTTTCGCAATTAATCGACTTTTTTTTATTTATTTCATGCTAAATAAATAGATGATTCTTGACATCAGGATTTGAACCGTGAACCAACAGCGTGACACGCGATGATGCTACTACTACACCACGGCCACCCTCTGTTTTGCTGATTGATTACCTGCCAAAAGGGACTACGATGAATGGTCAATATTACGCAAATTTATTGACTTAGGCACTTGAGCGGTCATACGTATTCTTTAATCTGATAATGCCTTAGGCCGTGAACTTATCAGCCGCCCCTCGTAAGTGTTAAGCATATCCAGAGAAAAGATTTTTTTGACAAAAAGACAAAACCGAAATTTTGTTTTATAGTGTTGGAAATTGTGTACATATTTAACCCATTTCCACACAGAAAAACGACCCATGCACAAATGAACTAATAACCCACAAAAACGAATCCACGCAAGAAATAGCAACCAAACAAAAACAAAATACGCATTTCCGCTTTTCTTTCGAAATTTCACTCCAATTTATACGAGCGAGTAAACTCGCGAAGAAGAGTTTCTTTTGCTTGCTCCTTATTTTCTGAAACTAGTATACTCCCGAAAAGAAAGGAGTAAAATATATCTGGAAGCTCTGGTTGAAATGCATTTATCTTCCGAGTTAGAACTACGAGTAATTTGTACAAAGCCATTTTGTCAATACTTGTTCGGACTATCGATGCATATTGTTAGCGACAAGATTTATAATACTATGTATATGGTTTATGTACTCACACTTTACATTAATTCCGTTCGAAACTGCATGTTTCCAAAACGTAATTTTAGATGTCGCGGAGGGGATGGGACTTGGGTTTCGACTATCTATCCAGTTTCATCCCCAGCTAATGGCCTACAGTTTCGTTTGCTAAATCTATCGTATTATAAGGGTGTGAAGTTATAAAACTTTCCTCTTTGCAATGCTTCTTTATTTCATAATCACAACTTAGATAATTAATTAGTTTCAATATATTTTCGTTCCTCATTTATATGTTAGTAAAATGGATACAATGGATACAAAAAGTGGCTATTTCTTTCTACTGGTGGGTTTTTGAATCGATTTCCATAACTTTTCAATACGTCAGATACGTAATTTAATTCTAGAATTTGGAATTGTCGAAAACCGAAAACGCCAACGGGAATCAGAGTAGGATGGGGCTTAAAAATTATTAACTAAAAGAACTATTCGTGCTATTATAAAGAATGAAAGTCTATAATCATTCGATCGTGTCACTTAGGTCGATTCTACACTGAGGTTTATTTATCGCAGATTATGACAATTCGTCACAATTTGTGTTATATTAAATTTGTTTAAACTTCATGCCGCCATTGTCACTTTATCACCATATTGTAGAACGCAAATTTTCCACAAACTAGAATTGACAGTATCAAGCCGAGCTACGAGAATATGGGTGAATATAAATAATAACTGTGACAAAATAGACGAAAGGCTATTGGCAACTTATGTATATATTAATTAAATATTAAATTAAAAATATAACAAATATAAGAAAACATTCGTATTGTATAACCTTAAGTCTAGTGTAAAAATATACTCTTATTCCTATCACGGGTATCGGTAACTTCTTGTTGCACAGAAATGCCCTTTGTTGGAGAGGCTCTATACTTATGCAGACAATGGTGGTCTTCTTCATCTTCATCGACCTCATCAAAGTTTTCTTCATCCGTTAGGGTAATGCAGCGGACATTTCGTGGGTACTTCTACAAATAAATGTTGTTTTGTTAAGAAAACTAAGTAAAAAAAAAAAGTATTATTACCACAACAACCAATGGTCGCTCATCATTGTTATCAGAATAATCCCTTCCACAGAATAGTAATTTTTTCGCTTTGGACATTGTAGTGAATTCGAAAATAAGCAGGAGAATCTAAAAAACACAGTTAGACTTTAAGGTAAACTAAAAGATACATTAACCCACTTGCAAAATAAAAACAATAACCATCATACTAGCTAAGCTAAAGAACAGCTGGTATGTAGTATTATTAAATTTAGGTAAACATCCATTGGTGTTAATGTCCGTAGAATTTAGATAAGGTAATGGCACGGCGGTTAAATGAGGAGCATAAATTTTAAAACAGAATGTCGCTGTACGTTTGCAACAAGCATAGGGAATGAGCATTAGTATGTTTGAGTCAAATCTGTAAGGAATTGCTTTAAAATGACATATGAACGATAAAACCTATTTTACGTTGGTGGACATTTGGTCTGTTCCTCCGGCATCCAAGCTGCTTCCTTCCAGTCTTCATATCCATTTACGCCGCAACACTGATTATAATACTGAATTTCATCCCATAACAACTTCCAATCAGGATCAGAGAAATACAAGTCCATTCCTTCAAATAAGGATGCTGCTGCTGCATATTGTAGATATTCAATACTGCTATGCAGAAACCAAACCGTTACCGACCCACAAATGATTATTAGTAAGCAAAAGCCATTCCAAGCAGCCAGCAATTTGGTGTGTTCAACTATCATCTCACTATTCCAAATAAACCGCCATAGAATCAACCCGACGGAGTAGATCACTAGCAACTGAAATCCGAGCACATATACGTTATACAGTTGACCGAGGAGCATCTGGCGCTCAGTTTTTGCCAAATATGCCACAAGAACGCGATGGTAGCTAGCAGTCATACAGATAAGTAATATTCCAATGAGGATTTCCAGGATTAATAGAATTGTAACACAAAGTTTCAGGCGGTTTAATTTTCCACGCATTTGAACACATTTATCATATTTTGATAGACGTTTGCAAAGTTTTACTTATATAGCTATCGCAAAGTGTATAAGTTGTTAGCGCTGGAATTTATATCCAACCATGGCAACTTTTCGTTGTTGACATGTACTTAAACAACGGTAGGCATAGGTGAAGGTCTGTATTTGTGGAGCATAAACAAAATACCTCTCGATATCCCTAGAAACCAGAAAGTTTTGTATAAAAGTACTTAACTGCACTATTTTTCAAGTGAGTATTTGGATTTTATGTCAATGAAAATAAAATATACATTCGTTTTCATTCTAAAATAATACAGATCTGACGACATGCCTGGAGGGGACCAAATTAGTATCTTGAGTAGCGTTACCGAATCGGACCAGGAAGGTTAGTTGTCGATTGTTAGATTGTTAGAAAAGTTTAGTCGATTGAATAGTAAAATATTTATTTTTTGGTATAGAAAATGTCGTCCACGAACAAGTACAGAAAGGTCCAGATATACCAGTTCCTACCTATACAGAGGAAGAGCTAGCACAACTGATAAAGTTCGTTCAACGAATGACAATTTTAAGAGGCTTAGACCATCGAGATTGGACAGAAAGCACAATTTCTGTAATTTGTACTTGGTTTATGAAAGTCGATGAGTTGGCTTTGACAATATTCTATGATGACAACAAACTCATTTCCTGTCTGGGTTTTCCAATAGTAACGATTCAATCCTTAACCTACTTTATGCGGAAACCAAATGAAATCTTTACTGTTGAAGCCTTTCATGATGATGTTCTCCATGGAACTCTCCATGAAAATATAGACAGATCCTTCTTAAGAACTGTTAATTTAGTGTATGCACCAATTTTTCGTAACTATACGGAATGGAGTGACAATGTAAGGTTTCGTTTTTATAAAGCATTGGATAAAGTCTTGGCCAATGTTACTGGGCTGCACTATAAGATGGCTGGAATTACAATGCTGTATGTGCCTAATATACAGAGTAAAGTAAGACAGCCAGACGCGTCCAAGGACCGGGAATTTGTGAAGAGCTTGGAAGCGATCGCAGTGCATTGGGCAAACTTAATAAGGACGTGCCTAACCGATAAGGTATTGGTAGCTCAACATGATCTAGTTTGTCTCATCGAAGAATATGAATTTTGGGTATACCGATGTAAGTATACGTGAACTTAGTAAAATTTTTCGAAACTATGAAAGTACCATCCCATCCCTAGATGAAGTTCTTCAGTGTTTAAGCGTTCAACTCCATAGCGATGATATCCAAGGCATCGTTCGGGTACTTAGAACAGCTCAGTCTGTATACATTAAACAAATCGAGGAGCTAATACAAAGTTGCGATGATGAGTTTATTGAAGCCAGGTCGAATGTAAAGTATCTACAACTACTAGTCACTCCATCTACGCTACTAGATACTGTTAAAAACCCAGCAGAGATACCATGCATGTTGCCGCGAATTATTCATCTAATCCGTTTTATATGGCTCAATTCGGAATATTACAATAAAGTAGAACTTATTACGGGTTTATTTCGGAATCTTAGTAATCAAATTATTAAGTTTTGCACAGCCCAAACAGATATCGACAAAATTTTCGATGGTCATCCGAGATTTGGCATACTAATGTGCAATATGTCTATTGAGTGCTGCTTGTCCTACAGGGCTATTTATAATGAACTCTTAGCCCAATATAAAAAATCTGACAACGATACTGAATTAGGAGTGGACGATGCCATGGTATTCAACCATGTCGATGCTTTTGAGGAGCGATTAAATGATTTAATTGATATTTGTCAGTCAATGATAGTATTTGGAAGATTAGATGAGACAGAGAAAATTCCGAAACCTTTATTTGGAGGAACCCGAGGATTGTATTTCGAGAAGAAGTCGGAAAATGTTGAAGTCATATTTTTAAAAAGGCTTGAAGCAATGAAGGAAGATTCAAAGGACTTAATATTAAATGTGCACAAAAATGAATGGTAAGACAAAAATAATTTGATTTACATTTGCTTGAAGTTTTTTTTTTTTGCAAAAGTTTAAATTTAGGTTCAGTCTTTCAATAGATAAATTAAGAACTCCAAAACCTTGTACATAATATGCGTTTTGTGTCTTGTATATATGTAGATAGAATGAAATATCGAATTTCGCCTATGGAAGAAAATTCGTCCAACTATTTTGGCTGCAGCCCTAGGTACATACAAACTGATGGACAGACAGACTTAA